>JAPDVR010000008.1:1654400-1769400 GCA_026230005.1 Gila orcuttii | reverse complement strand
AGCTCTTGAAGGAAGGAAAGCACTTCCGTGACCCCGCAGTCTACGGGTGAAAAGCGCTGAGCTTGACACCAGGCAGAGAACACAGACCATTTCTAGGAGTAGAGCCGTCTTGTAGACGGGGCCCTTGCCTGCGTGATCGTGTTTAACACTCCCTCCGGGAGGATAGCGGGTACCCGTTGATGGCCCATGCGTGCAGGGACCATAGCTGGGGGCGAGGATGTCTAATCGAGCCCTTGGCCTGGGAGAGGAGGTCTCTCCTCAATGGTATTGGCCACGGGGCAGTGCTGGTCAGTAGGGGTGGGAGATATTGACAAAAATGGATATCTCGATATTTTTTTTCAATATCTCGATATCGATATTCAGACGATATTTTTGCAATCCTTCAAAGAAATGTGTGAAAACTGGCAAAGAAGGTTCAGTTGGTCTTTTGACTTGCTGCATTTGACCTATTATTGTATAGAATTACTAAAAGATATGAGACATTATTGATTTAAAGACTCCTAAACTTTTAAAATAATAAAATATTATTCAATAAAGTCTTTATTGTTCTTTTATATTTTTAATAGGGGTGTAACGGTTTACAAAATTCACGGTTCGGTTTGATACGATACAGTGGTGTCACGGTTCGGTACATTTTCGATACAGCAAAAATAAAGAAATGCCATAGAAATTTCCTATTTATTAAAAGAAAAATTATTTTTAAATAAGTGTGAGTTTTCCTACATCTTGAAACTTTTAGTTGTATAAATGGGGGTAATCTTTGAAGGATGAACAAATAATGTTTTGGTCATGACATTAAAAATAACATTTAAATAACATATAACACTTGAGTTTTGAAGTGCTGGAAAAAGATGTGTGACGTACTTGAAAGCATTTTAATATTTCTGCCAAACTTCCATGGTTACAAGTTAGTGTTACTACATTAAATCCATGGTGAATGATCTGTGGACTTAAAACCTATAACTAGTTCATTCATGGAACGATGTTTCTCCTGATTTCCACGTCAGTACTGTTTGATCAGTTAATAATGGAGAAATTGTAACGCTTCTCACTAGATCTCGCAGCGATGTTATTACTTCAGTGGCGAATTCAAATGCTTTGTTTACTGGATCTCTTATGTAGTAACCATGTCGCTTAATCAAGATCGGCTCTCGCTGCAGTGACATTCGTCCGAACCGGTCCGAACTGATAAACGGTCCGTGAAGCACAAAATAATGAGTTTCGTTCCGCTTTCATTACATTTGCCATTTGATGTTGCGCAACGTTGTGGTGTTCGCTCCAGCGCGGATTTTGGTCTATTCCATCTTTTGGACTCATTATACAACGCAATTTTCTAATGATGCAATCACAAAGCTCGCCACTTGAGGACGCCACAGACATTTAAGAAAAACTTTTTAACTTCAGACCGCAAACAACGCATATATTGCCTTTTCTAGCAGCTATTTTATTAATCGTACATCGGCTTTAGTCTTTACAATTTTGGATTGTTGCTTCAACCTAAGAAACGTCATAACACACAGGTAAGAACTTCGTAACAGTTAGTTGTAAATTGCAAATTAGTAGCAGCTTACTCTCGTGCAATTGAGGAACGATCGTAATTTTGTACAAAAAATAAAATAAAATACAGTCAAACAAACCCCTACAGTATTAAAATCGCTACATATCATTGTTTAGAAGGGTATAGTGTGCGTTATTTGTTTTCTCTTTAACTTCCTTCAGCTCTTTTCATGTTTGGGGGGTCGGATTGTACAAATTATGAAATATTCGATATCCCAATTTTGCATATCGTCCAGAAAACAATTTGGATATTATCGTCCAAACGATATATCGCCCACCTCTACTCGTCAGCTGCATCAGGACTGGAAACCAAGCCTGGTTTGTCCAGAGCAGAGCCACAAGCAGCACTGGGCATCCATTTTCCCTGATCCGTTCCAGCACTTGAGGCAGGAGGGAGATGGGGGGAAAGCATAGAGGGGACAGCGGGGCCAAACGTAGGCCAGCGCGTCCTTGCTATTGGAGAAATATTTTGGACAGTGAGCGTTCTCGTTGGACGCGAACAGGTCCACCTGCGCTCTGCTGAATGTCTCCCACAGCAGTTGGATCATCTGCGGGTGCAGCGACCATTCCCCTGCTGGGACATTGTCTCTGGACAGCCTGTCTGGTCCCAGATTCAGGTGACCAGGCACGTGCGCTGCTCTCAGTGAAAGCAGGTTGTGTTGAGACCAGACCAGGAGGCACTCCGTCAGCCTGTAAAGGTTTCGGGACTTGATGCCGCCCTGACGATTTATGTACGCCACCACTGACATGTTGTCCGACCGGACCAAGACGTGGTGACCCCTTATCTGGGGACAGAAGCGCCGCAGCGCGTTGTCGACTGCCATCATTTCCAGACAGTTTATATGTAGGAGCTTTTCCCGTTCTGACCACTGGCCAAAGAACGGTCTGCCCTCGAGCAGCGCTCCCCATCCCGAGGTGGAGGCGTCCGTGGACACCACCTTCACGCTCGAGGGAGTCCCCAGACTCACACCTGACTGGTACAAGGCTCCAAAGCTGAGACGCATTTCAGACCGACCCGGAGGCGAAACCGACCAGCGGTCCATGCCCTGGGCGGAACCCGCGCTTTCAGCGCATGCGAAGCAGCCCCAACTGGAGCACTGAAGCTGCTGAGGCCATGAGACCCAGCATTTTCTGAAACCTTTTGAGCTGGACAGTTAAGCCGCGGCGAAAAGATTTTGCGGCGCACTGAATGTCCTGTGCGCGCTCTGGCGACAGATGCGCTGTCATAGATAGCGAGTTCAGCACTGTTCCCAGAAAATATATTTTCTGGCTGGGAGACAGCGAGCTCTTCGCCCAAGTGACTGTGAGACCCAGATTCTCGAGATGTTCGAGTAATGTGGCCCTGTGTTCTATGAGCTCTGATTGTGATCGAGCTAGAATCAGCCAATCGTCCAAGTAGTTCAAAATTCGCATGCCCTGAAGTCTCAGGGGTGCGAGAGCCGCGTCCATGCACTTCGTAAACGTACGGGGTGCCAGGGACAGGCCGAGCGGCAGGACTTTGTATTGGTATGTCTGGCCCTCGAAGGCGAATCTCAAGAATTGCTTGTGACATAACGCTATTTGTATTTGAAAATAAGCGTCCTTTAGATCTATCGACATGAACCAGTCTCCTTGGCGCACTTGCGTGAGGATTTTCCTGGTTGTAATCATTCTGAATTGACGCTTCGTGAGCGTTCTGTTCAGCCGTCGCAGATCTAGAATGGGTCTGAGACCCCCGTCTTTTTTCGGTACCAGAAAATACCTGCTGTATAGACCCCCTTCGCTCTGAGCCTGAGATAAAGGTTCTATAGCCCCTTTGCTCAGTAGTTTCGCTATCTCGGCTCGAAGTAGGTGAGATACTTCATTTTTTACCGTCGTTTCGACTCGCGCCACGCAACAGCGGGGGTGTCGAGCGAACTGCAGCGAATAGCCTCTTTTTATAGTGTTCAGCACCCATTCTGAGACCCCGGGAAGCTTTGCCCACGCATCTGCATGAAAAGCTAGAGGTAGAATGAAATCTGGGCTCTGGCCGTGATATAGCGGCGGCCGGAGAGCTCCGGTGTGCTGAGAAATAGACACTGTGTTTATAGTGTGCGAGGCGGGGGGTGCGCTGATCACAGCGGGCAGCCTGACCGCGCTCTGCTTCTCTCTTACGGGATGTGGGGTTCGGCATGTCTGTGAGGGAATGTGGGCGCGGGATAGCGGGCACACTCGCTGCACTGAGAACACTGTCGGCTCGCGCCAACTGAAAATGTGTTGGTTTCGTTTTTACAGAAACCGTGGGACATGCTTCATGTAGTGTTTATGGGCACTGTGTTGTGGGCACGTACACTACATTTATTGCACAATCGACATGAGTCGATTTTTTGCTAGCCCTGTATTGTGGCGGGCTGTGTCTGCGTGTGGGAATGGGCACTGAGACGTTGGCATTCTTACAACACTCATAACACCATCGGCCGTGGCCGGAATTTCAGAAAATACACTCTTTTTGGGATTTATCTGGGTCGCCTTAAAGCTGGCGTTTGTGTGCAGGCAAGCGGGCTGTGGTACTAGCTTGTTTACTGCAAAATACACTGGAACAGTCACATTGTTTGGAACTGAACGAGCGAGAAGTTTCGGTAGAGTCTGGCCGCGGCTAGACTTAAACACCGTGGGCCTTAGCTGACTGTATGTGTGTTGGTTTCTTTTACAGAAAACGTGGCACATGCAGAGTGTAGTGTTTGTGGGCACTGGGTTGTGGGCACATTCACTATAATTAATGCACAATTGACATGAGTCGAACTCATTTGTGCGAGCCCTGCACTTTGGCGGGCTGTGTTTGTGTGTAGAAATGAACACTGGGCTGTGGCATTTTTAATACACTCATAACACCATCGGCTGTGGCCGGAATACCAGAAAATACACTGCTGACATGATTTTTCTGGGTCGCCGTGGAAACGGCATTTGTGTGCAGACAAGCGGGCCATGTTACCGGCTTGTTTACTGCAAAATACACTGGAACAGTCGCATTTTCTCGGAACTGAACGAGTGAAAAGTTTGGGTGTAATTCTGGCTGCGGCGAGACTAAAGTTTTATCCGCTGCGAGAGCTGGGCTCGAACACGGGTCTCCCGTGCGAGGGCTTTAGGTTTCGCCACTGAGCCACAGGGGGAAACGACAAAAGCTTAAAATAGCCCGAGCGGATAAAGAGCGTCATCACAGTTTTGTGTGCGTCGGCATTTGTTTGCAGGCGTGCGTGTAATACAACAGGCTCATTGCTGCAATATTGACATTTTCAGCCGCTCAAACCAAGAGGAGCTGAGAAATGTTTGAGAAATGGAGATTGGCCCGGCCTCGGCGGGACTAAAAACACACTCTTTCCTCATTTCGCCGGTGACGCATGCCCACGGGGGGCGGGGTAGCTTTCTTATAACGTAAAGAAAGCTAGCCGCGGTTTTGAAGCTGGCCTTCTCTACAGATGCAGCTATCTCGTCGTAATTGATGGCGGAAGCGGCGGCGCGCGGCGGCCGTTGTCTGTCAGCGAGCGACTCGAGTGAAGCTGGTGAAGCTGGCGGGCGAACCGGCGAGCTATCACGGGCTGGAGAAGGCTCGGGGCTATTTCGTCGACCTCAATGGAGGAAGCGGCGGCAGACGGCGGCCGCTGTCCGTCGGTGAGGGACTCGAGCGATGCCGGCGAAGCTGGCGGGCGAACCGGCGAGCTTTGGCGGGCAGGAGAAGGCTCGGGAGCGCGCTGAGCACGGCACTTTTTACGGCGCGGCGCTAGAGCGGGCTGAAGTGCAGGCTCTGAGAAGGATGCCAGGCGAGTCCTCAGAGTCACCATAGGCAGTAGCTCACAGTGAGGGCATCCGCCGTCGACGAGAGCGAGAGCCGCATGATCCTCACCCAGGCAGGAAACGCAGATAACATGACGGTCCCCGTCGCTGAGTGTGGCTCGGCACGAGCCGCAGGATCTTTGCATCTTGAAAAAGACGCAGCTCTTTTAGCAGAGAGACAGACAGTGAAAAAATGTGTGTTGCAGCGGCGAACACACACAGTTTGAAAAGGATATAACGCCGGAAAGCGTAGCAGGTACGGCGGCTAAAGGCGGCGATGCCAGCGACTTCAGACTCAATGGCTCGTCCCGCTGTGTGCTTTTTCTCAGACGGCGTGGCTTCTCACTCCGGATCCAGCGATGCGTGATGCTTCGCTGAAGAGATGAAAATCAGTGTACCAGCCTTATCGAGCTATATTTATAGGGCGAAATTGCACCCTTTTCTGGCGGGACGTGACGAAATGGGCGCGAAATGCCCCCAAAGGATTATGTCACGCAGCTCCTCTCTCGATAGGCTGCTGCTGTTTGCCGCAGGGCAGCCAATAGGCGCGCGAGCCGTCCTGCCTATATCTGCATGCTGCTGCACAGCGTTTTACATTAACTCAAAATTAAGGATAATTTTTTGCTTCAATATCTCGTGGAAAAGAGGTTTTCCCCATAGCGTAAGATATTACGCAGTACGAGAGATACTCTCGTAAGAGAACAAAAACATATATAAGATTTATTTACCAAAAAAAGTAAATATTTCTCCCAACTGGATATAAATATAAAAGATTAGATCTGATGTTTCATCAGGTTATTTTTAATTTTTTTTTTTTTTATTTTTTTTTTTGCAGTTAGAGGCTTTGGAACGGAGAAAACAGGGTTTACCTCTAAAGAAAAGTATGGAGCATTTTTATATTTTGCACAAAGTAATAAAAAACAAACCGTGTACATGATCTATACTTAAAACTCATCATGAGGACGAAACAAAGACTAGTAATGTCAAAGTTTTTTGTCTTTCCTTGCCATCTCTAAATACTTTTCCAAATGATAACATTGTTTATTATGAAATGCTCTTTATATGCTGATTAATAATAAACTCACACATACTCACTCACTCACTCTCTCTCTCACACACACACACGCACACACTCACAACAATCGCACACACAGACACATTCTCTCTCTCTCTCTCACACACACACACACACAACAATCACACACACAGACGCACACTCTCTCTCACACACACACTCACAACAATCACATACACACACTCTTTCTCTCTCTCTCTCTTTCTCTCTCTCTCTCTCTCTCTCTCTCACACACACACACCCTCTCTCGCACGGAAAGTCTGCGTGCGTGTTTATAATACAGGTTGATAATGCTAAATGTATGGAAAAGAACAAAACGTCTAAAGGTTCCACGCATAAGTGCTCACAAACCTGGTTAGTGTAATGGTCGGAGTCATGTGTTTCGACACGCTGCTCACTTTAAACTTTGGAAACGGTAAAATGCTGCAATTGTCTCCCGCGGTCCGCCTTTTAAACGTTATTAAAACGATTATTTTTCGCGTAAGTAATCGCTTGTGATAAGAATCGCGTTCGCCTTGGTAGCCATAGCAACAGCACGAGCCTTACGATCAGTATCGGACATACGTTAATAAAACATGACAAACTGTGTTTGTTCTAGATTTACATATTAAAACAATGTTACCTTGTTTTAGCCTATAGTCTAACTTTTAAACATTTAAAAACCTAAAAATAGCTAGTCCCTTCAGGTCAAACTTCAAATGTTGCTAAATAATCGCTTGTGAAGAGAATCGCTTCGTTCTGTGTAACTATAGCAACAGCACAGTTACGATCGGCAGATAGGTTAATTAAACGTGACAAGCAGTCAATATTTATTACTTTATTGTATATGTAAAAATTACACAAATATACCCTCTCACATTATTTTTTTTTTATTTTTTTTTAACCTTTCAGATTATTTACGTTAATATTTGGCTAATCTTTAGGCTACAGATTAGTCAGAGAGGCTTCCCAGCAGGCACCTTGACATCAATTTGACATCAACAAATAGTCAAGATTTTGACCACCATGTATTACATGCATGAATATGCATTTTTCCATTATATTTTGTAATTATTTCTTTGTGGTTGTAAAGAGGCCCAACAAAGGTATCAATCTGACATGTTTTTTTCTGGTCCCTACATCTCAGGTCAATATCACTGACATTAAATCGATGTTGATTTGATGTCAGGAAATAAGACGTAAAATTGATGTGAAATTTAAGTCAAAACAATGTCTAAAATGTCTGAAATTATATAAATATTTATTACTCATTGTAAATCAATGCGACTCATTTTCAACAGCTAAAAGACCTAGCCTGAATGAACTTGAAAGTTGTAGGCCTAGGTCTATGTATTTTGCGTGTTTTTATTTATTTAAATCCTAGCATGTTTACATTTAGTTCACGTTTAAAATGACAGCAGACACTATAATTGCATATACTATAAAAGGTCAATTTAATCTGAAGTTGAAGCTGATTTTTAAAATAATCATCATGGACTACAAATTGACTACAAAAAGACGTCACATCCTGGCCATATCGCGCGGGAAAGTAGCAGATCTGCATAACCGCTCTCACACCGCTGTGTCAGCTCAACTGCGCCAGAGATCTTCATTCAATTTCTTTCACTTCCAGATCCTGGTAAGTAACCAACTAGCATGCTATTGTTGTTATTATGTTAATACACCACCTTATACATATAGACAACTTAATTTTAATGGGTGTAATTTTACGAATTATGTCGAATAATTTCACAGCCATATCTTCAACGTTATATGAGCGAGCGAGCTAACTTAACCTGAGGTTAGCTTAACTGTAGCGTTTACATTCCGGTATAATGGAAGAAGTGTCTTACTGTCTGCAGTCATCGTATGATTTTAACAATGTGTGTGTGTGTGTGTGTTATTACTTCACAATAATAATTGGGAATGTGCTAATTAGACTGGACTATAGTGAGAGACCATGGACGTCTTTCGAGCTGTTATGATCTTTTTTTAATGGTGCGTTCACACCAAACGCGAATAGAGCGTCTGGCGCGAGTGATTTCAATGTAAAGACGCGTTTACGCGCGTCTAGAGGTCCTGCAGCGCGAATCAGGCGTTTAGTATGGCGCTCGAAATGTTCCATTCGGCGACTATGGCGTTCAGATCGGCTCTTTATTATAACTTTGCAACATGCACTCGTCTCAATGAACGTCTCACTCAACGTCTTTTTTTTTTATTAGGGCCCTAGCACCGATGGTGCGAGGACCCTCTTGGAATTGCTCTGTTTATTATTATTATTATTCTCCGCAATGAATCGCATTTTTGAGGGCCTAAACATGCACGAAAACTCACGAAAATTTGCACACGCGTCAGAACTGGCGAAAATTTAAATCTGATATGTGTTTCAGAATTGGGCGGGGCAAAATGGCTCGATAGCGCCACCTATAAAGGTTCAACGGGGTGCGCCTCCCGCTACGTTTCACGTACGTGTACGAAATTCGGTACATACATGTAATGGCCCAATACCTACAAAAAAGTCTCTTGGAGGATAGCCCTAAACACAACAGGAAGTCAGCCATTTTGAACTTCCTCTCAGATTTTTGTGCAGTTTTTGCCATTTTCAGGCCTCGTACTTTAACGAACTCCTCCTACAGTTTTAATCTGATCATCTTCAAATTTGGTGAGTGTAATCTTAAGGCCTTTGCGACGTTAAATTGCGAAGATCTTGAGTTTTCGTTGAAGGGCGTGTCCTCGGCGGCCTGACAAATTTCGATGTTTCGCCATGAAACAGGAAGTTGCTGTAACTCAGGCAAACAATGTCCAATCTGCCCCAAACTTCACACGTTTGATAAGAGTTCTGTCCTGAACACACATCCATGCTCATATTCAGTTATAGTCATAGCGCCACCTACTGGCAACAGGAAGTGACATGTTTAACACTGTTTTGGACTCCTAATAACATGTAAAAAAGTGCTAGCAAGTGCTAAACATGCTAGCAACATACTAGAAACATGCTAAAACATGCTAGCAAACACTTAGCTAAGTGCTAAAGCATGCTATAACTGCAATTAAATAGGAATTTGCTGTAACTCAGGCATGGAATATCAAATATTCCCCAAACTTAACACGTTTGATAAGAGTCATGGCCTGAACACATCTACATGAGAATATTCAGTTATAGTAATAGCGCCACCTACTGGCAACAGGAAGTGACATGTTTAATACTGTGATGCAGTACTAGCAACATATTAAATATGCCATTGAATTATAAACATGTTATAAACATGCTAGCAATTCATAGCTAAGTGATAAAGCATGCTAATGCAATGAAACAGGAAGTTGTTGTTACTTAAGAAGGCAATGTCCAATCTGCCCCAAACTTCACACGTTTGATAAGAGTTCTGCCCTGAACACACCTACATGACAATTTTCAGTTAAAGTAATAGCGCCACCTACTGGCAACAGGAAGTGACATGTTTAACAGTGTGATGCAGTACTAGCAACATAGTAAATATGCCTTTGAATTATAAACATGTTAAAACATGCTAGCAATTCTTAGCTAAGTGCTAAAGCATGCTAATGCAATGAAGCAGGAAGTTGTTGTTACTTAAGAAGGCAATCTCCAATCTGCCCCAAACTTCACACGTTTGATAAGAGTCCTGCCCTGAACACATCTACATGACAATTTTAAGTTAAAGTAATAGCGCCATCTACTGTCGACAGGAAGTTACATGTTTTACACTGTGATGCAGTAAGCTACTAGCAACATATTAAATATGCCATTGAGTTCTAAACATTCTAGAAACATGCTAAAACATGCAACACTTATCTGAGTGATAACGCATGCTATTATCCCCATAATAAAGGACATTTTTGTAACTGACTTTGACATACTCCTATATTTACCTACTTAAATGCACATTGCCCACCGTGCTCTGTCTTCCTAAAGCCACCGGGTGGCGGTGGCACGGGTGCGAGGGCCCTTTCAATGCTGCTTGCAGCTTTAATTCTGCTATTTATTTCTATTAAATTTAAGATGCAGACGTCACGCAAATCACGCGTGGCAGTGAAGTGTCGAGTCAGACGTCACGCGTCATTCACGTGTGGCAGTGAAGTTAGTTATTGTTTTTTTCCGTTAACACGTATTTAACACGCTATTCACAGTACGACACGGCTCAGTGCAGTGTGTCAGCGGCGTTCTGATCGGTTCTTTGACACTCGCGTCTGTGATTTATATATAGGATATGTGTGTGTGTGTTTAACCCACATTTTGAGGGCCAAATGCCCCCACAAAGGTAGAATTATGAAGAAACAAAATTGATATAGGGTATTGCATTTGTATAGCTTATTGTTGGGGTTGTTATTGTGTTTTTAATTTTTTATAATTGTAAAAGGCCTAGGCTACAGCACTTTGGTAAACTACATTTACATTTATTCATTTAGCTGACGCACGCCTCTGGAGCAAATAGGGGTTAAGTGTCTTGCTCAGGGACACATTGGTGTCTTACAGTGGATGCGAACCCGGGTCTCTCACACCAAAGGCATGTGTCTTATCCACTGCGCCATCACCACCCAACTAGACAACTAGAAACTAGAAAACTGTTAATGTATATCCTAAGAATAGAATTGAAAAATAATATTTTTATTATTAATAAATAATAATTAGCCACACACGTGTGCACACAGGCATGTACCTCTGGACATTATTTCACATTTCTTGCTGTACAGCATGTGTAACTTTGTTTATTCACATTTTTATTGACAGAGTGCTCACAAATAGCCTCATGTCCATATTGAACATGGATGGGACTGGTGACAAGAAGAATGGAACTTTATAAGGTCATGATAGGTAATTATATTTTCTATTTGTGCACCTACATCACCTATAGCTCTATTCTCTACATGATTTTTATTTTGATCAGTATGTGCAAGATAAATGGCAATTGCTGTTAAATTTTTCAGGTGCCATCCAGAAGTCACAACCCGGCATCACAGAAGCTTCCATTGGTAGCCTGATGGCCAACCATTTGCGCGCTGCGCCGGACAGAAGAGGGGGCACTGGGCGCCGGAAGGTAGGAGCTGCTGCAAACAACAATGTAGATTTAGGCTCAATCCCATTTCTCTGGTTTTACTCTTAACCCTACTCCATGTTCTTCGAAACAGAGTGGCAAGACACAGGGGTAAAACTATTCCCCATGGAAATGAGACACCACTAGCCTACATAGGGAAGAGCCCGGACGAATGTGATGTTTTGAAATCGCTGCTCTCTGGCTTTAAATTAATGTTCACCTTTTACAATTCAGTACAAAATGTGGACTGATTACTAGCAGTGAAATGAGATCCTGACATATGACACTTTTAACAGATATTAACAAAAGGTTTGACTCGATACATTATCATATAATTGTACACATCTGCATCTCTGACTACTGCATGTGATTAGGCTATAATGTGGGTTATCTTTTAGTTGTCTATATACTGTAGAGTAGCCTATTACTGATGGGTACTAACCCTTAGCTATGTTAATGGACAGGGCCCATTTTAATGTTTGCTCTCTTGTTCTCTTGTTCCCTTTTACAGGCACTTGAGAGCTCTGGAAGTGTGAATCCATAGCACCCCCACTGTATTGCACTGCTCAAAAAAATAAAAGAAAAGCATATCAGATCTCAAAGTATGTGTATGTTGTCAGTCATTGTACATTTAGGTTGAAATTGAGTGATGCTTGAGATCAAAATTTATTGACATTTTGATATCATTTCAATGTAATTTTGACATCAATGTTTGATGTCACATTTATGTTGAATTGATATCGTAGCTTGATATTGAATATCAAAATAGCATTAAAATGACATCAACATCATGACATCCTGACGTCAAATAGATTTAGAATTGACATCAAATGCTAACAAAGCTTGACATTGTAATGACATCAACATAATGACATCTTGACGTCAAATAAATGTTGAATTGGCATCAAATGCCAACAAAGCATGACATCAAAATAACATCAAAATGACATCAGCAGAGGTCAAAATATTGACATCAAATTGACATAGACACTTTGACGTCAATATGACTTTCATTTTGGGGCGTAATTTTGACGTCACTGTTTGATGTCATATTGATGTTAAATTGACAAAATGCCCACTACTTGCTTTTTTCTTCAAGTAATTGCGAATTATAAAGTCAGAATTTTTAACTCGCAATTCTGTCATTATAACTAACAAAGACGTAAACTTGTAGTTGCGAGAGAAAAAAAGTCAGAATTGTGAGATAAAAATACGCATTTTTATATTATTTTATCTGTGGCAGAAACAATCTTCCATAAAATATGGGGGGGGGGGGGGGGGGGGGAACAATAAAACAACAAACGAGATATTCTTACTGTCTCTCCTACTGTGTTTATGAAATAATAAACACTAGATATGTTATCTTGCTGTTATGAGGGACTGAAGGAGCTTTCGTGTGGTTGGTCAAATAGTAAACAAACGCAAGTACACTATACAAACACTGATGTACGATATTACAGTTTAATTATGAATGGAGTTGTTGTGAGTGGCGCGCGTGTGGACGGAGAGCAGCTGGAGTCAATCTAGCGAACGCGTTCACAGCTGCAGATTCGCCATTAGCCTCGATCTCCATCATCAGCTCACTAATGAGGGCGGGACCGGGAAAGGAAATCCCTATCAAGCCAATCCTCTGGGAAAACCATTCCCGACGACCGGCACCACACACACCTGAAGTGCATTTCATGCAACAGCACTTTAAGTTACACATAATTAGCAATAATGTCACCATGAAATCAAAATTGACCATTCTTTTTTTTTTCTTTTTAAATGCAGCGTTTATTAGAAATGCATGGTTTATTCGTGCACACCATTATCTAACTTTTCTAAAAAGTTCAGATTAAAAATCACAAGATTCCAATAGTCTTAAATTTAGGGGGTCAAAACTTTAATATAATAGCTCTATCAAAGCTCTATCCACTATCTATCACTGGCAAAGCCTAACAAGTAGCTTAAACAAGCTTACAACATGCGATTTCATGCTAGTAACATGGTAATTCATGCTAACGACATTAAAATATGTTAACAAGTTCAATCATGCTAGCAAACGTATTCATTCATGCTAAATCATGTTAGCAATGTGGAAAAACCGGCTAATTCATGTTAGCAATTAGTTAAATCAAATCATGGTAGCAAAATGCTAATTCATGCTAAAATAATGTTAATTCAATATAACAAAATGCAGAAAAATGTTAGCATCATGATAGAACACTTTGGTAACATGAATTAAAATGCTAGCAACATGCTGAAACATGTTATCAACATATATAATGCTAACAATATGCTAATTCATGCTAATAATGTGTTAAAAAATGCCAGCAATATAAAAATGCATGTTAGCAATGTGCGAGAACATGCTAATTTATTCTAGCAACGTGCTAAAAACATGTTAGCAACATGCTTTTTTATGTCAGCAAACTGCTAAATCATGTTAACAACGTATTGAAACATGCTAGCAAAATGCTAAATCATGCAAACAATGTGTTAAAACATGTTAATTTATGCTAGAAAAGTGTTAAATCATACCAGCAACATGTTAATTCATGCTAGCAATGTCTTTCCACTTCAGTAATTTTAAAGCTTTCAAACAACTTTGTCAGACCATCATCAAAGTTTATCCCGACAGCTTTACACATCTAAAATATGAATAATTCACAAAAGGTGAAATAGTTCCCCACACATGACGCGTCTGCTCAGAGATCAGGCGTGTGAAACTCCTGTGTTCGGAGACTCTATCAGCTCTTTGGTTTTGACTGCATCAGGAGAATTCCTCAGCCGAATGTCACGTCGCCCCGATGATCAGATTCGGGGGTTTGACGTTCCTCCTCAGTCTCTCCCACACAGATAGAGGAGATCGCAGCTGCCTGACCTTCACTCAGTGGGACAGAACTGCAAACCTCATTCTGAAGAAGCATGTGCACACACAACTGCACATCCTTCACTGAACTCTGTGTGCATAACGCAAGAGTAGCATTCTTAATGTTTTTATTTATGAAGGCTGATTCAGTGACTATAAAACCACTCTTTTATGTGGACGTTCTGGGGTTTAATTATTTTCCAAATAGAGATATTCTACTCATCTGGTCAAAAGTATTAATTCAATTTATTTTAATTCACGCTGGTGAAAAATTAATTCATTAACTTATATTAATTCATGATTTGTGTTTCCCCAAATCATCTGGTGAAAAAGTACTAAGTACATTTATTTAAATTCATTATTTTTTTCCCAAGTTACCTGGTGAAAAATTATTAATTCATTAATTTTTATGATTTTCCCCCAAGTCATCTGATGCAAAAAATCTTAATAAATTCATTTAGATTAATTCATAATTTCTTTGAAGGCATCTGGTGAAAAATGTATTCAATTTATATTTATCCATGATTTTTTTCCAAGTTATCTGGTGAAAAATGATTAATTCATTAATTTAAATACATGATTTCTATCAACACAGAATTAATTAATTAAATTAAATTAATGAAATTATTAATACATGAATTTATATTAATTCAAGATTTTTTTCTAAGTCATCCGGTGAAAAATTCATTAATTTATATTAATTAAAAAAATATGTCTAATATCTAGTCTAACTTCTCATGAAAATGAAATCCCCTTCACACCACAATATCATAGAAAAACAAACATCACAATGCAATTTTTTCCGCAGCCCTAGTGGGCGGCATCCAGATGAACCTAAAAATATGCATTATTATGTGTGTAAAACTGCTATTGTGAAAGTTTGATCAATTTTATGATTTATGGCCTGAGGTTACCGATGTCACTTCTGGTTGATTTGTCACATACATCAGTCAGTCGTGTTGCACAGACATACACAAGAATAGCATGTTTTGATGTTTTTTATTTAAAAATGCATCTTCAAAAGTGATTATATGAAACTTCCTCGTGACTAAAATGTCTCTGATGGCGTCGGTCGTTCGGCTGGAATGATGAACAACTTCCACAGGAGTTTATGGAACGTTTCTGTGAATGAACTCGTCACTCCAGAATATCCCTGAACATCTTCCTCTTCTTCGACTCTCCCGTTTGCGCTTCCATCCAGTCGCCCTGTCGCTTCAGGAACGACGTCAGACCGAATTTGGCCCAAATGTGCCTCGCAAACCGATCGGGTCGAAGCTGAGATTCACTGGGGACTGAGAGAGCAGAACATGATCGACTCGTGCAACATGCGCTTTTTATTCCTGTTCTGAATACTGAAATTTAGAAGATTTGTTGTGGAGTTAAACTTTCATTTTATTTACCTTTTGTTACATTCTGAATGTAAAGATAAACTAATTTATGTTTTTTTTTTTCTCAAGTCATCTAGTGAAAAGTTATTAATTAATTAATGTTTTTTTTTTTTTACAAGTCATCATCTGAAAAATGTATTCATTAATAATATTAATTAATTCAGGATCCCCCCCCCCCCCCCCCAGTCATCTGGTGAAAAATTATTAACTCAATTAATATGAATTAATTCATTTTCCCCCCAAGTTTGCTTTTGACAAATTAACTCCTTAATATTAATAAGAATTTTTTCTACAACTTGTTCTATGATCTAGTCTAACTCCACATTAAAATGAATTTTTTTTTCATATCACAATATCTATCACACTATGACAATATAATAAAAAATTTGAAATACTGATGTGAATTATCCACGTTTATTTTTTTCTCAAGAATGCAATTTTGACCCAGTGCAACTTGTTTTCTGGGAAAATGGCTTCACACTGGCTACATTTACATGCAACCAAATAATCCGTTAGTAATGGGATTGACGGCTCAATCGGATTGAAAAGCCTTCATATAAACACCTTAATCGATCCGATTGAGCTCGATCCCAATGAAATTTTGATCGGATTGAAACTACGTATGTGCAAAGACGTAGAAATAGCGTAATGATGTAGATATAGCGTAATGACGTAGAAATAGCATAATGAGGTTGAAATAGCGCAATGACGTAGAAATAGCGTAATGACGTAGAAATAGCGTAATGACGTAGAAATAGCGCAATGACGTAGAAATAGTGCAATGACGTAGAAATAGCGTAATGACGCAGAAATAGCGTAATGACGCAGAAATAGCGTAATGACGTTGAAATAGCGTAATGATGTAAAAAATAGCGTAATGACGTTGAAAAAGCGTAATGACGTTGAAATAGCGTAATGACGTAGAAATAGCATAATGACGTAGAAATAGCGCAATGATGTTGAAATAGCGTAATGACGTTGAAATAGCGTAATGACGTAGAAATAGCATAATGGCGTAGAAATAGCATAATGACGTAGAAATAGCGTAATGACGTTGAAATAGCGTAATGACGTTGAAATAGCGTAATGACGTAATAAATAGCGTAATGACGTTGAAAAAGCGTAATGACATTGAAATAGCGTAATGACGTAGAAATAGCGTAATGACGTTGAAAAAGCGTAATGACGTTGAAAAAGCATAATGACGTTGTAGCGTAATGACGTAGAAATAGCGTAATGACGTTGAAAAAGCGTAATGACGTAGAAATAGCATAATGATGTAGAAATAGCGTAATGATGTTGAAATAGCGTAATGACGTTGAAATAGCATAATGACGTAAAAAATAGCGTAATGACGTTGAAAAAGCGTAATGACGTAGAAATAGCGTAATGACGTTGAAAAAGCGTAATGACGTTGAAATAGCGTAATGACGTAGAAATAGCATAATGACGTTGAAAAAGCATAATGATGTAAAAAATAGCGTAATGACGTTGAAAAAGCGTAATGACGTTGAAATAGCGTAATGACGTAGAAATAGCGTAATGATGTTGAAATAGCGTAATGACGTAAAAAATAGCGTAATGACGTAGAAATAGGGTAATGACGTAGAAATAGCGTAATGACGTAGAAATAGCGTAATGACGTAGAAATAGCATAATGACGTAGAAATAGCGTAATGATGTTGAAATAGCGTAATGACGTTGAAATAGCATAATGACGTAAAAAATAGCGTAATGACGTTGAAAAAGCGTAATGACGTTGAAATAGCGTAATGACATAGAAATAGCGTAATGACGCTGAAAAAGCGTAATGACGTTGAAATAGCGTAATGACGTAGAAATAGCGTAATGACGTAGAAATAGCTCAATGACGTAGAAATAGCGCAATGACCTTGAAATAGCGTAATGACGTAGAAATAGCGTAATGACGTAGAAATAGCGTAATGACGTAGAAATAGCTCAATGACGTAGAAATAGCGCAATGACCTTGAAATAGCGTAATGACGTAGAAATAGCGTAATAATGACGTTGAAATAGTGTAATGACGTAAAAAATTGCGTAATGACGTTGAAATAGCGTAATGACGTAGAAATAGGGTAATGACGTAGAAATAGCGTAATGACGTAGAAATAGCGTAATAGTGTAATGACGTAGAAATAGTGCAATGACGTAGAAATAGCGTAATGACGTAGAAATAGTGCAATGACGTAGAAATAGCGTAATGACGTAGAAATAGCGTAATGACGTAGAAATAGTGCAATGACGTAGAAATAGCGTAATGACGTAGAAATAGTGCAATGACGTAGAAATAGCTTAATGACGTAGAAATAGCTTAATGACGTAGAAATAGTGTAATGACGTAGAAATAGCGTAATGACGTAGAAATAGCGTAATGACGTAGAAATAGCTCAATGACGTAGAAATAGCGCAATGACCTTGAAATAGCGTAATGACGTAGAAATAGCGTAATGACGTAGAAATAGCGTAATGACGTAGAAATAGCTCAATGACGTAGAAATAGCGCAATGACCTTGAAATAGCGTAATGACGTAGAAATAGCGTAATGACGTAGAAATAGCGTAATAATGACGTTGAAATAGTGTAATGACGTAAAAAATTGCGTAATGACGTTGAAATAGCGTAATGACGTAGAAATAGCGTAATGACGTAGAAATAGGGTAATGACGTAGAAATAGCGTAATGACGTAGAAATAGCGTAATAGTGTAATGACGTAGAAATAGTGCAATGACGTAGAAATAGCGTAATGACGTAGAAATAGTGCAATGACGTAGAAATAGCGTAATGACGTAGAAATAGTGCAATGACGTAGAAATAGCGTAATGACGTAGAAATAGTGCAATGACGTAGAAATAGTGCAATGACGTAGAAATAGTGCAATGACGTAGAAATAGTGCAATGACGTAGAAATAGCTTAATGACGTAGAAATAGTGTAATGACGTAGAAATAGCGTAATGACGTAGAAATAGTGCAATGACGTAGAAATAGTGCAATGACGTAGAAATAGCGTAATGACGTAGAAATAGCGTAATGACGTAGAAATAGTGCAATGACGTAGAAATAGCGTAATGACGTAGAAATAGTGCAATGACGTAGAAATAGCGTAATGACGTAGAAATAGTGCAATGACGTAGAAATAGCGTAATGACGTAGAAATAGCGTAATGACGTAGAAATAGTGCAATGACGTAGAAATAGCGTAATGACGTAGAAATAGCGTAATGACGTAGAAATAGTGCAATGACGTAGAAATAGCGTAATGACGTAGAAATAGTGCAATGACGTAGAAATAGCTTAATGACGTAGAAATAGTGTAATGACGTAGAAATAGCGTAATGACGTAGAAATAGCGTAATGACGTAGAAATAGCTCAATGACGTAGAAATAGCGCAATGACCTTGAAATAGCGTAATGACGTAGAAATAGCGTAATGACGTAGAAATAGCGTAATGACGTAGAAATAGCTCAATGACGTAGAAATAGCGCAATGACCTTGAAATAGCGTAATGACGTAGAAATAGCGTAATGACGTAGAAATAGCGTAATAATGACGTTGAAATAGTGTAATGACGTAAAAAATTGCGTAATGACGTTGAAATAGCGTAATGACGTAGAAATAGCGTAATGACGTAGAAATAGGGTAATGACGTAGAAATAGCGTAATGACGTAGAAATAGCGTAATAGTGTAATGACGTAGAAATAGTGCAATGACGTAGAAATAGCGTAATGACGTAGAAATAGTGCAATGACGTAGAAATAGCGTAATGACGTAGAAATAGCGTAATGACGTAGAAATAGTGCAATGACGTAGAAATAGCGTAATGACGTAGAAATAGTGCAATGACGTAGAAATAGCGTAATGACGTAGAAATAGTGCAATGACGTAGAAATAGTGCAATGACGTAGAAATAGCTTAATGACGTAGAAATAGTGTAATGACGTAGAAATAGTGCAATGACGTAGAAATAGCGTAATGACATAGAAATAGCGTAATGACGTAGACCTCTGCTTGCTTCAGACTCTCATCCACAGACGACTCATCTCAACTCATATGCTCATCGTCTCCAAATTATTTATTTTTTTTGCTCATCGTTGTCCAAATTAAAGCTTGTGACATAAACGCGCACATCAAACCGATGACATGTTTACCGTTCATGTAAACACTACATTCAGATTCATCAACCGGAGTGAATTCAGTCCGACTGAAACTAAAGTTGTACATGTAAACGATCCAGTGAGAAAAATCTGCTGTATCTCCATGAAAACATGTGGACTCACCCAGTCTGTCTGCTATTCTCCGTCTCTGACTGATGGTGGCGCTGTTCCACACGGCCTCCAGCAAACGACTACCGTACATCGAACACGCCAGATCCACATACATGTCCTGCAGCAGAGATATCATGATTCTGATTATTATTAATAATAATAATAATCAGAATCATTATTCTGAATCATATATCATTATAACCTTTATTTTACCAGGAAAGAAAGCACATTGAGATTAAAAATTTATTTTGCAAGAGCGTCCTGGCCAAGATTATCAGCAACACAACTCATGTGGGTTTAACAAATAACATTCATACATACATATATAGAAAACACAGGCAAAAAAAAAAAAAAAAAAAAGTAAGTAAATCAATACATAAGTCAGGCAAAGCATCTACAAAAATAGATGTTTCTGTCTCCAAGTCTTTCAAAATCACTTTAAAAATGATCTGAGTTTCAACTTAAAGGGGTGTTGATTATGATTTCACTATTTTAAGTTTAGTTAGTGTGTAATGTTGCTGTTTGTACATAAACAACTTCTGCAAAGTTACAACGCTCAAAGTTTAAAGCAAAGGGAGATATTATCTTTTACAGAAATCGCTTTTTAAGGACTACAACAATCGACTGGTGGGAACTACAATGAGCTTCTTCACGGGTTAGTGACATCACAAACCCTAAAATTTACATAAACCTGCCGGGAACAGAAATGGGGTGAGTCCATGTTGAGAAGAGGTAATCGGAGCTGCTAACACACACACAAACACACACACACACACAAGCTCGTGTAGCTCCGCCCCCTGTGCTGAGAGCAGCAGCTGATTTGCATTTAAAGGGACACACACAAAACAGTGCGTTTTTTGCTCATCCTCAAAAAATAAAAATAAAATAAAAAATATCTATGTGGTATTTTGAGCTAAAACTTCACATACACACTCTGTGGACATCAGAGACTTATTTTACATCTTGTGAAAAGCACATTATACCAGCCCTTTAATTAAAACTCGTTTCAGGCAGAGCTGAGCAGCGTGATGTTAGAAGCTTTACCTCCATCTTCCTCAGGATCTTCCCCCGGCCCTTATCGCTGGCCAGCGTCACCAGCACCTGAAGCGCGTGGCTCCCGCAGGGGTCGGTGGCGAAGGTCAAGAGGTCACGGGGACAGAGGTCGTGAAGGCTGTTCATCAGAACCGATCGCTCTTTAAACCCGGCCAGAGCTTGGACCAGCCGAGAGCCGTGATAACATACTGAGAAAGCCTGAGGAGAAGCCTGGACACACAGACAGAGCATGTCACCTGCATACTGCATACTACACTTTACATACTGCATACTACACTTTACATACTGCATACTATACATACTGCATACTACACTTTACATACTACACTTTACATACTGCATACCACACTTTACATACTACACTTTACATACTGCATACCACACTTTACATACTGCATACTACACTTTACATACTGCATACTACACTTTACATACTACACTTTACATACTGCATACTACACTTTACATACTGCACTTTACATACTGCATACTACACTTTACATACTGCACTTTGCACACTGCATACTACACTTTACATACTGCATACTACACTTTACATACTGCATACCACACTTTACATACTACACTTTACATACTGCATACTACACTTTACATACTGCACTTTGCACACTGCATACTACACTTTACATACTACATACTACACTTTACATACTGCATACCACACTTTACATACTACACTTTACATACTGCATACTACACTTTACATACTGCATACTACACTTTACATACTACACTTTACATACTGCATACTACACTTTACATACTGCATACTACACTTTACATACTACACTTTACATACTACACTTTACATACTGCATACTACACTTTACATACTGCATACTACACTTTACATACTGCATACTACACTTTACATACTGCACTTTGCACACTGCATACTACACTTTACATACTGCATACTACACTTACCAAACTGAATACTGCTCTTTACATACTGAATACTAAAATGTATTAAATACTAATATTTTCAATAAGCTTATATTTTTAGTTTTCATGTTAATCTTAGCTTCATTTTATGTGATTTGTCATTTTATTAGTTTATATTATTTAAGTTTAATTTATTTTTAAATTCAGTTTTAGTTATTCATTTCCAGGTAATAATTTTACTGCTTCTTCAACATTTCTAATTATGTGTAGTTTAAGTTATCCAACTAATATTTATATTTTATTTTATTTCAGCTTTATCTCAATTAACAGAAATGTTTTTAATAGTTTTGCTTTTAGTTAATGATAATAACCCCGAACCAGAGAATTATCTTTTTTTTTTTTTTTTGTAAGAGTTTGAATGTGATTGGTTATAATAATTCCATGCCTCGTTATAAAAGGGGGTGTACACTTTATGCAACTATGTAATTCTAGGTTATTTCTTTCCTTAAAAGTTCCTATTTGTTTGTTACATGCATTGTGTTGCATTAAAGGTGAACAAAGATCTTGGATCTTAAAAGTTTAAAAATAAAGAATGCATTTTTACAGGTCTACTATTAAAATTCAATTATTTGTACAATTTTTAGTCATTTTGAAAGATAGTCTAAACTCAATAGGAAAATGGCATTTTAAATTATTAAATTATAATAATAATTTTAATAATATAAAAATTTCTATGCAGATTCACTCCCTGACAAAATCAGTCCAATCATTTTATAATAATTTCATTTATTTTTCAAATAGAGTTCTTCAAGTCATAGAACCTTTATATATATATATATATATATATATATGTATATATCAATCACAATACATCTCAAAATTTCACAATGTTAGTGTTTTTCCAGTGTTATGCAGCAGCATCTAGTAGTTAACCTTGAAAATAATGGTTATGTGTAAACCGATCAAATATCGAGTCAAGATGCTTGATGTTACTTTTTGTTCATTTTTGCCACACTGGAAATGGAAGGTCGAGTCAAATAAGCATTGCATTGTGGGAAACAGTCTCTCGCGCAGCTGCGTTCTGGTTGCACATTTTTGCCTTGTCCAAATACCCACACTTGCGGCCTTGAACACTTGAGAGCGTGTGCATGCAACGGGAAGTAAGTGCACAAAACTGTCTTGTGTCTTAAAAATGCCATAGTGCCCTAAGCGTATCCCATCATGCATTATGTTCGGGAACTCATGAGCCCCGTGAGATTTTCGAGAACATTTCCACTGTAATTTAAATTAATTAGATACATATAATTTAGTAGTAAAAACAAAGTGTTGCACATTTAATTGGTGCAAAGATGAGTGTGGGCCTATTTTGTACAACATTTGCAATTGATTTTATCACTTAATTAGAAGCACCACAATTTAAAATGTGTGTCTTCTGTTAGTTACATAGCGACTACTGAACAGACATGTAGAAGTTTACTTAATATATACTGAAAATATAATAAATAAAAGCTCACTTGCATTTTTTGCAAGACTATAAGTGTGTCCCATCAATTAATCAAAACTTCTACACACACTTGCAGTCTTTACGCCAACTGGAACACTTCGGCCAAATAGAGGAAAAACGTCATGCATGTAGACAAGTGTTCAAGAGCAAACACCGCAAGTGTGTGTGTTTGGAAAAGGCGTTTGACAAAGTTCCCATAATGCCCTCTATATGCACACTCACCTGTGTGACGGAGTCGCCCTCTGCTGTCTCGGTGTTGTAATAAACTTCATACGTCAAGAATGACAGAAACAGAGGCAGACAAGAAACTTGCAGAGACGCCGGTTCACTGCAGTGAAAGGCCTGATGGGAAATGGAGTTTAACATTTAGTATCAGCTGATCTTAATGAAATACCAGACTTTGTCAACTATTCATGTGGAATACTATTAGAAAAAAATAGTATGCTTAAATAAACAATACATAAAGTTTTTTTTTTTTTGCTTTTTTTTTTTCCCTGAACTTTTTTTTTAATTATTAATATAGAGAATTCAAGTACAAACAATTACGGCATAAATCAACAATCATACATTTGTATTCGTGATGATAGATCACTTAGAGGAAAAACAGAGAAAAAAAAACAAAGTGCTGAGGGTCAATAACAAACAAATCCAAAACGGTTTCAGGGCATTTCTATCCGTCATCCAATGAAGAGATTTCACAAATAGCTTCAAGTCATTCTTCCATCCATTAAAAAGGGGTTTGACCTTTAAATATTTACATCTGTGGATGAACAATACATAGAGTTGACGTGTGACGTGTTGAAAAACGAGAGTTGAAACTGAGAGTTGGTTTCATTGGACATATAAAATTTTTTATTTAGTGATTTTGAAAGACTTGAGTTACGTCTACATTAATCCGGATACATTTGAAAACGGTGTTTTCGTTTAAAAACGCTCTCCGTCCACACTAACGTTTTCAGGCGTTTCAGTGCGGATGAGAAACTTCTGAAAAACGCTAAATTCAGCTTTACTGCGCATGCGTAAACCCTCACTGAGATGATACAGATGGAAAAATAAATAATAAAGTTATCGTGCAATTCTTCTGCCAGGATTATTTTATTTAGCAAAATATATTTGGTTTTATGCACGACATGTTTATTTTATTTCAAGTAACCAAAATGTTCTTATGGTTTTAGTAAACGATAACAACACCGAAAAAAGGATGCATTTCTTTCTCCTGCTGAATGTTGATTACCACACAGTTTCCGTTCCCTTTGACTTCCATTGTATGGTTTGTATTAATGGAAGTCAATGGGAACCAAAATGATAATTCAAAATATTGAACTGAAGTCATAAAGGTTTGGAATATCATGAGAGAGAGAGTGAATGATGACAGAATGATAATTTCTGTGTGGACTATCCCTTTAAATACATACTTTTAAGGCAGCGCCTATTATACATGCATATTACACATGCATCCAAGGTAAACCCCAGTAAGTCCTCCTGACCTGCAGGAGGCGCTGTAGCAGTTCTCCCTGCCTCTCCTCCCACTGAACGCAGCTCTCCACCATCTGCACCACCACTGCGATGTTCCCCGCCGCGAGAATCGCCTCGAAACCCTCCATCAACTCGTCGAAGATCTTCAGGAACTGAGCAGGTGGAAAGAAGAGCCACATGTTAAAGGAAATACATGGTTTCTGCAAAAAGAGTCATATTTAAGGATTTTAAAGACCTTTTTAAAGGGGCCATCGGATGCAAAATTCACTTTTATAGTGTGTTTGCATATAAGTCAAGTGATGTCACATTTATTTTTATAGCGCTTTTTACAATACAGAGTGTTTCAAAGCAGCTTTACAGAGATAACAGGAAAATAATGCAAAAAAGTTTGTTTCTAGAACTGGATAGATGCACTTTAATGATGGATAGATGCACTTTTATGATGGCTATATACACTTATGATGGATAGATGCACTTTAATGATGGATAGATGCACTTTTATGATGGATAGATGCACTTTTATGATGGATAGATGCACTTTTATGATGGCTATATACACTTTTATGATGGAAAAATGCACTTTTATGATGGATAGATGCACTTTTATGATGGATAGATGCACTTTTATGATGGCTATATACACTTTTATGATGAATAGATGCACTTTTATGATGGAGAGATGCACTTTTATGATGGATAGATGCTCTTTTATGATGGATAGATGCACTTTTATGATGGATAGATGCACTTTTATGATGGATAGATGCACTTTTATGATGGATAGATGCACTTTAATGATGGATAGATGCACTTTTATGATGGCTATATACACTTTTATGATGAATAGATGCACTTTTATGATGGATAGATGCACTTTTATGATGGATAGATGCACTTTTATGATGGATAGATGCACTTTAATGATGAATAGATGCACTTTTATGATGGATAGATGCACTTTTATGATGGATAGATGCACTTTTATGATGGCTATATACACTTTTATGATGAATAGATGCACTTTTATGATGGATAGATACACTTTTATGATGGATAGATGCACTTTTATGATGGATAGATGCACTTTTATGATGGATAGATGCACTTTTATGATGGATAGATGCACTTTTATGATGGCTATATACACTTTTATGATGGAAAAATGCACTTTTATGATGGATAGATGCACTTTTATGATGGATAGATGCACTTTTATGATGGCTATATACACTTTTATGATGAATAGATGCACTTTTATGATGGAGAGATGCACTTTTATGATGGATAGATGCTCTTTTATGATGGATAGATGCACTTTTATGATGGATAGATGCACTTTTATGATGGATAGATGCACTTTTATGATGGATAGATGCACTTTAATGATGGATAGATGCACTTTTATGATGGCTATATACACTTTTATGATGAATAGATGCACTTTTATGATGGATAGATGCACTTTTATGATGGATAGATGCACTTTTATGATGGATAGATGCACTTTAATGATGAATAGATGCACTTTTATGATGGATAGATGCACTTTTATGATGGATAGATGCACTTTTATGATGGCTATATACACTTTTATGATGAATAGATGCACTTTTATGATGGATAGATACACTTTTATGATGGATAGATGCACTTTTATGATGGATAGATGCACTTTTATGATGGCTATATACACTTATGATGGATAGATGCACTTTAATGATGGATAGATGCACTTTTATGATGGATAGATGCACTTTTATGATGGCTATATACACTTTTATGATGAATAGATGCACTTTTATGATGGATAGATACACTTTTATGATGGATAGATGCACTTTTATGATGGATAGATGCACTTTTATGATGGCTATATACACTTATGATGGATAGATGCACTTTAATGATGGATAGATGCACTTTTATGATGGATAGATGCACTTTTATGATGGATAGATGCACTTTTATGATGGATAGATGCACTTTAATGATGAATAGATGCACTTTTATGATGGATAGATGCACTTTTATGATGGCTATATACACTTTTATGATGAATAGATGCACTTTTATGATGGATAGATACACTTTTATGATGGATAGATGCACTTTTATGATGGATAGATGCACTTTTATGATGGCTATATACACTTATGATGGATAGATGCACTTTAATGATGGATAGATGCACTTTTATGATGGATAGATGCACTTTTATGATGGATAGATGCACTTTTATGATGGATAGATGCACTTTTATGATGGATAGATGCACTTTTATGATGGCTATATACACTTTTATGATGAATAGATGCACTTTTATGATGGATAGATGCACTTTTATGATGGATAGATGCACTTTTATGATGGATAGATGCACTTTTATGATGGATAGATGCACTTTTATGATGAATAGATGCACTTTTATGATGGATAGATGCACTTTTATGATGGCTATATACACTTTTATGATGGATAGATGCACTTTTATGATGGATAGATGCACTTTTATGATTGATAGATGCACTTTTATGATGCTATATACACTTTTATGATGAATAGATGTTCTTTTATGATGGATAGATGTTCTTTTATGATGGATAGATGCACTTTTATGATGGATATATGCACTTTTATGATGGATATATGCACTTTTATGATGGATATATGCACTTTAATGATGGATAGATGCACTTTTATGATGGATAGATGCACTTTTATGATGGATATATGCACTTTTATGATGGATATATGCACTTTAATGATGGATAGATGCACTTTTATGATGGCTATATACACTTTTATGATGGCTATATACACTTTTATGATGGATAGATGCACTTTTATGATGGATAGATGAACTTTTATGATGGATAGATGCACTTTTATGATGGATAGATGCACTTTTATGATGGCTATATACACTTTTATGATGAATAGATGCACTTTAATGATGAATAGATGCACTTTTATGATGGATAGATGCACTTTTATGATGGATAGATGCACTTTTATGATGGCTATATACACTTTTATGATGAATAGATGCACTTTTATGATGGATAGATGCACTTTTATGATGGATAGATGCACTTTTATGATGGATAGATGCACTTTTATGATGGATAGATGCACTTTTATGATGAATTGATGCACTTTTATGATGACTATATACACTTTTATGATGGATAGATGCACTTTTATGATGGATAGATGCACTTTTATGATGGATAGATGCACTTTTATGATGGCTATATACACTTTTATGATGAATAGATGCACTTTTATGATAGCTATATACACTTTTATGATTAATAGATGCACTTTTATGATGAATAGATGCACTTTTATGATGGATAGATGCACTTTTATGATGAATAGATGCACTTTTATGATGGATAGATGCACTTTTATGATGAATAGATGCACTTTTATGATGGTTAGATGCACTTTTCAGACCTGCCAACCTTGTAAATTTTTTTTGAGTAGCATGAGCGGGGGGGGGGGGGGGGGGGGGTTGGGAGGGGCTGGGGGGGGATTGTTGTCATTTTTTGAGACAATGCAAGACACACACAAACACATGCCTATCTTCATAATTCTAGTTTTGACTTCTAAAGTTTTAGCTAGCAATTTAGCTATTGCAGTGAAAGTCCAAAAATTCAATATACTGCTCAGACCATTTTTTATTCATGATTAATATTGCATTGCATAAAAAAGAATGTAATGTGTGCTGGTCAACAACTAGTCTAAAATAAAATAAAAAAAAACTAGAAAACAGTAAAAAAAAAAAAAGAAAAAAAAAAAGAATGTGTACATTTAAGATAGGCTACTTAATTTATTATTCCAATATCCAAATATGATACTAAATCACACAGAAAATAGGACTTTTATTTATGACGTGCTGTCTTTGCATTTGAACATTGCACATTTTAAACAGGACACGCATTAGCTGAATAAAAGTTAGCCAATACAAACATATTTATAGAAAATAGTTGACAATAGACAGGAGTCCTGTCACATGACCAATAATAGCAAAACGAATCACTTATTCTAAAAAGAATGATCAAGTAGAATATAAGTTTAGATGAATCTGAAATATGGGGCTGTGTTAACAGTAAAACGTCTGTCTTTTAACGAATTTTAAAAACACGGATGGATAATACAAAATGCTTTCAGTCATTTTGACAGAAAAAAACACAACCAAAACAAAATTTAAACTTAGCCCGTCCATTTACAATTATCTTCTCTCTCTGTGCGCGCGCGGTCTGTGTTTGTGAGAGAGAGAGAGCGCAGCACTGATACAACGGTACTTTTTAATCCATAAGTAACTAATACGCTAGTTTTCATACAAAATAATTATGTAACATAATTAGGTAGGCTACTTTAGTTATTATTAACACATTAACATAACATGCAGACTACGTTTCTCAACACTGAGAATGAATAAATAAACGCCTGTTTCTCCAGGTTTATCAGTAATCCACAATTTATCACAGAACTTTCATAATCACTAAGCCACAGCGATTTTAATTTTATTTAGATTTATTGTTCATCAATACTTAAGCATTTAATAATTTGCATGGTTGAATGATGTTTTCCTCTAATCTGAGTGACCATGAATGACGGAGTATTTTATAGTAATCCATGCGATCACTCCCGCGTGATCATTGAATCCAGATTAAGTTAACTAAAAACAATATTTCAACTTTCCACATCCACCCCAGCCCGTTTACCTTCAGGAGTCAGACGTGCTGTGACTACTGTCCTCACTTATGAACTCAATCAGACGTTGGGCCGCGGGAGTGGAAGAGGATCGAGCGGGATTCTTTATTGCTGTCGATTTTTTTTTTTTCAGTCTCTTTTTAATTTGATAGGCCTTACGCATCTGTCAATCATCCCCGCTTGCTATTTGGGGAATGAACCCAGCGCTATGATTGGTCGAACTCCGCTTCTTTTGCTGTTGCTTGATTTGAGGACTGCGCGTGCACAGAAGCGTCACCAGGTTTTTGCGTAGTTTAGAGTGACAAATCGTACCACCGTACTTTGAGGTCAAAATGCGTATCCGCTACCCAAAATGCGTACATGTTGGCAGGTCTGACTTTTATGATGTATAGATGCACTTTTATGATGGCTATATACACTTTTATGATGAATAGATGCACTTTTATGATGGATAGATGCACTTTTATGATGGATAGATGCACTTTTATGATGGCTATATACACTTTTATGATGGCTATATACAATTTTATGATGGATAGATGCACTTTTATGATGGATAGATGCACTTTTATGATGGATAGATGCACTTTTATGATGGCTATATACACTTTTATGATGGCTATATACAATTTTATGATGGATAGATGCACTTTTATGATGGCTATATACACTTTTATGATGGCTATATACAATTTTATGATGGATAGATGCACTTTTATGATGGCTATATACACTTTTATGATGGCTATATACAATTTTATGATGGATAGACGCACTTTTATGATGGATAGATGCACTTTTATGATGGATAGATGCACTTTTATGATGGATAGATGCACTTTTATGATGGCTATATACACTTTTATGATGAATAGATGCACTTTTATGATGGATAGATGCACTTTTATGATGGATAGATGCACTTTTATGATGGATAGATGCACTTTTATGATGCTATATACACTTTTATGATGGCTATATACAATTTTATGATGGATAGATGCACTTTTATGATGGATAGATGCACTTTTATGATGGATAGATGCACTTTTATGATGGCTATATACACTTTTATGATGGCTATATACAATTTTATGATGGATAGATGCACTTTTATGATGGCTATATACACTTTTATGATGGCTATATACAATTTTATGATGGATAGATGCACTTTTATGATGGATAGATGCACTTTTATGATGGATAGATGCACTTTTATGATGGATAGATGCACTTTTATGATGGCTATATACACTTTTATGATGGCTATATACAATTTTATGATGGATAGATGCACTTTTATGATGGATAGATGCACTTTTATGATGGATAGATGCACTTTTATGATGGCTATATACACTTTTATGATGGCTATATACAATTTTATGATGGATAGATGCACTTTTATGATGGCTATATACACTTTTATGATGGCTATATACAATTTTATGATGGATAGATGCACTTTTATGATGGATAGATGCACTTTTATGATGGCTATATACACTTTTATGATGAATAGATGCACTTTTATGATGGATAGATGCACTTTTATGATGGATAGATGCACTTTTATGATGGATAGATGCACTTTTATGATGCTATATACACTTTTATGATGGCTATATACAATTTTATGATGGATAGATGCACTTTTATGATGGATAGATGCACTTTTATGATGGATAGATGCACTTTTATGATGGCTATATACACTTTTATGATGGCTATATACAATTTTATGATGGATAGATGCACTTTTATGATGGCTATATACACTTTTATGATGGCTATATACAATTTTATGATGGATAGATGCACTTTTATGATGGATAGATGCACTTTTATGATGGATAGATGCACTTTTATGATGGCTATATACACTTTTATGATGGCTATATACAATTTTATGATGGATAGATGCACTTTTATGATGGATAGATGCACTTTTATGATGGATAGATGCACTTTTATGATGGCTATATACACTTTTATGATGCTATATACACTTTTATGATGGATAGATGCACTTTTATGATGGCTATATACACTTTTATGATGGCTATATACAATTTTATGATGGATAGATGCACTTTTATGATGGATAGATGCACTTTTATGATGGCTATATACACTTTTATGATGAATAGATGCACTTTTATGATGGATAGATGCACTTTTATGATGGACAGATGCACTTTTATGATGGATAGATGCACTTTTATGATGGATAGATGCACTTTTATGATGGCTATATACACTTTTATGATGAATAGATGCACTTTTATGATGGATAGATGCACTTTTATGATGGATAGATGCACTTTTATGATGGCTATATACACTTATGATGGATAGATGCACTTTTATGATGGATAGATGCACTTTTATGATGGATAGATGCACTTTTATGATGGATAGATGCACTTTTATGATGGCTATATACACTTATGATGGATAGATGCACTTTTATGATGGATAGATGCACTTTTATGATGAATAGATGCACTTTTATGATGGATAGATGCACTTTTATGATGGATAGATGCACTTTTATGATGAATAGATGCACTTTTATGATGGATAGATGCACTTTTATGATGGATAGATGCACTTTTATGATGATAGATGCACTTTTATGATGGATAGATGCACTTTTATGATGACTATATACACTTATGATGGATAGATGCACTTTTATGATGGATAGATGCACTTTTATGATGGATAGATGCACTTTTATGATGATAGATGCACTTTTATGATGGATAGATGCACTTTTATGATGACTATATACACTTATGATGGATAGATGCACTTTTATGATGGATAGATGCACTTTTATGATGGATAGATGCACTTTTATGATGGCTATATACACTTATGATGGATAGATGCACTTTTATGATGGATAGATGCACTTTTATGATGGATAGATGCACTTTTATGATGAATAGATGCACTTTTATGATGGATAGATGCACTTTTATGATGGCTATATACACTTTTATGATGAATAGATGCACTTTTATGATGGATAGATGCACTTTTATGATGGATAGATGCACTTTTATGATGAATAGATGCACTTTTATGATGAATAGATGCACTTTTATGATGGATAGATGCACTTTTATGATGGCTATATACACTTTTATGATGGGTAGATGCACTTTTATGATGGCTATATACACTTTTATGATGGATAGATGCAGTTTTATGATGGCTATATACACTTATGATGGATAGATGCACTTTTATGATGGATAGATGCACTTTTATGATGGACAGATGCAATTTTATGATGGACAGATGCACTTTTATGATGGACAGATGCACTTTTATGATGGATAGATGCACTTTCATCGTGGAAAGATGCACTTTTATGATGGACAGATGCACTTTTATCATGGAAAGATGCACTTTTATGATGGATAGATGCACTTTTATGATGGATAGATGCACTTTTCTTTTATGATGATAGATGCACTTTTATCATGGAAAGATTCACTTTTATCATGGATAGATGCACTTTTATCATGGAAAGATGCACTTTTATCATGGATAGATGCACTTTTATGGACTTCAAAACAGAAACGGCAATTCACTGCCATTATAAAGCTTCGGAAGAGCCAGGACATTTTTTAATATAACTCTGATTGTATTTGTCTGAAAGAAGAATGTCATATACACCTAGGATGGCTTGAGGGAGAGTAAATCATGGGCTAATTTTCATTTTTGGGTGAACTATCCCTTTAAATAAAAAAAAAAAATCGAATTTAGGAGTTTTTAAGGATCCGAGGGAACCCTGGGAAGAAGATGCGAGACATCACTAGTACTGGTAAAGAAGGCATCACCAGTTTGAAGGGTGTGGACGCGGAGATCAGGCTCTGGATGGGGAAGTTTGCGATGGGATGAAGAGCCAGAGGCATCAGCTGAGATCTCAGGTGGTTTCTGTAAACGTCTCGCAGCAAAGCTTTCTGGGAGCACTTGAAGATCTTCTGGAGGAGATGACTCCCGGACTGGTCCTTCATGAACACCAGAAGAGGACTGAAGTAGAAACAGAGTTACGAGTCAGTACTCAACATACACATTGTAAAAAATTATTTACATCATTAATCACAGATTTTTTTCTTTTATCAAATCAACTTAGATCATTTATGTGGTTCAGATAACATAATATTTTGAGTTTCTTTTGATTAAACCAATATCTTTCATTGTATCAACTCAATTTTTTAATTTCGATGAACTTCCTTTTTTAAGTTAAACCAACAATCATTTTTTTACAGTGCATCTATCGCTCGATCAGTGTTAATTTTGACAGCAAATTTTGATTTAGTTTTAATTACTTCGCTTTAATTTATTTTTAATTTCGGTTTTAGTTTTTTATTTTCAGTTAACAATTTTAGTGCTTCTTCAAAATTTCAAATTTTGTGCAGTTTAAGTTTTCCAACTAATATTTATATTTTATTTTATTTCAGCTTTATTTCATGAACATAAATCTTTTTAATAATTTTGCTTTTAGTTAACGATAATAACCCTGTACCGGAGAATTATCACTCATACGATCTCATGAACACCAGAAGAAGATTGAAGCAGAAATATACTCGAGTTACGGGTCAATACTCAACATCTATCGCTCGATCAGTGTTCATTTCTACAGCAAATTTTGATTTAGTTTTAGTCATTGTTTTTCGACTAAAATGCCATTTAGTTTTAGTCATATTTTAGTCATCAGAATTGTTTTAGTCTAGTTGAGGCGACCAAATACAATAAAATTTGAGTCGACTAAATCTACAGTAGATTTAGTCGACTAAAATTTTATGCGTTTAGTTAAATTGTAATTAATTTAGAATTTCTCTAAAATTTCCAAACCCATTATATACTCCGGAGAAAAAATATATGAACCTGTTAATATGAAAGTTTGAACAGACACAGATTTAACTGTTGTGACATAAAAAAAAAATCTTAAAATTAAATAAAACCAAATTTCCTAAAGTAGAACACAACCTTCTTCTCAATTAATGATATATGCATTCTTTAAAACAATTTGAATACATCATACATCATTTATTTGTATAAATTAAATAAAATGAATCCTTATTAAAGCTATTAAAGAGCAGTGAATGCTTTTCTCTTTTTCTTTTGTTGTTTGATTAATATTAAGGGCTCAGACGGCATTAGCTTTATTACGCACTGTCACTTTAAGAACGAATGTGCGGATCCAATGCACATCTGATAATCTCACAACTGTAGACATAACCGACTGTGTTTACGATCATTTCTGACTGGATCTCTTCCTAAATCATCCCTACCTAACATTTTAATCTAGTTTTTATTCATTGACGAAAATGTAAATAGATTTTCGTCATAGTTTTTGTCATTTAAAACTGTTTTTTATTTGGTTATAGTCTCGTTTTCGTCTATAAAAAAATGTTGTTGATGAAAATAATGACGAAAATTATCTTCGAAAATTAGCTCGAAGATCTTCCTCACCTGACTCCAGGAGCCGAGCTTAGTGACGTCAGGTATCCCATGATGCTCTTGTTGAGCTTCTTGCACAGTTTGGGTCTCTTCCGGTGACACACCGTCAGCAGAGTCTGAAGAGCAGCGCAGGCGGTCAGATTCGACACGAAGACTGGGAAGAAATAAAACATCAGAGATTGATTTGAAGAAAACACAAAGTTGAACATCACTGAAATTTTAATGTCGAATTTTAGAGAATATAGAAATATAGTGCAGGGTTATTACGTTAACTGAAATAAAATTTAATAAATATATATATATATATATTTAAATGAGCTAGTTATCTTTAGTTTAACTTGATGCATTAACTAAAATTACAACTATTAAAAGTATTACTGTTGATTAAAATAAAGCAAAAATAAAATATAGTATAAAATATTGGATATAAAAACTCAACTAAAATTAGAAATGTTGCCTTGGCAATAGAGATCTACCGATAATCAGTTTTACCGATATTTTAGCATTTTCCCCATAAGCGGGAATCGGTTTTGTAATATCGGTGTCACAGATAAACGGCAAATATAATTGGTATTAAACAAAAATAAATAAATAAATAAATAAATATCGGTTATCGGGCACATAAACATGCAAATAATTGGTATCGGTAATAAAAAAATTATATCGGTCCATCTCTAGTTGACAATAATAGTTGAAGCACTAAAATTATTAACTGAAAATAAAAACTAAAACTAAACATAAATAGCAATATTTAAATAAAAAAAAGACAAAAGCACACAACGAAAGTACTAAAAATATAACTAAAATTAACAAAAAAGATAATTCAAAATACGAATAAAAAAAGAGACTTGATATTCTAAAATCACGCAAACTGAATTAAAAATGAATAAAAAAAAAGACATAAAAAAATGAATAAAAAAAATATTATAGCAATTGGAGTGCAGGGTTATTACAGTTAACCAAAACCATAAAAAAGTGTTACTTATAAAAAAATAAACGTTAACTGAAATAAAATCGAAATTATATATATTATATATTTCAGCTAGTTGCCATAAGTTTAACTTGCCGCTGAAATAAAATGCTGTTTGGAAAATGACATTACCGTTGATGTTTTCCATCAGATGGTCGGCCAGATTCTTCAGCTCCCACCAGAACGATGTGGGAATCTCAAAATCCACAAACTCACTTTCACATCTTTTGTCCTTCTTGGCTGAACACACATTAAACAAAAATTATCAGGGGCCGGTTTCACAAAGATAGTCTTTGACTATGGCTTAGATATAGTAGATAGTCAGACTTCAGATAGACATCTAAATCAGACCGTTTCACAAAGCACTTAAGACTCTGACTAGCTTAAAGAGATAGTTCACCCAAAAATGTAAATTCTGTCAGTATTTACTCTCCCTCATGTTGTTCAACCCCGTAAGACCTTCGTTCATCTTCGAACACAAATTAAAGATATTTTTGATTAAATCTGAGAGCTGGATCACTCCTCCATAGGCTTCTAAGGGATTGAAACTTGTTCCCTGACAAGTTATTAAAGACATCGTTAAAATAGTCCAAGTGACTACAGTGGCTCAATCTTAAGTTTATCAAGCGACGAGAATACTTTTTGTGCGCAAAAACAAACAAAAATAACGACTTTATTTCAACTATTGATTTCCTTCTCTGTGGGCTCGAGTGAGTTCACTAGTGTAACAGCGCAGCGCTTCTGTGTTGTACGTCACACGCATCACACACATGACCAGCGTCGGCCAATAGTGAGCCTACGTGTGACGTAGCTCTACGCAATCACACTACGCTAACTGACTCGAGGCCCACAGAGAAGGAAATGAATAGTTGAAATAAAGTCGTTATTGTGATGAATGAGTTCGAACAGGAGAGTCACGAACGTGCATCACAGAACAGAGCAAGGCGAGCATTTGTGCTTATAAAACTTAAACTTTTTTATTTATTTTTTAAATGACCGATCGTTTCGCAAGATAAGACCCTTATGCATCTTCTGGTGTCGTTTAAAGCCATTTGAAGCTGCACTGAAACTGTCATTTGGACCTTGGACCGTTTGGTCCAAGAATAGGCGGAGAATGTAGTAACAAGAAGAAATGTTTCATTTGGAAAAAGATTGCTACAAAGGTTAACAGCGTTAATCCGATATTGAGCGGAGCGTTAAAGACGTACAGAAAGGATACAAAAACATGATACAAGATGCCAAAAAAGAAATATTTAAGAGGAAATATCCTAAAAACCCTTTCCCTCCTCATATCTCTCTCCATAACGCCGTCAGAAAACCACAAATTATGAGCATTTCCCTTTTCTTTTGGCTGTTTGTACTGTAACTGATTGTAACCACCGTAACTTCTGTTGACTGCAATTCACAACCTCACCACTAGATGTGCTGAAACTTACACACTGCACCTTTAAGGTACAAATCATACAACACGAAAAAACTTCAAACAAACATTTCCGACCTATCCATATCTCCCGACATATTATATTCAATCCATTTCCACGCCCTTTATGACGCATCCCATTTTCGATATGTTCTTTCTTAATTAACAGATTAAATTAAAACAAAAACAAAAAATCATCAAATTGTAACAAAAATATGAAACCAAATAAATTTACTTAAATGGCTACTAGGGCTGTCACTTCACGTTCGAAAATCGATTGCACAATCGATCGGACCAACCAACACAAGTTTCGAAAACGAAAATAGGGAATCGATTTTAACTGCCTTTTTTTTTTTTACCAAAAATGTGTTTTAGGTAGACAGATCAATACAGTACACAGAACATGTAGGATGTTGGAAAATAACAATGTCTTTTCTGTTAACCAAATGCTTTTTTAATATTCGCTATTAATTCAGTGCAAGTGAACAAGCGCGCCGTTATTTGTTGCTTAGTGACGTGTGTGTTCAAGCAAGCCAGAAATGCGCAGATTCTGCGCAATACGCTGTATTTAATATATCATTAAGACTCACGAGTTGCGTATCTGCGCTAAATCCACGCAGGTTTGGCTTACACGAACTTCCCCAGCAAAGTGAGTAAACATAGAAACACGCCAAATTGGCTCGTGATATGACAGCGTTACCCGCCAAAGTTCATTTTATCCGAATTTGGCGGGTGTTAATTTCAATCCTTGAATGTTGCACTCCTGTTTGTCATTGTGCACAAAACTTCACGCCAATAAATCATCAGAAATATTGCTGACTTGTGCGCGTCTCAAGCGCCCTCTTTACGTTCGTCCTAATGTCTGTTAGTTGTCTGTGGATTTGCCAATATTTGGTGTTGAAAATGGAAACGTCTTTAGACATGGAAAAATCGATTTTACAATCGATTCAATGAACACATATGTCTCAAAAATCGAACAGGATTTTTTCACAAAAGTGACAGCCCTAATGGCTACAACACAAACAGTTGATAATACAAGTCAAGTCTCCTTCATTTATACAGCGCTTTAACAATATAGAGTTTCACAGCAGCTTTACAGTGATAATAGGAGATTACAGTAACAGAGATTGTTTAGGCTTTACAGCAGATCTAGAATAAAGTTATTGTCCAGATAAAGTTAGTTTTGATTGATTCACTTCCGTTGTAAAGATCATTAGATATTAACTTAGCGGCCGCTAACACACACCGTTTTTACTGAATACAGAAACTTTTAATGCGTTCTGGACGTTCATTTACACGATTACAGTGTTTGATGCTCGAGAACGCAAATCTTGAAACAGGTTATTATTATTATTATTATTAAGTTTCTGACCTTTCTGAGCGCCGGGTGCTTCTCGGGTCAAGCATCCGCTGAGCACCTGCATGAGTGTCCGGAGCACATGCGATCCGTACGGATCCTGAGCGAACGCCAGCATATTCTCCCGGACCACTCCACTCACACGCTGCACCTGAGCCTCCAGCGTCCCACAATGCTCCTCTCCAGCCTCGGTGACGTCAGTCTCCTCTGTAGAGGAACATGAGATGATGAGACACTGTCAACACAGTTTACCTGCTTCAATACAAATTTACAAACACAAACGCCGAGAATTAACCAAATTGGTTCTCGCCAAGAGCCAACCTTCAGTTCTCTCTCTTGAAACCAACAAAGTGATTAAACTGCAGTTCATCGACTGGCCACTAGAGACCGGCTCTAAACGAGAGTAAATCCCATAGACCCCCATGTTAATATTCCCAACTTTACAGCAGAAAAAAATGTGTTTACAGCCTGGTACAAAAAGTAGTTTTGGTCTATAAAGCTAATTTTCTCCTTCATGATGACTGTGAGGGGGGGGAATTTTTTTCTAATTTATCCATTTAAATTATATTAAGCCTTAAATATCTGCATAATTAGGGGCGTGGCAACTTGAGTGACAGGAGGATTGCTGCTGATGTCACTGCTAGCCGTTTGTCTGCTGACTGTTAGCGTCACGTCTCCTCAGCTAATCCGCCTCGCTGCACATTTACGTTTATCCGCGTTTCGTTTATGGCGACGGCCGGCTCTGAAAATGCTCTACGGGAACACTACACGTGACGTCACACACACTACGCACATCGTTTTTCACACGTCAAGCGAACATGTTTGAGCTTCCGTTTACCACAACTGATCAATGTTTACGTGTGAATAAAAGCCTAAATTCAATCATATAAAGCGATCGAGTCTCTTCTGAAAATTTTATCTAAGCCGCTCGATTCATATGAATTACTTTTACAATCAAATGTAACAATTATGGGAAAAATGGATTATGTATGTTAACCATTGAGGAAAGTGTGATATTGTATATCAAGATGTTGGAATTATTTTGTGATACTGTCTGATATTGTATCATCCATGATAACTTTGTGTTCTTTGTTCCAATAAAAAAAAAAAAGTAAAAAAAAAAGAATTACAATCTCTTTATGAACTTTTTGAAGCGTCAAAGTGGTAGTTGCATAGCTTTCAATGGAGGGAAAGAAATCTCTCCGATTTCATTAAAAAGATCTAAATTTGTGTTTCGAAGATGAACGAACGTCTTACAGGTTTGGAACGACATGAGGGTTAGTAATTTCCTTTTTGGGTGAATAATCCTTTTAATAAGGCAAAAATCAATGCAATACGCATTGATATACCTCCAATGCAATGCAATGGTATGTGCAAGTAAAAAATGTGCAAGTGTAATGAGTGGTTCCCTATCTTATTACAGGAAGCCGGTACAGTGGTCACATGACGTTTTAAACGAATAGCCTATTAAATCGAGTTCTCTTTTGTGTCTTCTTGCACTTGAACAGAAAAAATCTCACACAAAATTATCTCAAAATGCCCGAATAGGCAAATATCCTTATGAAACAGTTGCTTATGTCTTAAGTGAACGTAAACAGTTGAGAAAGAAAACACATGTGTATCAGTATATTGGATCAGTGCAGCTCTTAAAGTGACAGTAGCCTAATAATATTCCTGCTGCCATCTCTATAATAACACTCATCAAACAACAAAAGACACTGCTCTTGACTTTTGCAACTTTAATAATGATTAATCTAGATTTATTGTATACAGTGAAGACTGTGCAGTGTTATTACACATTTGATTACTTTATTTAATTTCTGTACCTGAAAATTATAGTTATATTTCACTGGTATCTATTTGATCCATTGAGCCCTGCTGGAGCAGCTCTAAATATTCACTGTGCTATTAAATTAAAGATAAAATATGATAATAATATGGACAGTGAAAGTACAATTTAACAGGCATGAAAATAACTGAAGGAAATATCTATTTGCTAAGCAAACTAATTTGACTTATATTCTTTAGGTTTCTCTGCACAAGATTTAAAAAAGTTAAAAATGCAATGAAAAAACTTGGAATCGGCAAGTACAAAAAATAAAAGTATCGGTATCAGGTTCGTATCTACTTTTTCTTTATATTCGTCAAATTGTATTTATTTTAATCTGTTTAATAGATTAACTAATAATTTTTACAATTTTAATTTATTAAATTAGGCCTATTTATTTTAATGTTATTTATTTGAATCTAATGTTTGATTTGTTTATTTTAATTATTTTATATCAGTCTTTGGTTCACTGCAGTTTTAAGGAGAAAATACTCAGCAATGCTGTCGACTTATGAATTTACACATGATTTGTCTTAAAGCATATTAAAAACACCACATAGACATATAAACAACATTAAAAGCTGGATTTTCGTGCCCTCACCTGTCCACCTGTGCGCTTGTCTCACTGCGCTCTCCATCACATGACCTCCACACTGATCACACGCCACGGCTGTGAACTCTGACCCCGTCTCTCCTCCCAGTTCCACCAGCACTTCTGCGACCTGAGCCGGACTGGCCAGCGCCAGCAACGCCTCCAGAACCAGACTCCCCGTCATGTCCATCGCCACGGCAACCGCCTTCCCCTTCACCTCCGACAGCACGTTCTCCACAAACACACCTGGACACACAATAACACACCTCAACACACACCTGGACACACCTCAACACACCTCAACACACACCTGGACACACACCTGGACACACAACAACACACCTCAACACACACCTGGACACACAACAACACACCTCAACACACCTCAACACACACCTGGACACACAACAACACACCTCAACACACACCTGGACACACAACAACACACCTCAACACACAACAACACACCTCAACACACACCTGGACACACAACAACACACCTCAACAACACACCTGGACACACCTGAACACACAACAACACACCTGAACACACAACAACACACCTCAACATACACCTGGACACACAACAACACACCTCAACACACACCTGGACACACAACAACACACCTCAACACACAACAACACACCTCAACACACACCTGGACACACAACAACACACCTCAACACACACCTGGACACACAACAACACACCTCAACACACACCTGGACACACAACAACACACCTCAACACACACCTGGACACACCTCAACACACCTCAACACACACCTGGACACACAACAACACACCTCAACACACACCTGGACACACAACAACACACCTCAACACACACCTGGACACACAACAACACACCTCAACACACCTCAACACACACCTGGACACACAACAACACACCTCAACACACACCTGGACACACAACAACACACCTCAACACACAACAACACACCTCAACACACACCTGGACACACAACAACACACCTCAACAACACACCTGGACACACCTGAACACACAACAACACACCTGAACACACAACAACACACCTGGACACACAACAACACACCTCAACATACACCTGGACACACCTGAACACACCTCAACACACACCTGGACACACAACAACACACCTCAACACACACCTGGACACACCTGAACACACCTCAACACACACCTGGACACACAACAACACACCTCAACACACACCTGGACACACAACAACACACCTCAACAACACACCTGGACACACCTGAACACACAACAACACACATGAACACACAACAACACACCTGGACACACAACAACACACCTGAACACACCTCAACACACACCTGGACACACAACAACACACCTCAACACACACCTGGACACACCTGAACACACCTCAACACACACCTCAACACACACCTGGACACACCTCAACACACACCTGGACACACAACAACACACCTCAACACACACCTGGACACACCTCAACACACCTCAACACACACCTGGACACACAACAACACACCTGGACACACACCTGGACACACAACACACCTCAACACACACCTGGACACACACCTGGACACACAACACACCTCAACACACACCTGGACAAACAACAACACACCTCAACCCACACCTGGACACACAACAACACACCTCAACCCACACCTGGACAAACAACAACACACCTCAACCCACACCTGGACACACAACAACACACCTGAACACACAACAACACACCTGAACACACACCTGGACACACAACAACACACCTGAACACACACCTGGACACACAACAACACACTTGAACACACAACACACACCTGGACACACAACAACACACACCTGGACACACCTGAACACAAAACAACACACCTGGACACACAACAACACACCTCAACACACACCTGGACACACAACACACAACAACACACAACACACCTAAACAACACACCTCAACACACAACAACACACCTCAAAGTCAACACACACCTGGACACACAACAACACACCTGAACACACAACAACACACCTGAACACACAACAACACACCTGGACACACAACAACACACCTCAACATACACCTGGACACACCTGAACACACCTCAACACACACCTGGACACACAACAACACACCTCAACACACACCTGGACACACCTGAACACACCTCAACACACACCTGGACACACAACAACACACCTCAACACACACCTGGACACACAACAACACACCTCAACAACACACCTGGACACACCTGAACACACAACAACACACATGAACACACAACAACACACCTGGACACACAACAACACACCTGAACACACCTCAACACACACCTGGACACACAACAACACACCTCAACACACACCTGGACACACCTGAACACACCTCAACACACACCTCAACACACACCTGGACACACCTCAACACACACCTGGACACACAACAACACACCTCAACACACACCTGGACACACCTCAACACACACCTGGACACACAACAACACACCTCAACACACACCTGGACACACAACAACACACCTGGACACACACCTGGACACACAACACACCTCAACACACACCTGGACAAACAACAACACACCTCAACCCACACCTGGACACACAACAACACACCTCAACCCACACCTGGACAAACAACAACACACCTCAACCCACACCTGGACACACAACAACACACCTGAACACACAACAACACACCTGAACACACACCTGGACACACAACAACACACCTGAACACACACCTGGACACACAACAACACACTTGAACACACAACACACACCTGGACACACAACAACACACACCTGGACACACCTGAACACAAAACAACACACCTGGACACACAACAACACACCTCAACACACACCTGGACACACAACACACAACAACACACAACACACCTAAACAACACACCTCAACACACAACAACACACCTCAAAGTCAACACACACCTGGACACACAACAACACACCTCAACAAACACCTGAACACACAACAACACACCTGAACAACACACCTGAACAACACACCTGAACACACATGAACAACACACATGAACAACACACATGAACACACATGAACAACACACATGAACACACATGAAGAACACACCTGAACACACATGAACAACACACCTGAACACACATGAACAACACACCTGAACACACATGAACAACACACATGAACAACACACCTGAACACACATGAACAACACACCTGAACACACATGAACAACACACATGAACAACACACATGAACAACACACATGAACAACACACATGAACACACATGAACAACACACCTGAACACACATGAACAACACACCTGAACACACATGAACAACACACCTGAACACACATGAACAACACACATGAACAACACACATGAACAACACACCTGAACACACATGAACAACACACCTGAACACACATGAACAACACACGAACACACATGAAGAACACACATGAACACACATGAAGAACACACATGAACAACACACATGAAGAACACACATGAACAACACACATGAACAACACACATGAACAACACACCTGAACACACATGAAGAACACACATGAAGAACACACATGAAGAACACACCTGAACACACATGAACAACACACCTGAACACACATGAACAACACACATGAACACACATGAACAACACACCTGAACACACATGAACAACACACATGAACACACATGAACAACACACCTGAACACACATGAACAACACACCTGAACACACATGAACAACACACGAACACACATGAACAACACACGAACACACATGAAGAACACACATGAACACACATGAAGAACACACATGAACAACACACATGAACAACACACCTGAACACACATGAAGAACACACATGAACAACACACATGAACAACACACATGAACAACACACATGAACAACACACATGAACAACACACCTGAACACACATGAAGAACACACATGAAGAACACACATGAAGAACACACATGAAGAACACACATGAAGAACACACCTGAACACACATGAACAACACACCTGAACACACATGAACAACACACATGAACAACACACCTGAACACACATGCACAACACACGCACAACACACATGAACACACATGAAGAACACACATGAAGAACACACCTGAACACACATGAAGAACACACCTGAACACACATGAACAACACACCTGAACACACATGAACAACACACCTGAACACACATGAACAAACATGAACAACACACATGAACAACACACATGAACATCACACCTGAACAACACACCTGAACACACAGCAACACAACTTCCTCAGGCTCAGCCTCACCTTTGTCCTCCTCATCGGTGAATCCCTCTTTCAGTCGGTCGCTGACGCGCCGGAAGTAACTGACCGTCCCACCGTCAAGCCGCTGCTTCTTCGACCCGCCGTCACCGGCGTTCCCCTGAACGGCCCGTTTCTGACCCTTCTGTTTACCCTTTAATGACCTTTGACCTTTGGCTTCCATCTTCTCAAGCATCACCTTGATCTCAAGCCTAAAAAATACATTTGATTATTATCTGAGGAACCTTCGGCCTTCCTTACACTGTATTATGATGGTATTAATATGGCACTGTCACAGTATTTTGTTGTTGTTGTACTAAACCAAGAATTAAATTACCATATTCATATATTCACATGAGTACAGAAATACGTTATCATCATGGTAAGAGTAAAAAAAAAACCTGTGACACTTAATGGAAGCACATTTCCATTTTCCACCACATAAGAAAACCATTATGTTCCTGTAAATAATAATGTTGAGATAAAAGTTGAAAATATGACATACAAAGTCATATTTATAAGATTAAAAGTAAAACATATGACATAAAAGTCTTAATTATGACATAGAAAGTCATAATTTCGACTATTTAATCTCACAGTTATGGTGTAGTATGTGATAATTTAGACATTTTTTACTATATTTATGACTTTTTCTGTCATACTTTAGATTTACTAAAGCATGATATTTTTTATTAACTTGTGGCGGTTATGGTATTCCATAGTACTTTGATTTATAGTATTTTAAACAGTATTTTCCATGCTAGTGCATTTTCGTGGTATTTTAAAGTATACCGCTAAAACAACAATGGTAATTGTACAAATCACCATGTTATTATAACGATGGTCCTGACTCCTGTTTTGTTACTATCAATAAACACGCGAAAAGAGTTGACAATAATACGAGCGACAATCGCTTAAGTATCGAGTCACTAGATTAATCAGCACGATCAGTTATTGCACTGATGATCGTGCAAAAAAATGCGATAAGCACATAAATAATAAATTGTATGTAATATTGAGCTTACCAGTGTGCTTCTGCTCACATGTGTACGCAGAAAGGCGACGCAACCTGATGACGCAAGAGCGACGTGATGACACGTACAGCAGCCGTTTCACAAACAAAAGTCCTGTCACGCAAATTACACTATATATTTCTTTTCCTATTTTGTTGTAGTCTATATTTGTTTAATATGTGTACACTATATGTTGGATTATCGTCATGTTCGTTATTTGTATGTGACTGGCATTCATAAAAAAAAAAATAAAAAAGAGTCCTGTCACTGAGAACACGGACGTTTTTTAAAAAAAATATAATTTGGTGTATGCAAAAATGCAGAAAAAAAACCTTTATTTTAGTCTTTACCAATGAACTTTTTCAATGAACAATGAAGTTTTTAAAAACTCTAAACTTAAAAAAAGTAATGCTTTAAACCATAATTATGAAATGATGCCATAAAAAGATTAATATGGCATGTAAATATCTCATAATTTCGATGAATAAAATTATTACATAATTAATTAATTAATTATACTGCCATAATTATTACATAAAATTTTAAAATTATGACTTAGTATGCCATAATTTTGACTTTCTAAACGTTTACCTGGGAGAATGTTTTGGGTACAAAGGCCGCGGGGCCGAAGTTACAGTTTATATTGAATTTATTTACCAATATGGACCTAACAAATCGAGTTTACATCAAATCGAGTTCACGAGTTTATTCAAAAACAAAATTCCTGTCACGCAAATTACACTCTATATTTTCTTTTCCTATTTGTTAAGTCTATATTTTTTTAATATTTGTACACTTTTTGTACACTATATGTTGGATTATTGTCATATTTATTATTTGTATGTGACCGGCATTCGATAAAAAATAAAGTAAAAAAGTCCTGTCAAGCTGAACACGGACTTTAAAAAAAACATAATTTGGTGTAGGCATTAACAATGAACTATAAAAAAACTATAGACTTATAAAAGTAATGCTTTAAATCATAATTATGAAATGATGCCATAAAAAGTAATAATCATGGCATGTAAATATCTCGTAAATTCGATTTTTTTTTATGTCATCATTTTGACTTTTAATCTAAATTATGAATAAGTATGTCAATAATTTTGACTTTCTATAACGTTTAACTGGAAGAATGTTTTGGGTACAAAGGCCACGGGGCCGAAATTACTGGTTATATTGAATTTATTTACCAATATGGACCTAACAAATCGAGTTTAGTCAAAAAAAAAAAAAATGCGAACAGACTGCCCCGCGCGTCTACGTGGGGACGCGCTGCGCACTCCCGCAGCCGGCGCGCTCACTGAGTGACTCAGTGGAAGGGTTTGGGATTGACCTCCGGAACTAACCGTCACCTTCCCGACCAGAAACATGTCCAAACTGGAGCAAATCCTCGTCTTAGACCCTCCGAATGACCTGAAATTCAAAGGTAAGGGAGTAACGTTCACATTCAGTGGGTTCTGGTAAAGTGTAAGCGGGTTTTGTCACGCTATTATGCAGAAAAGCGGTGTGGGCCGCGTTGGATCCCCGCGCTCGATTAACTGACAAGCGGACTCTCCTGCTCGCGCGTCCCGGTCTCACAACACACAGTCAGCAGGGAGGCAGGCAACTGGACCTGGTGTCGGTTTGAATTCATTTGATCAGGGTTGTTTAACACTGCCACGTCATTTTAAGGGGAAAAATGCAAAAATGTTGTTGTCCTGTGCTTACGTGGATGCGTTAATAAAGAAAAACCTATGAATTAAAGTGCCGTAACTGTACCGTGCATATACTTCGGTATGATATAGCATTTTATGTACTATAATATGTGCATGGTACTTTTAAAAAATGCCGTTTTGAAAGTCAATTCATTTCAGCTATCATCGTACTGCCATGTTTATTTAGTAATGTATCATGGGACTTCCTTATGGAGTAGTGAAGGTATTTTATTACAAAGGTATATATCAAAGTAGTAGTTTTACCATCTGATAGCTTCTCTTGTCATATTTCTACCGTAGTACTTTATTTTTCCATCTTTTAGATAGCACCATCTTAAAATTTAAAAGTCATCTTTCTCTTATAAACATACAATTACTTATTTTTTCTTCTCACTATAGTAATACTGTTAAATATATTATTTATTTATTTAGTTTTAATATACTTTCTACTAATCTACCACTATAATCCACTTTTTCTTTATTATTTTCGTCAAATTGTATTTATTTTAATCTAATTTAATCTGTTCAATAGATTAATTATTATTTTAATTAGATTTTGTTATTGAACTAATTTATTTACTTAAATGATGTGTATTGTGAAAAGCGCTATACAAATAAACGTAAATTTAATTGAACTTGTTTACTTTAATGTTATTATTTCAATCAAATGTTCGATTTTGTTTATTTATTTTTTATTTTATATATATATATATGCCTATTTGTTTATTTAATTTTAATCTACTTTTTATTTATATATGTATTTGATCATTTTTTGTTTATTTTAATCTAATTTAATTAGTCCAATAGATGAATTAACTAATACTTTTTAGAATTTGAATAAAAATAATTGAATTAATTAATTTACTTATTTGTTTTAATGTTATTATTTATTTTAATCAAATGTTTATGTATTTCTTTTAATTTTTCAATAGGCCTATATTTCTTTCTTTATGTAATTATATTATATTAGGGATTATATTTGGGAGTGTTTTTATGATAGTTAAATAGAGGTGGTCTGTGTTTGTTCTCTGAGGCGTCCTGGATAAATGAGTAACTAATGCTGTGATAAGGCTGATTATATGACGTATGAAGTTCTGTGATTTAGTTTTTTGAGACTTTGTGAATAGGAACAGATGATCAACCAAAACTCAATTAAATTAACTTGTTTTATGGCGAAATACTCAAACGGTGTTTGTCAGATGTTTTGTAATCCTGATCACCGTTGGACTGTGATTTAGTGCAGAAATTTTTAAAATGGGGTCCCAAAAGTATGTGGAAAAATGTTTACAGAAAAACTGTAATAAAATTTAAATGTGAACAAATAATAAAAACATATAAATAATTACATTAAATAAGCTAAATAAATGAGTAAATAAATATTAATTAAATCAAAATAAAGTACTATAACAGTACTTTTATGAGTTAGAAAGAACATACTTGTAAAATGTATTTATTTAGCATTTAATTGAAATAGAATCTTTTGTAACATTATAATGTCTTACTGTCACTTTTGATCAATTTCATGCATCCTTGCTGAATAAAAATATTCAAAAAACATTAAAGACCCCAAACTTTTAAACTATAGCCTGGGATCTGGTTTATTTGGTTTATGCATTAGAATTATTAATAATGTCTTTGCATGAAATGATTTTTGTAAGGTTCTGGTATCTGGACGTCTTGGCGGGGATTTTGACGTATGGCTGGACTGAATGTTCAAGATCTTTATCGTGTTTTTTTGGGCAAGTTCTGCGGACAGTAAGTGGCAGCATGAGATTATGATTAGAAACAGATCTTTATTTATTCCTCCTGAACTTCCTCTGATCCGGTAGCGGTGCCGTCGTTCAAGATGTCATAACTTATGTTGTTAATACCTGTAGAATTTCATTATTCTTAATTGCAATTTCATACCACAGCAAAGACTAAATCAATTAGTTATAATCTGTTTTCTTTTCTTTTTCACAAGTATGTAGGCCATTTAGTTTTTTTTCTCCTCTGTCTTTATATTTATTTCAGCTAACGAAAACATATTCACTTTAGAGCGATTTATCGTTAAAAGAGAGCAATTATATTGTTACACCAGTAGGTGGCGATACAATTAACTTAAAAAAAATCTACTCATCATTCATTCAAGAGATTTGTTCAAAAACTCTGATTCATCAAGTAATGGAACAAGTGAAGTCCTGACTGAGTCATTGAATCATTCATTCAAACAAGAAAACAATTCAAATTAATTAAATATTTAGACTGCAGCAATTAACATTTTGTCAGAAGCTCTTGCTCTGAAGAACCGTAAATTGTCAATCCCAGAATCCTCAGTGGGACAGCTCACATTTAATTTGATTCATATTATTTATGTACATGTTTCATGTTGTTAAAAGAATGTTTATTGTATTATTTTAGTGTCATGTTCTAGCAATTGCAAGTTTATATCTCATGATTCTAACAATAAAGTCGGAGATTTACCTTTTTTCCCACTCAATTTCCTGTTTAAATCAAACGATTTTGAGACAAAAGGTATAAACTCTTAATTGCAAGCAAAAAAAAGGTCAGAATTACGAGATTAAAAGGTTGCAATTAGCTTTATTTATTTTTTGTGGTGGAAACAAACTTCCAGAGGATCCAGTCAAATCTCTATTGTGGTTTCGTGTTGTGCTGACCGGCTACAGAAAAGCAAGGGCGTTGTGTTGATGTTCTGGATGGGTCTGTAACTCAATAAATAAATGAGGTGACAGAAAGAGGAACCCTGAGCTAAATACAGCGTCCATCAACCCGCCAGTGCCCTGCTTCTCACACTCCTGACGGGATTCAGCGTCTCTCTACGCTTTACATCTCCAGGGCTCTACGCTAGTCATTTAGTTTAGCCCCTAAATTGTAATTTTTATGCTGAGTTTTCACGATTTTCAAAGTAGTCGGGTCACTGTTCTTTTTACACCGCATGACTTAACAAAAGAAAGAATCGCCGACAACTTCTGTCCGGTCCGCAAACTACGTTTCACAACCAAACGCACGCGAGAAGTGATGAGGAATTAACGCAAGATCAGGCGTGCGTGAGACTGAAGTTGTTATTGAAAATGATAGCCTCTATTAGCCTGCGAGAAGATTTGCGATCCAAATTGTCTGTGCGCTGATTTGCAGCGAAAAGGAGAAAAAACTAGCACCGATCTGCCTGTGATTTCGGGTATTTGTCGGCAATCTCACACAATCTGTCGGCGAGCGAAATCAGGCCTAAAATCGCTCAGTGTGAACTCAGCATTTGGTTCAGTTCCGATTTAAATTCAGTTTAGAGCAGGGTCAGAAATTAACTGCAAATTGTAAATTAAAGTTAACTTATAAGTAGGGCTGGGACAGTTACCGCAATGATGCAACCGTCACGTGACGCCTACCGCGGGTCTGAGCTCGTCACCGTCATCACCGCAAAAAAAAAATTGGCCTGTGCATGTGTTCACGTTGTCTAATGACATGGATTCATTGATTCTAATGACATGGATTATGTCTAATGACAGTGTGTCTTACATGGATTCAAGGTTTTCTAAACCAAACTTATCAAAGGATGGAGCAAATCCGACCTTTCGCGAGTTGTGGTGTAGGGTTGGGCAGATGGACGAAATCTTCGTCCATCGTGATGACTGACAGACATCACGATGTTTAGCCGGCATCGCGATACCCCCACGTTTCCATGGTGATGCTTCATGCTTGGTACGTGATTCACCACAGCCAAAATAGCGCAGTATGAAAGATGAAGCGCTTTTATTTATAAATATTAACAAACTTGCTTACCTTGTCATCAACTATCTTCTATTCCGATTCTCAAATATGTGTAAGTGAGTTTGTTTTGTTGTTTAAAAAACCTTTTATATATGATCTTGATCTGTAACGTGAGATGGGCGCCGTCATGTTTGTTTGGGCCGCAGTTCAGAGATTCCTGTCTGTTGGATTTATTACAGCGCGTGAATTAATCAGTTTCTCCCGAAATACATGAAAGTGGCCGGTGAACTGGGAGAAAAATAGAGTTGACTTTATAGATATTTACACTGTGTGTCTGATATGAATAAAAACCGTTGGCAAATATATTTGAATGGTTTGTTATTGCTGCTTCCATAGACACCATTGTGTATTTTACAAACTATAAATGTATTGTTTTGCTATATATTATATGTATTTAAATGTCTGAAACCTAAAATAAACATTATGTGGTTAAAAACACTGAACAGTTGTGATATAGCCTATGACAAGCACTGAGCGCGTCCGTCTTTGGCTCAGCGCCAGCCATAGCGCGAAAGCACAGTTTGAATCTGGCAGTGATGTCACGTCACTGTACATTCGCTCTTCAGTGCTCAGCTGCTGCAGAGCGTGCCGAAATCGAAATTGCTGATGAGATATAGAGGAAAATATATAGTGGAAATGAGAATGTTACCCCCCCTCCCCCGATATCATCGTCCATCGCGATGTTTCACTGTAGACATCGTCTGATACCAAATTGGTAGACATCGCCCAAACCTATTGTGGAGCGCGATGTTCCATGACACGTAATAACATTCCATCTGTATTAGAGATGCGCGGATGGGCTATTATTTCATCCACAACTGCATCACAAAACTCCTCATCCTTCCACCATCATCCGCACCAACATTTATGACCATCCGCACCCGCCCGCCATCCGCTGACTGTTTTAAGGTCTATGAGCGATGCGAGGCTAGAAAGCTCTTGGCTGTTCTAGAAAGGAGACTGATCCAATGCAGCACAGATATTTAAAGGCTAAAGCCCCTAGTATAGCCTATTGGCTGTGTTGTATCCCCAGAATTACGATTGGCACACAGGCACAAAAATAAATAAATAGCCTAAATAAAACGCACATCGCAAACCTGACCTTACCTGACTAGGCTACTGTAGCCTACAATTTTATCATTTCGTTTTGAATTTTGTTTAAAAGTAGACATTTCAAGCTTTCTATTTATTTCTCATGTCTTTGAGGCAAGTAGCCTATACGCTGAGTTTCGGTTCATTTATGAGACGAGCTCCAGTTCACGCGCCGGCGCCTCCGTGTCCTGATTATATGTCTGCTATATTTGATATTTATTTAAAGCGGTTTACCACGATACCTCGGGAATTTCTTGCTTTTCAACCGCGGTTGGAAAAAATCCATAATCCAAAATCCAAATCCATAGTGATTGTCTACACTGATGCAGTATACAGATGTGTGTTGTCTACACTGTCTACGATTATTTGAAATAAAACTGATATCGCGTTTTGGCTTCATTCGATTATAAAATCGCTAAAGCTGTGATTTTTAATTAAATAAATATATGCACTTGTTTCATATAATATTGATATCGTTGTGGTGTGAACTCTGCTGTTCTTTTATATTGAGAATGATTTTTAAACTTTATCGTTATTGTAATAGTTATCATCCTTGGTGAGAACAGGCCTTTAAACAGATTTAATTTAAACATTCACGTTCACACACAGTAAATTTCTCTCGCAAATGTGAGTGAAATGCGCACACAGTAGAGCCCTGATGGCTGTTTTGTGCATCTCTGTATCATTTATTTATCTAGGCCTAAGGAAGATCTTACACTCGCAGCCAGGAAAACACTCTTTTGTGTGTGTGTGTGTGTGTGTGTGTGTGTGTGTGTGTGTGTGTGTCCTTATTCTGTCACTGTTATCAGGTTATGAGATGTCCTGCTGTGATGACAGTGGCTGAAATCAGTCCAGGGGCTAAATATGAAGACGAGAGGACCACTGGATTGAGCAACTTTGAACAAAATGTGTATCAAAGTAAATAGGGTTGATTTGGACTTTATATTATATATGTAGTTTTTGGTTTAGAACAGGTTTTCCTGCTTGAATGTTGATTATTTTTCTCATATTCTCCATTGTTGCGGCTCCTCTCTTCCCAGTCTGTCAGTAACGCTCTGTTTACTTCCTGTCTCTATGAAGCCCCTCCTCCTGAAAAGCACACTGTGCTCTGATTGGTCGGCTGGAGCAGTGTGTTGTGATTGGTCGAGCGCTTCGAGTGTGTTTGGGAAATGTCCCGCCCCTTACCATAACCGCCAGTTTAACACACTACTAACTAACTCAACCAGGCCCCGCCCCTTTATTCTGCGTATGAATTATTATAATGAGGAATATTGTGACGTGTTCGTTCCCGGAAGAAACTCAAGATACAATGGAGGCGTTTCAGGAGTTCAGAAACACTGATATAGAGAAGAACTGGAGCTTTTACATGATCAAACAGCAACATTACACACTGAACACTGATGAACACTACACACTAAACACAGATGAACACTAAACACAGATGAACACTAAACGCAGATGAACACTAAACACAGATGAACACTAAACACAGATGAACACTACACACTAAACACAGATGAACACTAAACACAGATGAACATGAGGAAAGCAGAATAGATGCTGTTTAAAACTGCACTGATGAACACACACACACACTTTACGGATGACCTGAGTCTGATCTCATCTTTCAGAGCAAACACAGGGAAAGAGAAGTCTTAGTAGGAGAGTCCGTTCCCGAGCGGATTCCACGCGGTCACGTTCCAGTTCGTGAGTTCAGGCCCGTAACTTGCAGAATACACACCTGAAACATGAGGAAACCACAATCACACACACACACAGGAGATTAAACTAGATTAATAGAGTTTTTTAGGAGCTGGTCACCATTTCTTCAGTTTCTCCCACTTCTATTTCTATTTCATCACACAAGTTCATCAAGCAGTGTGTTGTGATTGGTCGGCTGGAGCAGTGTGTTGTGATTGGTCGAGCGCTTCGAGTGTGTTTGGGAAATGTCCCGCCCCTTACCATAACCGCCAGTTTAACACACTACTAACTAACTCAACCAGGCCCCGCCCCTTTGTTCTGCATATTCCTGAGAGACGTGTGGTCAGTGCGTGTAATGGCCTTGTCCAAAAACCATGAAATGGGAAATTAATGCAATTGTGTCCATCATGTCTGATTGCCTTAAACTGTGAACTTTTTTTGACCTCGCCTCTATGGTTTATGTAAGAGAAGGCTTTTGCGTTCACATGATGTTTTTTTGAGGCAAAATTTAACAATTGAGTTTTCTTGATGCTCCATTTAGCAGTCATAGGTTGGCGTCTGCATTAGTGGAAGCGAAATGCAATAAATATGTTATCTCAAACGGTTTGTGGATTATTAACTGCAGGAATCACATGTTGGCATCATGTTTGGTTGCAGTGTGATGCTTTTGCAGGTTGTTGGTTTGAAATAGACATTTTCCATGTGTTCATGTAAGGTTTATCCATGCGTTCCCCAGTTAATTAATCCCAATACTGAAGGTTTCCTGAAATGTTACGTTAAATATGCAAATTATGTATTATCTAATTAAGTATGCATTTGAATGCATTTCTAGAAATCTGAACATTGAATAAAGCCAGATTCATAATTCATTGGGATATAAATCAGAAAATAGACTGATACATGTTTTTAATATAATATGATAAATGAACAAACCTTCAGAATATACACCGCCTTTAAAGATATGTATTAAAATCTACAGATAGATCAAGTACAATAAAATAAACACTTAAATGCGTATTTTAGGTGTTTTCTTTCTACTAGTCTGAAATGTTATGGAGGCAAAATAGGCTCAAAATTGCATGAAAAACGTTGATTTTATCTGTGTTCAGGTTAGTCAGGTATATCTACTGTAAACATGTCAATCATTTATTCTGGCATTAAAAAAAATGTTCAATGGGAAACATGAACGTTCATGCATATCTTTGACCTGAAGTCACACCGTTTTTTTTTTTTTATTTTTTTTATTAGATTTCTCTCTCATCTTTCGCATATGATTATGATTCCCTCCGATGCTTCTCTGATGTGAGTTTATTTACTTCTCATGTTGCACACAACAATCCTCCTTCTCACAAGTTCAGCAGAAGCTAATTTCCAAGGTCGAACATCTGGTGCTCTGGACCGTGTTTACAAAAATACATCCATTGCTTGATCCTGCAGGACTCCTCTAATCCACTAATATGTGACATGCTCAGTCATAAGATCCTGGTTTTTGAAGGCTAATTGCACATCATCTCCGTTCATCTGATCCAAAAGGACATCAGAAAAGCCGGAGCGGGATTTGATTGTGAGGAGAGATGCTTGTTGTACCAAATTGTCCTGTTTTCTGTCATATAAATAAACGTAAATTTCTATGCAAATTCTGGTGGCCAATATGAAGCTTATAGGCTTATATGAAATCACACTAATTAAACCGAAACTGAAAATGACTTTTTAAAAAATATATATATTTTATTTCTTATTATAAATTAGTTTTTTTTTGTATAATTGTATTATTATTAGAATTTTTAATTAAATTCAATAATTTGACTGAATCTGAATTAAAAAATAAAAGCCATTAAAATAACCACACTTTTGTTTAAAGTAACACAAAAATTGGACGGGAAATGTATATTAAAATAATATTAAATGTCAGTATTTTCATATCTATTATTAGCTATTATTATTATCAGAGCATGTAAGTAGATAGCAGGGTATAAAACGTCATTTTACCAGCATTGCCCAGCACGGCTTATGGAAGTGTTTTCCTAACAAAATTAAAATTCGAATGCTTCAAAATATCAAATAATAAACAATGTCTCAAAACAGCTGCTCAAATGATAAATCAAATGCTCAATTGCAATTTTATTTCCTTATTCGGGAAAGCATGAACTGTATAAAAAATTTTATTAAAACTCTTGATTTTTTATTTTCATTATGAAGCCTGTATAAATCTGTCATGATTAAATGTATAATTCAATGTTCAAATCATAAATCAAATGCTCAAATTATAAATCAAATGCTCAAACCAACATCGAAAACGGCTATCCACACCATGCAAACGGAAATTAGTCTAGAGAACTTGCAATAGTTAATTTTTTTGGTTACTCGCCAGACTATATATATATATATATATATATATAATTACACCAAATCAGCTTATCTTTGTAAAAGTGCACATCTTTTTAAATGTATGAAGGTACACTCTTAACCTCAGTCAATCAAGCATTATATTATGATAATCAAGTACTATTTAATGATAGAACTTTATTAATTAGAACTAAAACTTGGTAACCATGCATGAATGCATATTTGTCATTTTAAATGAACTTAGGACTGGTGGTGGTGCTTAAGATAGGCCTATTGTTGGTCATTCAGTGTTTCTGTAAAAAAAAAAAGATAATAGTAATTATTATTAAAATATGTATAGAATGTATAAAATATATAAAGAATGTTGTTTACATTCTACGAGTGAAAATGTGACCCTAGACCACAAAACATGGGGCAAATTTTTTAAATTGAGATTTATACATAATCTGAAAACTGAATAAATAAGCTTTCCATTGATGTATGGTTTATTAGTATAGGACAATATTTGGACGAGATACAACTATTTGAAAATCTGTAATCTGAGGGTGCAAAAAAATTTAAACCTTGAGAAAATCGCTTTTAAAGTTGTGCATTTATGTTCGCGATTGTGCTGCATTTACTCACAAAAATAAATGTTTTATATATTTACGGTAGGAAATTTACCAAATATCTTAATGGAACATGATCTTTACTTAATAGCCTAATGATTTTTGGCATAAAAGAAAAATCGATCATTTTATCAATTGTTTATTGAAAATAATTTTTTATTGTATGGGTCAAAAATCATTTTGACCCGTACAATGTATTGTTGGTTATTGCCACAAATATACCTGTGCGACTTATGACTGGTTTTGTGATCCAGAGTCACAAATATATCTATGCTAAACTTATACTTATCCTCTAACACACACACACACACACACGAGCCATTTACTCGCATTGTCGAGGGTTTATTGAGCAGTCAATTCAAAGTTATGCTAATATCCCTAATATTAATGTTAATTATAATAATAATTTCCATCATTTATTTATTCAGTCAAGCGTTTTATGACTGTACTCTTAAAATAGCGTGATAAATATTATTTCACAAACGGAGGTTGAATTAAAACGTTTTTATTTCTTGTGCATCACATTCTTGCGCCGGTAATGTCATTTCTTTTGCTAACACATGCCAACTTTAACATCGTTTAAATTATGATGTCTTTATAAAGAATAATTAGCCTCCATGTTTGCCACATTTATGGTTCATATGTTTCTAATATATGTTTTGCACAGAAGAAGGTTCTCCGGCATCTTAACGCAGTTAAACCAGCTCTGAAATAAATCAAATTATGTTATAGATCAACTCAAAGCCCTACAACCTCAAGCTCCACAGATTGCAACAATTAAACCGTGTTCTTGATTAGTATAAATATAAAAGTTGCATTTTCCACAATGACATCTCCCACCACAAACATTTTTGATGCTTAAAATAAAATTAGCGTTAACGGATTAAAAAAAATAATTCAAAATATTACAGTACCTGCTTGCTGCTTTGCATGCCATGCGTTTTTTTTTTTTTTTTTCGGTGGATTGTGGGAGTTTATGGCGTGATGTGCTTTCAGTCATACAAGGTTTAAAGACGTCTTTGACTTACGGCTCTCTTTAAATGACCTTCAAAAACGGTGCAGCTGAAATGCCAGTAAATTGTGATTTTATGGTAATTGAGGAATTACATGATTCAATAAAGGCAGGCGTCAGTGAGCGTCTGAAACACTGGAGTCTTTGTGCTCGTGTGTTCGAGTCTCTTCTCTGTTTGACGTGTCGGCATCTCCATTTTCACGACGCTCGCTCGATTATTATTATCTTAAATAATATGAGATATGATATTATATGAGTTTTTCAGTGATATGATATTATGAGTTAAAGTAAAGATGGTCCATTTGGATTTTCATGTCGATGTGCAACAATTAATAAATTAAGAAAGAGATATCAACTTTTGTTTGTACACATTGAAATCATTACTTAATTTTTATTAGCCTAATTAACAGTGATTTTAAGATGAATACATGCATGTGTTATATTAGGGCTGCAAGCAACTACTAACTGTTATTTTGATAATCGATTTTTTTTTTTGATCAATCAGATGAAAAATCTAATTTATAAATTAAAAAAAATGTATCCATTATTTTAAACAATGTTATTCCACATCCTTATCATGTGTAATATAAAGCCTTTATGAAAACTATGTTTAATGTATAAAAGCTTTCAAAGCAGATAATAAGCAAAAACAAAAGTACAAAATAGTGTTATAATTGTGTGATTTTAATGTGAGGATGTTGTGTTAAACCTGATTATTTGTGACATTGATTCTTTTACTGTTTGGGATTTATCTGTCCATATTGAAAGTGAAAATGCTGCATGAGCAACAAAGTTCACAAGAATATTAAAACATCAAATATATTCTGATTGGCTTCTAAGATTTTACCCAGAACAGCACAATAGAAAATGTGATATATTTTGTGTGAATGTTCATTAGAGATGCACGATATATCGATATCGGGAAATACATGTTCATTTTTAATGCTATCATTATCGGCACCATGTAAGAAAATTTGGCCGATATATTAAAACCGATTATATAATGGATTATTTCCTTCAGATGTTCTCCTTGATGGTTTTGAATTGCTTGAAAAATTATTGGAATCACTTCAAAAAAGAAAAATACAGTAAAGTGCAACTTGTGCTGTCATAAAATTATAATGAGAACATCATAATTATGTGTTCAGGATATGGCTTTTAATGGTGAGACTTGTGTTTTTGTAATCAGGCTCTCAAAATCATATACAAATTTGGTTTTAGGTTTATTGTCCAATATATCGGTTATCGGCTTTTACAATATAAAGAATTATCGGTCTCGGACAAAATGTTCATATCGTCGCACCCCTAACGTTCATGAATTCCTGTCGTGATGTTCTCCTCTTCTTCTCAGGTCCTTTCACAGATGTCGTCACTGCAAACCTGAAGCTAAAGAATCCTTCAGAGAAGAAAGTATGTTTCAAAGTGAAGACCACAGCGCCGCGCAGATACTGCGTACGACCCAACAGCGGGATCATCGAGCCCGGAGCCACGCTCACCATCTCAGGTTAGAACCATAGAGTGTACAAAAATATGGGCGTAGTGTGTGTGACGTCACCCGTAGTGTTTCTGAAGAGCATTTTTGAAGCCCAAAGTGGGCGGAGCCAGCCGTCGCCGTCTTGGCCGCGCATCACTCGTGGATAAACGAACATGTGCAGCGATGTGGATTAGCTGAGGTGACGTGACGCTAACAGACAGCAGACAAACGGCTAGCAGTGACATCAGCAGCAATCCACCTGTCACTCAAGTGGCCACACCCCTAAGTATGTAGATCTTTTAGGCTTAATATAATTTAAAAGAATGAGTTATAAAGAAATTCACCCCCCTCACAGTCGTCATCAAGGACAAAATTAGCTATATAGTCCAAAACCAGTTTTTGTACCAGGCTGTGTAACACTTTTTTCTGCTGTAAAGTTGGCCATTTTAACATGGGGGTCTATGGGATTAACTCTCTTTTGCAGCCTGTCTCTAGTGGCCAATCGATGAACTGCAATTTAAGTCACTTCAGTGTTGATTCGAGAGAGAAAGAGAGGAAGGTTGACGCTTGGTTATAACACAGGACCCAAAAGAGAAAAGCCAGAAAATAATGGTTTGGGAGAGCCGAAATTGTTGGCCAAGATGGTGGTCTTTAATTCGTGCTTCTCCGACGGCTCATTTTAGCCAAGGTTTTTATAGTTAACTAAAACTAAAACCATAAAAAAAAATGCTTTAAGAGTTAAGAGACCAGTTTTATGATTTTTAGGCAAACCGTTCTTAAGTTATAAGCAAAAAGAGACATTTTTCATATCTCCTGACCACTAGGTGGCGCTGTGTTGAAACACTGCATGTAGCCTCAAATAATGCTTTTGATGACATGCACCAATTTTCGTCTCAATGCACTAAAGTTTTGTGGAGATATTGCCTCGTATCCAATTTGGAGGCACTCATCGTCACATTCGTCTGCGCGTTAATCGAGCGATTGGCTTTATCAAAAAGCTTTTAGCACTTTTTTGCTGGCTTGTGCCAGTGAGATAATGATAATCCAGTGAATGCTCACATTTAGTCTAGAACTACAATAACCATCATGTTCACACACAACGCCTCTGCACTTCGGTTTGTCTCAACATGGGGACAGGAGAGCTGTCAGTCAGTAAATGGGAAAACAACGTAACTTGCGTTACTTATTTGAAAAACTAACTCAGATATTTTGTTGTAAATTTTACTAGTTACTTTAAAAAGAAATCTGATTACGTAAGTCAACTTACTTGTAATGAGTTACCCTCTACACTGGTTATAAGATTAATGTCAATCAGATATTATGTCGAAATTTTGCAGAAGTACAATGAGAAAAAAGATCAATTCGTGGCTTTTGAGAATCAATATCGAATCAACCACATTTTAAAAAACGATTAATCAAAATTTTTATTTTATTTGCCCAGCCCTACATGTGACCCGTGCTTTATATTCCAGGATTTGTGTGAACAAATCTAAACTGTTCACTGAAAATCATCCACAAACATCCATCATTGATTCAGTGAGTCAAACTCCAATGAACGAATCATTCAGAATAGTTCTTCACCAGGGATTGAACAGATCCGACTCAGAAGAATAATTCGTTTGTGAATCAGACATTGGTGCTTCGCTCATAAACTCATGAATACGGCAGTGAATATTGACTCATTTTATGATGCTTTATTGTTCTTTTTGAAGCTTTAAAACTTCATTCATTATGATTGGAAATCTTCAGAATTTCTCTATTTGTTCCACAGAATAAAGTTAGTTATGTGAGCTTTTACTATTATCATATTTAGATTATTTATTGTTTCTTGTGCAAAATAATATAGTTTTTACTAGGGATGTCCCGATCCGATCCACAGCATCGGTATCGTGCCGATACTGGCCCAGAATGCTAGATCGGAGGGGAGAAAAAATATGATCCGATACCTATCCAACAATGCTTGAATATAGCATTTCCCTTGCTGCGACATTAAGCCGCGCATATTGGGCGGTTTTGCCATCTATTTTGTGGGCAAAAAATGGGTTTGGGCGGGTGGATAAACATTGGGCTGGTTTCGGATCAGTTCGGCGGGTTTTTGTAGCCGAAACACCGGCACTTCAGATCCTTCTTCCGGCGACCCTCTGTTCAGCAGGCAGTAGTCTGTCTCACTCACTCACTCACACACACACACACACACACACTCACTCACTCACACACACACACACACACACACACACATCTCTGGCTGATGTGCCCTCTAAACTCACAACAGACACTCCATCCCACTACCTTCGGTGTAACGTTACTATAAACACGGTTTTGCAATCTGTCTCCTCAGTTTATAAACCGTAGGCTGTAAACTGTATGCTACACAAGATTTTGACGCATAGCAAGTGTGTGTGCAGAGTGTGTAGCGCGCACTGCATGGACGGAGCGCGGGCCCGAACACTTCCGGTTTCCTTTCAACAGTGGAAACAACTTAAAATATTTATTTCTGGTCATACAGAAAATAACTTATTTATATATAACTTACGTCAATATTTATTTTTTGCGCAGCTTTTGGTGTGCATACAGTTCAAATTAAAATGTTGGTGTTCAACTTTGCGTTTTAAAAATACAACAACCGTTAATTTTTCGTTTTACGGGTAAAAAAGGAAAAACGAATGGACGCAAAAGCACACGGATCAATGGGTAATTTTAAAGCTTTTTAATTTTAAATGATTAACTTTAAACCTGTTGGTAGCTTTAAGTAGCCTACTGAAGTAGCCTGCCTGCCTGTATTTTGTCCTGTTTGAATAAAGGGTGGCAGTCTTTCATAATCAACTGTTGTTGTGGACTATATACTGGAGAAGTATTTGTTCTCCATTTGAGTGAGATGTTTTTAGGTTGCTAATTGAGCAAAGTGCTTCCATATATTTTATTAGGCCTAGTATTAGTTCAAGAATAAAATAGAATAAAATAAAAATATCGGATTAATATCGGTATCGCAAATAGCCAAAGCTGCGGCATCGGTATCGGAAGTGAAAAAGTGGTATTGGGACATCCCTAGTTTGTACCTTTAATTATGTGCAGATTAGTTCAGACCATATGTATTACACAAGTGTATAGAAATGTGGTTAATATTGTTAATATTTGTGTTTATGTCGCAGTTATGCTGCAGCCGTTTGATTACGACCCCAACGAGAAGAGCAAACACAAGTTCATGGTGCAGGCCATCTTCGCCCCGGGAACCCTCTCAGACACAGAAGCCTTGGTGTGTGTGTGTGTGTGTTGAGCTGGTCTGTGGTGTGTGTTGAGCGTGTGAGTGTGTGTTGAGCTGGTCTACGGTGTTTGTTGAGCGCGTGTGTGTGTGTGTTGAGCTGGTGTGTGTTGAGCGCGTGTGTGTGTTGAGCGCTTGTGTGTGTGTTGAGCTGGTCTGCGGTGTTTGTTGAGTGTCTGTGTGTGTTGAGCTGGTCTGCGCTGTGTGTGTATTGAGCGTGTGTGTGTTGAGCTGGTCTGCGTTGTGTGTGTGTGTTGAGCTGGTCTGCGTTGTGTGTTGAGTGTGTGTGTGTGTGTAGAGCTGGTCTACGGTGTTTGTTGAGCGCGTGTGTGTGTGTGTTGAGCTGGTGTGTGTTGAGCGCGTGTGTGTGTTGAGCGCTTGTGTGTGTGTTGAGCTGGTCTGCGCTGTGTGTGTATTGAGCGTGTGTGTGTTGAGCTGGTCTGCGTTGTGTGTGTGTGTTGAGCTGGTCTGCGTTGTGTGTTGAGTGTGTGTGTGTGTGTAGAGCTGGTCTGCGTTGTGTGTTGAGTGCGTGTGTGTTGAGCTGGTCTGCGTTGTGTGTTGAGTGTGTGTGTGTGTAGAGCTGGTCTGCGGTGTGTGTTGAGCTTGTGTGTGTGTTGAGCTGGTCTGTGTTGAGTGTGTGTAGAGCTGGTATGCTTGTGTGTTGAGTGCGTGTGTGTTGAGCTGGTCTGCGGTATTTGTTGAGCGCTGTGTGTGTGTATTGAGCGTGTGTGTGTTGAGCTGGTCTGCGTTGTGTGTGTGTGTGTGTGTGTTGAGCTGGTCTGCGTTGTGTGTTGAGTGTGTGTGTAAAGCTGGTCTGCGTTGTGTGTTGAGCGTGTGTGTGTGTAGAGCTGGTCTGCGTTGTGTGTTGAGCGTGTGTGTGTGTTGAGCTGGTCTGCGTTGTGTGTTGAGTGTGTGTGTGTAGAGCTGGTCTGCGTTGTGTGTTGAGCGTGTGTGTGTGTGTAGAGCTGTTCTGCGGTGTTTGTTGAGCGCGTGTGTGTGTTGAGCTGGTCTGTGTTGTGTGTTGAGTGTGTGTGTGTGTAGAGCTGGTCTGCGTTGTGTGTTGAGCGTGTGCGTGTGTGTTGAGCTGGTCTGCGTTGTGTGTTGAGCGTGTGTGTGTGTGTTGAGCTGGTCTGCGTTGTGTGTTGAGCGTGTGTGTGTGTGTTGAGCTGGTCTGCGTTGTGTGTTGAGCGTGTCTGTGTAGAGCTGGTCTGCGGTGTTTGTTGAGCGCGTGTGTGCGTGTGTGTAGAGCTGGTCTGCGTTGTGTGTTGAGCGTGTGTGTGTGTGTTGAGCTGGTCTGCGTTGTGTGTTGAGCGTGTGCGTGTGTGTTGAGCTGGTCTGCGTTGTGTGTTGAGCGTGTGTGTAGAGCTGGTCTGCGTTGTGTGTTGAGCTTGTGTGTGTGTGTTGAGCTGGTCTGCGTTGTGTGTTGAGCGTGTGTGTGTGTGTTGAGCTGGTCTGCGTTGTGTGTTGAGCGTGTGTGTGTGTAGAGCTGGTCTGCGGTGTTTGTTGAGCGCGTGTGTGTTGAGCTGGTCTGCGTTGTGTGTTGAGCGTGTGCGTGTGTGTTGAGCTGGTCTGCGTTGTGTGTTGAGCGTGTGTGTGTGTGTTGAGCTGGTCTGCGTTGTGTGTTGAGCTTGTGTGTGTGTGTAGAGCTGGTCTGCGTTGTGTTGAGCGTGTGTGTGTGTGTGTAGAGCTGGTCTGCGTTGTGTGTTGAGCTTGTGTGTGTGTGTAGAGCTCGTCTGCGTTGTGTGTTGAGCTTGTGTGTGTGTGTTGAGCTGGTCTGCGTTGTGTGTTGAGCGTGTGTGTGTGTGTAGAGCTGGTCTGCGTTGTGTGTTGAGCGTGTGTGTGTGTGTTGAGCTGGTCTGCGTTGTGTGTTGAGCTTGTGTGTGTGTAGAGCTGGTCTGCGTTGTGTTGAGCGTGTGTGTGTGTGTGTAGAGCTGGTCTGCGTTGTGTGTTGAGCTTGTGTGTGTGTGTAGAGCTGGTCTGCGTTGTGTGTTGAGCGTGTGTGTGTGTAGAGCTGGTCTGCGTTGTGTGTTGAGCTTGTGTGTGTGTGTAGAGCTGGTCTGCGTTGTGTGTTGAGCGTGTGTGTGTGTGTAGAGCTGGTCTGCGTTGTGTGTTGAGCGTGTGTGTGTGTGTTGAGCTGGTCTGCGTTGTGTGTTGAGCGTGTGCGTGTGTGTTGAGCTGGTCTGCGTTGTGTGTTGAGCTTGTGTGTGTGTGTTGAGCTGGTCTGCGTTGTGTGTTGAGCGTGTGTGTGTGTGTAGAGCTGGTCTGCGTTGTGTGTTGAGCTTGTGTGTGTGTGTTGAGCTGGTCTGCGTTGTGTGTTGAGCGTGTGTGTGTGTGTAGAGCTGGTCTGCGTTGCGTGTTGAGCGTGTGTGTGTGTAGAGCTGGTCTGCGTTGTGTGTTGAGCGTGTGTGTGTGTTGAGCTGGTCTGCGTTGTGTGTTGAGTGTGTGTGTGTAGAGCTGGTCTGCGTTGTGTGTTGAGCGTGTGTGTGTGTGTAGACCTGTTCTGCGGTGTTTGTTGAGCGCGTGTGTGTGTTGAGCTGGTCTGTGTTGTGTGTTGAGCGTGTGTGTTGAGCTGGTCTGCGTTGTGTGTTGAGCGTGTGTGTGTGTGTTGAGCTGGTCTGCGTTGTGTGTTGAGCGTGTGTGTGTGTGTTGAGCTGGTCTGCGTTGTGTGTTGAGCGTGTGTGTTGAGCTGGTCTGCGTTGTGTGTTGAGCGTGTGTGTGTGTGTTGAGCTGGTCTGCGTTGTGTGTTGAGCGTGTGTGTGTGTGTTGAGCTGGTCTGCGTTGTGTGTTGAGCGTGTCTGTGTAGAGCTGGTCTGCGGTGTGTGTTGAGCGTGTGCGTGTGTGTTGAGCTGGTCTGCGTTGTGTGTTGAGCGTGTGCGTGTGTGTAGAGCTGGTCTGCGTTGTGTGTTGAGCTTGTGTGTGTGTGTTGAGCTGGTCTGCGTTGTGTGTTGAGCGTGTGTGTGTGTGTTGAGCTGGTCTGCGTTGTGTGTTGAGCGTGTCTGTGTAGAGCTGGTCTGCGGTGTTTGTTGAGCGCGTGTGTGTTGAGCTGGTCTGCGTTGTGTGTTGAGCGTGTGCGTGTGTGTTGAGCTGGTCTGCGTTGTGTGTTGAGCTTGTGTGTGTGTGTTGAGCTGGTCTGCGTTGTGTGTTGAGCTTGTGTGTGTGTGTTGAGCTGGTCTGCGTTGTGTGTTGAGTGTGTGTGTGTAGAGCTGGTCTGCGTTGTGTGTTGAGCTTGTGTGTGTGTGTTGAGCTGGTCTGCGTTGTGTGTTGAGCGTGTGCGTGTGTGTTGAGCTGGTCTGCGTTGTGTGTTGAGCGTGTGTGTGTGTGTTGAGCTGGTCTGCGTTGTGTTGAGCGTGTGTGTGTGTGTAGAGCTGGTCTGCGTTGTGTGTTGAGCTTGTGTGTGTGTGTTGAGCTGGTCTGCGTTGTGTGTTGAGTGTGTGTGTGTAGAGCTGGTCTGCGTTGTGTGTTGAGCTTGTGTGTGTGTGTAGAGCTGGTCTGTGTGTGTAGAGCTGGTCTGCGTTGTGTGTTGAGCTTGTGTGTGTGTGTTGAGCTGGTCTGCGTTGTGTGTTGAGCGTGTGTGTGTGTGTAGAGCTGGTCTGCGTTATGTGTTGAGCGTGTGTGTGTGTGTTGAGCTGGTCTGCGTTGTGTGTTGAGCTTGTGTGTGTGTAGAGCTGGTCTGCGTTGTGTTGAGCGTGTGTGTGTGTGTAGAGCTGGTCTGCGTTGTGTGTTGAGCTTGTGTGTGTGTGTAGAGCTGGTCTGCGTTGTGTGTTGAGCTTGTGTGTGTGTGTTGAGCTGGTCTGCGTTGTGTGTTGAGCGTGTGCGTGTGTGTTGAGCTGGTCTGCGTTGTGTGTTGAGCGTGTGTGTGTGTGTTGAGCTGGTCTGCGTTGTGTGTTGAGCTTGTGTGTGTGTGTTGAGCTGGTCTGCGTTGTGTGTTGAGCGTGTGTGTGTGTGTAGAGCTGGTCTGCGTTGTGTGTTGAGCTTGTGTGTGTGTGTTGAGCTGGTCTGCGTTGTGTGTTGAGCGTGTGTGTGTGTGTTGAGCTGGTCTGCGTTGTGTGTTGAGCTTGTGTGTGTGTGTTGAGCTGGTCTGCGTTGTGTGTTGAGCGTGTGTGTGTGTGTAGAGCTGGTCTGCGTTGTGTGTTGAGCGTGTGTGTGTGTGTAGAGCTGGTCTGCGTTGTGTGTTGAGCGTGTGTGTGTGTGTGTTGAGCTGGTCTGCGTTGTGTGTTGAGCTTGTGTGTGTGTGTTGAGCTGGTCTGCGTTGTGTGTTGAGCGTGTGTGTGTGTGTAGAGCTGGTCTGCGGTGTTTGTTGAGCGCGTGTGTGCGTGTGTGTTGAGCTGGTCTGCGTTGTGTGTTGAGCGTGTGCGTGTGTGTTGAGCTGGTCTGCGTTGTGTGTTGAGCGTGTGCGTGTGTGTAGAGCTGGTCTGCGTTGTGTGTTGAGCTTGTGTGTGTGTGTTGAGCTGGTCTGCGTTGTGTGTTGAGCGTGTGTGTGTGTGTAGAGCTGGTCTGCGTTGTGTTGAGCGTGTGTGTGTGTGTAGAGCTGGTCTGCGTTGTGTGTTGAGCTTGTGTGTGTGTGTTGAGCTGGTCTGCGTTGTGTGTTGAGCGTGTGCGTGTGTGTAGAGCTGGTCTGCGTTGTGTGTTGAGCTTGTGTGTGTGTGTTGAGCTGGTCTGCGTTGTGTGTTGAGCTTGTGTGTGTGTGTAGAGCTGGTCTGCGTTGTGTGTTGAGCTTGTGTGTGTGTGTAGAGCTGGTCTGCGTTGTGTGTTGAGCGTGTGTGTGTGTAGAGCTGGTCTGCGTTGTGTGTTGAGCTTGTGTGTGTGTGTTGAGCTGGTCTGCGTTGTGTGTTGAGCGTGTGTGTGTGTGTTGAGCTGGTCTGCGTTGTGTGTTGAGCTTGTGTGTGTGTGTTGAGCTGGTCTGCGTTGTGTGTTGAGCGTGTGTGTGTGTGTAGAGCTGGTCTGCGTTGTGTTGAGCGTGTGTGTGTGTGTAGAGCTGGTCTGCGTTGTGTGTTGAGCTTGTGTGTGTGTGTGTTGAGCTGGTCTGCGTTGTGTGTTGAGCGTGTGTGTGTGTGTAGAGCTGGTCTGCGTTGTGTGTTGAGCGTGTGTGTGTGTGTAGAGCTGGTCTGCGTTGTGTGTTGAGCGTGTGTGTGTTGAGCTGGTCTGCGTTGTGTGTTGAGCGTGTGCGTGTGTGTTGAGCTGGTCTGCGTTGTGTGTTGAGCTTGTGTGTGTGTGTTGAGCTGGTCTGCGTTGTGTGTTGAGCTGGTCTGCGTTGTGTGTTGAGCGTGTGTGTGTGTGTTGAGCTGGTCTGCATTGTGTGTTGAGCGTGTGTGTGTGTGTGTATTGAGCTGGTCTGCGTTGTGTGTTGAGCGTGTGTGTGTGTGTAGAGCTGGTCTGCGTTGTGTGTTGAGCTGGTCTGCGTTGTGTGTTGAGCGTGTGTGTGTGTGTTGAGCTGGTCTGCGTTGTGTGTTGAGCGTGTGTGTAGAGCTGGTCTGCGGTGTTTGTTGAGCGTGTGTGTGTGTGTTGAGCTGGTCTGCCTTGTGTGTTGAGTGTGTGTGTGTGTTGAGCTGGTCTGCGTTGTGTGTTGAGCTTGTGTGTGTGTGTTGAGCTGGTCTGTGGTGTGTGTGTGTGTGTGTGTGTTGAGCTGGTCTGTGTTGAGTGTGTGTGTGTGTGTAGAGCTGGTCTGCGTTGTGTGTTGAGCGTGTGTGTGTGTGTTGAGCTGGTCTGCCTTGTGTGTTGAGTGTGTGTGTGTGTTGAGCTGGTCTGCGTTGTGTGTTGAGCTTGTGTGTGTGTGTTGAGCTGGTCTGTGGTGTGTGTGTGTGTGTGTGTGTGTGTTGAGCTGGTCTGTGGTGTGTGTGTGTGTGTGTGTGTTGAGCTGGTCTGCCTTGTGTGTTGAGTGTGTGTGTGTGTTGAGCTGGTATGCTTGTGTGTTGAGTGTGTGTGTGTGTGTGTAGAGCTGGTCTGCGTTGTGTGTTGAGCGTGTGTGTTGAGCTGGTCTGTGGTGTGTGTGTGTGTGTGTGTGTGTGTTGAGCTGGTCTGTGGTGTGTGTGTGTGTGTGTGTGTGTGTGTGTGTGTGTGTGTGTTGAGCTGGTCTGTGGTGTGTGTGTGTGTGTGTGTGTGTGTGTGTAGAGCTGCTGTAACTGCATGTTCACACCAGCTGATGGCAGCAAACACCCTTTATCTCAGTTGTTTTAGCCTGAGATGAATTAATAGTCAGAAAAATCTAATAATGCAGTGGTTGTTCACACACTGTGGACATTACAAAAACATCCCAACTAAGAATCCCATCCTGTTTAATAATTACTTATAAAATCAAAAGTCTAAAGTTAAGATGGGAAGTTTCTGTAATACATGCATCTCAGGTCTGGCTTTACTGGGTCACAGACAACTGGGAAAATAATTCTAGAGCTAGAATAAATATGAGGTGAAAATGCATGTAAAAGTGATATGCTCTACTGTGTGTGTGCGTGTGTGTGCGTGTGTGTGTGTGTGTGTGTGTGTGTGTGTGTGTGTGTGTGTGTGTGTGTGTGTGTGTGTGTGAGAGAGCTGCTAATGGTTGATGAATTGCCTGTTCTTCATGTGTTTCAGTGGAAAGACGCGAAACCAGACGAGCTCATGGATTCCAAACTCAGATGTGTGTTTGAGCTGCCATCTGAAAACGATAAAGTGGTGAGTGTGTGTGTGTGTGTGTGTGTGTGTGTGTGTGTGGTTCAGAGAGACGACAGGGAGGAGACGAGAGCGTGTGTATTTCACTCCACCCTCTTACATGCGGCTGTAAACTGAGTTATAAACGTGTTTTAATAGCAGAAAGAGCTCGACTCGGAACTTCACCCTATTTTTAAGGTGCTGTACGTGATTTTATTTTCCTGAAATTCAATTTTAAAAATTAAGTTTGAGATCATAAAAAGTCTAAAATGATCAAACAAAAAGCTTTGATGAAATAAATGCAACCGCTGCATGTTCAAAATCACAATGCGTCACTGTTTTGGGCTTTTTTATAATTAGAAACATTATTTTACACATTCAATATATAGATTTTAAGCACAATAATCAGCTTATTGCCATTCTTTAAACATTATCATATCAGCAAAATCCAGTATTAATCGACCTTTAATTCATATTAGTATTGAATAAATAAACATTTTAAACCTGTTTTGCATTTGAATGTGTTACAGGTACAGATTTACTTTCACTTTAAATGAGTTTGATATGTAGGAATGTACATTATTAATTTAACATGTGCATATCTTAAAAAAGGTCTCTTGCTTAAGTTAGCAAAACGCCTGAAACCACTTACAGCATTTTTTTACTTATTTTATTTTTTACAGTAACTAGAGATTCTTAAGTTTAAAGTTATTCACATTTTGAAGTAATAACACTTGAGCGGTTTTGTTTTCACTATTGATGTAATTTTCCACTTTAACAAGTGTGCATGCTTTCACCAGCACTGAAACGCACTAGGGCTGCATGATTTATAGAAATAAAACCAAGATTTATCAGATTGCAAAATTAAATGAATAAACGCACTGCATATTTCAGAGTGAGGCGCGACACTGTTCATTTACAGGCGAGTAACTAATATCTGCATCTGCTCTGAGTTTGTATTTCCAAGTCTAAAAAACAGTGTTTTAATCTTGCAACCTGGTATTTGTTATCTTGCTATTTTAATTTATCATAATCATAAACACCCTGGTTTGTAGCGCAAATATTTGTACCGTTTACTGCACTCTGCTATTCTTCTAGTTTTATTTTTTTTACCTACAGCGGGTAATAAAACGTACAGAAAATAGCTCGCAAAATAAGCTGGATAATGTGCATATTCATATTCATCAACTTTTTATGAGAAGCGCTTAAAAAATAAACGGTTGAGCTTTAAGGGATTCTTGCGTTTTTCCGCCAAAATAAACGTTTTTTTTTTACGTTCGAAAACTAATAAATTAACAAAGCCATGACAGTAAGATGAAAATTTTTATTATATTATTTTTCCTAGTTACTATTTTTTATTTTACCTAGTATTTCATAATAATAATATATTTATTATTATTAATAATTAAAAGGTCATATTCATATATAATCTCACAATTTTGGGCAAACTATGCAGCCCTACAGATAATCAGTGTTATTTTAATATCATTGAGATAAAGTAAATATGCATTATTTTTTATTGTTTTTAATGTTTTGAATTAGTTTTTATTATTGTATCATGTGTTTTAATTTTAACGTTTTAGTATTTTTGTTGTGTTTTTGTCATTTTTATTAGTTATTGTTTTTTTATATACATATCTAAATAGTTTTTATTAATTTTTATTTCAGTTTTAGTTATTTTAGTAAGTTAAACTAAATGAAAATTAGAAATGTTGCTTTGACAGCTAGCTGAAATAAAATAAATTTGTTTTTTTTTTTCATTACAGTTAATGTTTATTTATATCAAGTAATAAAAGTATACTATAATATCTATAATAACCCTGTAAGCCACTTTAGATAAAACCATCTACAAAATAAATAATGTAAATAAGCACAGCAAACCTAGAGCGATTTTATTTAATTTTTCCCCCTAAATTGTGCAGCCCTAATGCACACACACACACACATCACTTCCTGTTTCTCACTGGATCAGTGCCGCTTTGGCCTGGACGAAGATCCGCTCGTCGGTGTCCAGCCGGCCGCCACACACTCCCGCCACAGCCAGTGTTAGAACTCAGAGCACTGCAGGGTCAGAGGTCACGGGCTCTGCAGGGTCAGAGGTCATGAGCACTGCAGGGTCAGAGGTCATCCAGCTCAGTTCAGTTCTCATATAATGGTGTCAATGCAGGAAGATCAATATTATTGTTGAATATTAAATTAATTCATCCTGTATTTTATCCACTCAACATTTAAAGTATAAAATCCCTTGATTTTTAGTGCATTTCAAAGCTTGTTGTACATCATCTCCTGGGCCTCTAGTTGACCTCATGTTCCCGTTCTCCCCCAGAACGACGTCGACGCTCCTGCTAAGTCTGCTAGCGTGCTAAACTCCTCTAAAGCGGACGGGTCGCTGCCGCCCAAACCCGTCAGCGCCGCCCTGGACGACTCGGAGAAGAAGAAGGTTCTGGAGGAGTGCAAACGCTTGCACACCGAGGCCATCAAGCTGAACGAGGAGAACCGCCAGCTCAAGGTGAAGCACGCGTACTGCTCGCTCACTAGTGTGTAGCGCTGGGACTATAAGGCCTCGTTTACACTGCAGGTCTCGATGCCCAATTCTGATGGACGAACGCTAAATATGCTTGATGCTAACTCTGCGATATATGCGAAGTTCACCCCATTGCCAGATAATTTAGCTTGTTTTAAGCAAAAACTCACTTCATTTAGATCCCCCCCGATTTAAGAATTTTTAGATATTGGGACTGGAAACAAGACAAAAGCATTTTTTGCAGTGTATACCCGTGCTACTTGTGACATCCCTAGATTTTTTCTATGTATTGAAGTGTTTAATATATTAATATATTTGTAGATAAACATTGCTGTTCATGTATTATATTAATATTGTATATTGGTGTTTAGAAAGAAAAACTAATTTAAGATCAATATAACAATCATTTATTAATCATTCCATTTAGTCTTTTTGGTGAAAATAATGGTTACTCTGACAGAAAGAATAAAAAAAAAAATATTTTTGTATTTATTTCAAATAACATCTTTGTGACAAAAAAAAAAAGTATATTAAAAAGTTGATTATCAGTATATCAATTATTTATTAATTATGCCTTATTTAGTGGTGGGAAAAAAAACTGTTGATTAGATTCAAAACTTTAAAGGCAAAAGAAAAATATCAAAATGTCTTTAAATGGTAAAAATGATTGTTTTTCCAACAGGAAATATTCAAATATGGCCAATGCTTTTTAAAAGTTTTTGCACAAAACCTTATATCTCTGAAACACTAGGTGGCGCTGTGTTCAAACTTCTCAGATGCCTTCAGGACATGCCGTCCATGAACTCCACCAAATTTTGTGTCGATGTGTCAAACCGATATTGCAATTTATGATAAATTTCAAAATGGCGGACCGAAGGTTCGTCCGATTCTGGCAAATTTGGTTTCCACAGATTCTGCATCGACGATTCATCCATAGATGATTTTCTGATAAACTGTTTAAAAGTAATGATCCGTTTTTCACATCTCATGACCTGTATGTGGCGCTGTTCCCAACTTTGGCTTGGACTCTCAGATCATGGTATTGATGAAGCGTACCAATTTTCGTCGGTCGTCATCGTTAAGTTTGCAACATCATACCTTTTGAACAAAGATTAATAATTTCTGTGCGGCTCAGTCCAAAGATTATCTGAGCCAATTTTCGTAAGAATTGGACAAAATGTGAAGGGTTTACCTCCACCTTTATTTAGATAACACTTTTTACAGTACAGAGTGTTTCAAAGCAGCTTTATAGAGATAACAGGAAAATAATGCAACACAGTTTATTTCTAGAAGAAAATACTAGAGTCCAGCTTAACGTAGTCTGTTAAGTGTACATATGGTATACATAGTCCAGCTATATAAATAAACTTAGACCTAATTAAAGAGTCTTTTCTTCTGTAGCAGAACACGGTTGACCGGCCTAATCCCATGATGCATCTCTTCATCAGATAAACCAATGCTGTTTTTTGTTTGTGTTCGTCATCAGGACGAGGGTTTGAGACTGAGAAAGTTCCAGCGCAGCGAACACGCGACGACCAATTCCAGGTCTCTGATTGGACGAGAGTCCACGACCAGTTCGCTCCCGTCACTCCTGGTCGTCATCGCCGCCATCTTCATCGGGTTCTTCCTGGGAAAGTTCATCCTGTAGACGAAGGCGGATCTGACGAACGTTTTCGACACGAGCGACCGATGGTGTTGACAAAGTTTGGCCCGCATCATCATCATCATCACCACCATCACCCCCCCGACGGGCCGACCAGCGACTCCATCTTTGTTTGTTTTGGTTCACATGCTGTTTTCTGTCGAGGAATGGACGTTATGAACTGGTTTATTAGGACGGATGAAGGCGAATCTTCCCATCTTAGTTTTACTAAAACGGTTGAAAAGTGTAAATGTCATCATTTTTAATCCTTCCATCCTAAACAAAAGCGCATGTGCTGATGATGTCATCAACGGTCGACCGAGCGACACGGGTGCCTCCTTTCCTTCACATGTACATTTGTTCTTCTTCTCTGTTCCTAACAATACCAATGCAGACTGTTTTATTACTGTAATTATCATTTATGAATTCTATTATTAATGTACTTCTCTGAACTGCATTTATCCACACAAATGTTCACTGACGTCTTCACTTTACTGTCTCATACTTGACGACATTGAAGAAATAAACGGGAAAAAATATATACATTTTTGTGTCTTTTATTTGTATTTGCTGTTCATATTCCTCAAACTTGCACTTTACTATTGCAGTGAATTCACGTTTGACTTTTGAATTGTGTAAATGCACATTAAATCCATGTGTAAATTCATAAGTCGACAGCATTGCTGAGTATTTTCTCCTTAAAACTGCAGTGAACCAAAGACAGTCTCAAAAACACGCTTTGAAATCGCTGGTGTTTCTGACGTCACAAACTACCTTGTAACCAATCAGATCAACTGTGATCGTCAACGAGTGGATCTCTGAGTGAGTGAGTGAGTGGAGGCGGGGCTCATTTGCATATTCATAGAACCGCGTATACTAAATGAGGCAAGGGTGTCGAGTTACATTCAAGATATTTTGAGGCATGAAGACTTTAAGGAAAGCATTTTAATATGTAATTTTGGTGATCAAAGATGAGTTTTAAGTGATAAATGATTGACTAAAGGAGGACTTTAACTATTAATACTCGTGACCTTTGAACTGTTAAGTTAAATATTGAGAATTAACAATACAGTATATATCTTATTTTTATGGTGAAATAAAATTAAGCACCTGCTTGAATATTGCAGTTTTTTTCACTCATTTAGACAGTGATGCTTTTATAGTCTAATAACTTCAAACCACATTTATTCCAGATATTAACTTTTTCCACCATTATTTTTTATTTTTTGAGAAAATATACATATATAAAAAATGCTACCGCTGACTGGCAACTTAAAAACAAAAATAATGGCGGAAAAAAGTTAATATGTGGAATAAATGTGGTAGTATATGTTGTTGTATGAATATCTGAACATACAATATATATATAAAAAAGAACAGACTAGAAAACCTGGGAAAATTGCAATTTGTCAATATTTCATTCAGTAACATTATGCAGTTTTTATTAATATGCTGTTTAATGATCGCGTTATTTGACGTACATCAGCAATGCTTCTAAAGTTAATTCATTTTCAATATATTAATCATGTGTATTTATATATATATATATATATATATATTAGTCTTTCAAACACCAATATTTCCTTTAGCAAATACATATTTAGTGTGCCCCCCCCCCCCCCCCCCACATTCAAGACAAACGTGTTCAAGTTTCAAATTTATTGTCATTCTGTTGAATGAAGAATGTAATGGTTAAACCGTTAATACAGATTTTTTTTGGGTTGATGTCTGTGTGTAATCGATAAACATGGATCTTAATATACAGTTATTAATATTCATTACGCAGTAAAAAAACAGATATAAACATCTTAAATGTGTTTTTTATGCATTTAAAATGTCAGAATAAAGCAGGACATTTTTATTCCATTAAATTCAACTCTCAGGATTGAAACAGTGACCGTCACTATAATACATCCACATTATACAGTATGAAAATGAACAATGTTATAGCTATTAAACTTATTAAAAAACATCAACTGACCCTTCATTTTGCTACTTCTCCAGTAAATGTATTTTGATTTAAGAATGTTTAGATATTTGTGCTGGAAAACAAGACAGAAACACTGAAGAAGAACATGGGTTTTTTTTTCGTGAGAAACTTTTGTCTCGATGTAACAGCATTTTTATCAGCCATTTTTCTATAAAGATATTTTGCAAAGTGACAGTTCATTCCAAAACATGTAAGAATAATGTCTAATCGACTTTACCACTTTGTCAGCATATTATTTATAATATAATGTTGATGAATGTGTTGGTCAGGGATCCGTCAAGTTTTACTGGCCTGAAAACCTTCCTGGAAACAGCTCTATAAAGTCAGCAGTGATTATCTACAGTTATTAATATTTCCCTTTCCTTCCATGTAGCCCTTGGTTCATATCGTCGTCTTAAACTCATTCTCGTATAAAAATAACTCTGATATGAACGTCCACGTCTCACTCGTTCTGCAACAAATGCTTTACAGGGAAAAACACACAGAGAAATTAAAGTTCTGTCATCATCTGTCATTTTAAACCTGTGAGCTCGTCATTTTCTGTCAAACATTAATGGAGAACTCGAATCACACAAACAAAAGAAGTCCTACAGCAAAAGTAAGGGACATATTTATAAAGACACGCACACACACACACACACTCGCTCACTCACTCACTCACTCACACACTCACTCACAAACTCACACACTCACTCACTCACTCACTCACAAACTCACTCAGAACACTCACTCACACACTCACTCAGTCACTCAGTCACTCACTCACAGTCACTCACTCACACACTCAGTCACTCACTCACAGTCACTCACTCACACAGTCACACACTCACTCACACACTCACAAACTCACTCAAACACTCACTCACTCACAAACTCACTCACAGTCACTCACTCACACACTCACTCAGTCACTCACTCACAGTCACTCACTCACACACTCACTCAGTCACTCGCTTACAGTCACACACTCACTCACAAACTCACTCACTCACAAACTCACTCACACACTCAGTCACTCAAACTCACTCACACAGTCACTCACTCAGTCACACACTCACAGTCACACAGTCACTCACTCAGTCACAGTCACACACTCACTCAGTCACTCACTCACTCAGTCACTCACTCACAGTCACTCACTCACACAGTCACACACTCACTCACACACTCACTCAGTCACTCACTCACACAGTCACTCACTCACAGTCACACAGTCACACACTCACAAACTCACTCACACACTCACTCACAAACTCACTCACACACTCACTCACACACTCAGTCACTCAAACTCACTCACACAGTCACTCACAGTCACACAGTCACTCACTCACACACTCAGTCACTCACTCACAGTCACACACTCACAGTCACACACTCACTCACAAACTCACTCACACACTCACTCACTCACACACTCAGTCACTCAAACTCACTCACACAGTCACACACTCAGTCACTCACTCACAGTCACACAGTCACTCACTCACACACTCAGTCACACACTCACAGTCACACACTCACTCACAAACTCACTCACACACTCACTCACACACTCAGTCACTCACTCACAGTCACACACTCACTCACAAACTCACTCACACACTCACTCACAAACTCACACACTCACTCACACTCACAGTCACACACTCACACAGTCACTCACTCACAAACTCACTCACTCACACACTCAGTCACTCACACACTCACACACACAGTCACTCACTCACAGTCACACACTCACACAATCACTCACTCACACAGTCACTCACTCACACAGTCACTCACTCACAGTCACACACTCACTCACAAACTCACTCACAGTCACACACTCACTCACAAACTCACTCACTCACACACTCAGTCACTCACTCACAGTCACTCACTCACAGTCACTCACTCACAGTCACTCACTCACAGTCACTCACTCACAGTCACACACTCACTCACAAACTCACTCAAACACTCACTCACTCACAAACTCACTCACACACTCACTCACACACTCACTCACACAGTCACTCACTCAGTCACTCACTCACACAGTCACTCACTCAGTCACACACTCACAGTCACACACTCACAGTCACTCACTCACAAACTCACTCACACACTCAGTCAGTCACTCACTCACAGTCACTCACTCACACAGTCACTCACTCAGTCACACACTCACAAACTCACTCACTCACACACTCACAAACTCACTCACACACTCACTCACAAACTCACTCACTCACACACTCACTCACTCACACACTCAGTCACTCACTCAGTCACTCACTCACAAACTCACTCACTCACACACTCACAAACTCACTCACACACTCACTCACAAACTCACTCACTCACACACTCACTCACTCACACACTCAGTCACTCACTCAGTCACTCACTCACAAACTCACTCAGTCACACACTCACAAACTCACTCACTCACACACTCACAAACTCACTCACACACTCACTCACACACTCACTCACTCACACACTCAGTCACTCACTCAGTCACTCACTCACAAACTCACTCACTCACACACTCACTCACTCACACACTCAGTCACTCACTCACTCAGTCACTCACTCACAAACTCACTCACACACTCACTCACAAACTCACTCACTCACACACTCACACACTCACTCACACACTCACTCACACACTCACACACACACACACACTCACTCACACACACACTCACTCACTCACACTCACTCACACACTCACACTCACTCACTCTATCACACACACACTCACACACTCACTCACACACTCACTCACTCACTCACTCACACACACTCATACTTGTCTTTATGAACGCGGCTCCTGCTCTCTATGAATGGAAAAGAAAGTGAACAAACAATGACAGAATCTTCATTTCGGGCGTGAATTATTTTTCAAGAGTTTTGAACTGACTCAAGTCTCGTCAGAAGTGAAAGCGTCGGCCTTTGTTCGCTCTAATAAAGTGCGGTTATCGTTGTGCAGCAGTTTCAATTAGTCCAATCATTATTACTCAAGTGCATTCTGGGTCTTCAAGTCAAACATGTCCAGAAACATCCACATTCGTCCTTCATCCGAATAATCCCATAAACACGGATAAACTTGAAATCGTCGCCAGATCGCCATGGTAACCACCCCGGCAACTGGCATGAAAATGCACTATTTGTCTGCAAACATAAACGCGAATAAACTCAAAACCGCCACCGTCGTCGCCAGATCGCCATGGAAACCGCCCCGGCAACGGTTGCTGAGTCGCTGCGGGCCCTCTGCGATGACCTCTGACCTGCACTGGAGTAAAGGCATCTGATAGGACGTGGCTCTCCTCTCGGGCCGGTCCGGGCAGGAGCCGTCGCTGGGCCGCTGGCCGTTGTAGAGCAGGTTTCGCCCGTGAGTGTCTGTCTCCATACGGAAGAGCTCGTACTCCGTGTGCGGGAGGCGGAGTCCCAACGCCACGCAGCCATTGGTTGGAGTGACGTCCTGCTCCACGCCCACACGCCACGAGCCCTGAACGCCACACTCGTTCCCCTCGAAGACATTCAGCAGAGACGTGGTCGCGAGATCCATCGGCATCACACGCATGTGGTTCACTGGAAGGAGAATTAGTTCATTAAAGTCCATTAATAGATCCGGCCCACATCTGGTACACATGGATTCCACACGGCCCAGATCCGGCTCACAAATCTGGCACACATGGATTCCACACGGCCCAGATCCGGCTCATATCTGGCACACATGGATTCCACACGGCCCAGATCCGGCTCATATCTGGCACACATGGATTCCACACGGCCCAGATCCGGCTCATATCTGGCACACATGGATTCCACACGGACCAGATCCGGCTCACATCTGGCACACATGGTTTCCACATGGCCCAGATCCGGCTCACATCTGGCACACATGGATTCCTCACGGCCCAGATATCAAATTATGGTGCGTTAAATTTTTCCATTACTAATTAATTAAATTGGCCTAATTAACGCATTACATCGACAGCACTAGGTTTTGGATTTCTTATTGTAGCAAAATAACAGACCCAAGGCGACTGTACGTAAGGAGTTGTGAATGATATTCAAAGAGTCTCACCTTTGAACACGAACTCGGTTCCGCCCATGACGCGTGTGGACCGAACCCCGCGACTGTACCGTCCGCTAGCGTAGATGCTGAACGCGGGGTGTTTGCAGACCGGGTCAGAATAGTGGTAGTATCGGCCCTCCCACGTGTTGTTGTTGTCATGGAAGATGAAGTGTCGTGTGAGGAACAGAACCTCGGGCCGGACCTCGCAGCGCCGGGACACCCAGTGCCCGTGGAGACTCACCGCGAGCTCGGGTCCGTGCGGGAGAACCGGCGGGTGGAGGGAGTCCGAGAGAGACACGATACCACACGAGACACAGCTGAGATCGTGGTTCTGACAACAGACCAGAGACACGGAATCTGATTATCTTCAATTCAGTCCACATTTATTTGCATAGCACTTTTCACAATGATATTTAAACTGTAAATAATACATTCAAACTACAAAACTGTAAATGATATTTAAACTAAATTATATATTCAAACTGTAAATTATACATTCAAACAGCAGAACTGTAAATTATATTTAAACTGTAAATGATCATTAAACAACAAAACTGTAAATGATACTTTCAAACTACAAAACTAAATTATATTTAAACTGTAAATGATCATTAAACAACAAAACTGTAAATGATACTTTCAAACTACAAAACTAAATTATATTTAAACTGTAAATGATAATTAAACAACAAAACTGTAAATGATACTTTCAAACTACAAAACTAAATTATATTTAAACTGTAATTGATAATTAAACAACAAAACTGTAAATGATATTTTCAAACTACAAAACTGAAAATGATACTGTAAATGATACTTTTCAACTACAAAACTGTAAATTATACTTTCAATCTACAAAACTGTAAATTATACTTTTAAACTACAAAACTGTAAATGATACTTTCAAACTACAAAACTGTAAATTATCCTTTCAAACTACAAAACTGTAAATGATACTTTCATAATGCAAAACTGTAAATGATACTTTCAAACTACAAAATGATACTTTCAAACTACAAAACTGTAAATGATACTTTCAATTTGTTCTGTTCTGGGAGCGACCTAGGCTCTACCGTGCTGATGGCCTGCACCCCAGCAGAATCGGAGCGGCTGTGCTGTCGGACAACATCTCCAAGACGTTACACAACATCTGACTAGTCAAAGTCCAAATCACAATCTATGCAGTCCCAACTTAATTGATACAAGTAGTGTAGAACATTATATAGAAACTGTGTCTATTCCTCGTCTAGTGAGGCCAAACAATAAATCTAGTTTAGGATCTAGGAAAAATCTTATTGTAATTAAACCAGAAAATCTAAATCTCAGTGAACAAAAAGAATTTCTAAAACTAGGTCTTCTAAACATTAGATCGCTCACACCTAAGGCGGTTATTGTAAATGAAATGGTCACAGATAATAATTTCGATGTTCTGTGCCTTACTGAAACCTGGCTTAAACCAAATGATTATTTCGGTCTAAATGAGTCTACTCCGCCAGGATACTGTTATAAGCATGAGCCCCGTCCGATCGGTCGTGGCGGCGGTGTTGCAACAATCTATAGAGATATCCTAAATGTTACTCAGAAAACAGGTCACAGGTTTAATTCGTTCGAAGTACTTGTGCTAAATGTTACGCTCTTAGATGTAAGAAAGAAATCCCTATTATCTCTAGCCTTAGCGACCGTATATAGACCTCCAGGGCCCTATGCTGATTTCCTAAAAGAGTTTTCAGACTTTCTCTCAGATCTATTGGTCAATGCCGATAAAGCAATAATTGTTGGAGATTTTAACATACACGTAGATAACACAAATGATGCGTTAGGGGCTGCGTTTACAGATTTATTAAACTCATTTGGGGTCAAGCAAAACGTCAGTGGTCCCACTCATCGTCTAAATCATACACTAGATTTAATTATATCATATGGAACCAATCCAACCGATATAGATATTATAGCGCAAAGTGACGATCTCACTGATCATTGTATGGTAACGTGCATATTACGTACTGCTGAAATTTGCCATGTTGCGCCACGTTATCGACCAGGCAGAACAATCGTTCCAACCACTATAGATAGATTCTCAAATAGCTTACCTGATCTATCTCAGCTGCTCAGTGAACCCCAACAAACAGATGAACTAGAGGAAATGACTAGCAGTTTGAGCACCATTTTCTCTAGTACATTAGATATTGTTGCACCAATTAGATTAAAAAAGGTTAGAGAGAAAACTAAAGCACCATGGTACAATAGTACTACACATGTTATCAAGAGAGAAACTCGTAACTTAGAGCGTAAATGGAAACAAACTAATTTAGAGGTCTTTAGAATCGCGTGGAAAGACAGTATGTCATGTTATAAAAAGGCTCTAAAAGCAGCCAGGGCTGAGCATCTCCGCAAACTAATAGAAAATAACCAAAACAATCCAAGGTTCTTATTTAACACTGTGGCTAGACTAACAAATAAACAGACATCACCAGAGCAAAATATTCCGTTACAGTATAGTTGTAATGATTTTATGAATTACTTCAATGAGAAAATAGAAAGCATCCGAAATACAATTGTAAATGTACAATCCTCTATGGTGTCTTATGATTCAGCCTCAATTATCGCCCCTCAAGAACAACTACACCGCTTTACAACTATAGGACAGGAAGAGCTAAATAAACTTATCTTTGCAGCGAAACCAACAACATGTTTATTAGACCCAATACCCACTAAACTACTGAAAGAAGTGTTACCTGTAGTGGAAGAGCCTCTTCTCAATATTATTAACTCGTCTTTATCTTTAGGTCATGTTCCAAAAATATTTAAGCTGGCAGTAATAAAACCTATTATTAAGAAACCGCAATTAGATCAAAATAACTTAGCAAATTACAGACCCATTTCAAATCTTCCATTTATATCTAAAATACTAGAAAAAATTGTGTCCGCTCAATTGTGCTCTTTCTTGCAAGAAAATTATATCTATGAAAAATTTCAGTCGGGATTCAGACCGCATCATAGCACAGAAACTGTGCTAGTTAAAATTACAAATGATTTACTTTTAGCTTCTGACCAAGGCTGTATCTCAATACTAGTTCTACTCGATCTTAGTGCTGCGTTCGATACTATAGATCATAAAATACTCTTAGATCGACTACAAAACTACACTGGTGTTCAGGGACAGGCATTAAGCTGGTTTAGATCGTACTTATCAGACCGTTACCATTTTGTCTGTTTAAATGGTGAAAAATCGAAGATAACGTCAGTAGACTATGGAGTGGCGCAAGGATCGGTGTTAGGCCCTCTGCTATTCTCAATATATAATCTGCCACTGGGTAATATTATAAGAAAACATGGAATTAATTTCCACTGTTATGCTGATGACACTCAATTATATATTTCATCAAGACCAGATGAAAACACTAACTTATCTAAATTGACAGAGTGTCTTAAAGATATAAAATGCTGGATGACGTGTAATTTCCTGCTATTAAATTCAGATAAAACGGAGGTATTACTTATTGGTCCAAAAAACTACCCACAAAACCTCGTACAATACAACTTTAATTTAGAAGGATGTCCAGTTACTTTATCCACTACAGTAAAAGACCTGGGTGTTATACTAGACCGCAACTTGTCTTTCGAAAATCATATTTCATATGTTACAAGAACAGCCTTCTTCCACCTTAGAAATATTGCTAAGCTACGTAACATGCTATCTGTTTCTGATGCAGAAAAGTTAGTTCATGCATTCATGACCTCAAGACTAGATTACTGTAACGCTTTATTAGCTGGTTGTCCTACATCCTCAATAAACAAGCTACAGTTAGTGCAAAATGCAGCTGCTAGAGTTCTTACTAGGTCAAGAAAATATGATCATATAACACCAATTTTATCATCTCTGCACTGGTTACCTATTAAGTTCCGTATCAATTACAAAGTACTATTACTGACCTATAAAGCCCTAAATGGTCTAGCTCCTGTATATTTAATGGACCTTCTATCGCCCTACAATCCATCGCGTTCTTTAAGATCCCTAAATTCGAGGCTTCTGGTCATTCCTAGGATATCCAGATCCACTAAAGGAGGGAGGGCGTTCTCGCATTTCGCTCCTAAACTCTGGAATAGCCTTCCTGATACTGTTCGTTGCTCAGACTCGCTCTCCCAGTTCAAAACTAGATTAAAGACGCATCTCTTCAGCCAAGCATTCACATAATGCTTGCCTCTTATACTACTGTTGAACCAGATCGAATGCATTAATATTATGAACAGCAGCTACGCTAATTATTTCCCATCTGCTTTTCTGCTGTTATCTCGGGACGCTAGTCCCGAGGTAAATAGCGTTCTTCAGCTACAGTCTGTATCCAGCCTCTCACGGAGACTTCAGAGTCCCCAACACCTGCGATGAGACGACTCGACGCCTGTGAAGAGACGACTCAACGCCGGCGATATGTTATGCCCTAAATTAATACATGATGATTAACTAACTGTATTTTTTACGTACATTTCTGAAATGCACTTTCTGTAAAGCTGCTTTGAAACAATATGTATTGTGAAAAGCGCTATACAAATAAATTTGAATTGAATTGAATTGAATTGAATACTTTCAAACTACAAAACTGTAAATGATACTTTCAAACTACAAAATTATACTTTCAAACTACAAAACTGTAAATGATACTTTCAAACTACAAAATTATACTTTCAAACTACAAAACTGTAAATGATCCTTTCAAACTACAAAACTGTAAATGATACTTTCAAACTACAAAATTATACTTTCAAACTACAAAACTGTAAATGATCCTTTCAAACTACAAAATTATACTTTCAAACTACAAAACTGTAAATGATCCTTTCAAACTACAAAACTGTAAATGATACTTTCAAACTACAAAACTGTAAATTATACTTTCAAACTACAAAATTATACTTTCAAACTACAAAACTGTAAATGATCCTTTCAAACTACAAAACTGTAAATGATACTTTCAAACTACAAAACTGTCAATAATACTTTCAAACTACAAAACTGTAAATTATCCTTTCAAACTACAAAACTGTAAATGATACTTTCATAATGCAAAACTGTAAATGATACTTTTTGTAGTTTGAAAGGATCATGTACAGTTTTGTAGTTTGAAAGGATCATTTACAGTTTTGTAGTTTGAAAGGATCATTTACAGACGCAGGGATGGAATTGCAATCATGTCCGTCGAGTGGCTAAATTAGGAACGATGTGTTAATGAGGGCTTTAATGGAGTGCGATGACGCAATGCATGATGGGATTGAAATGGACGACACATGCTTGAGGATTTTTGATTTGCTCTTGTGGCTGATTTTGCAAAGCATTTTTAATAGCTCAAGAAAAAAGTAAATATCTTTCCATAAAGAGGAATTTCTATATTACATTTTTTACGAGCTCATGTCGACCGAAGCTGGTTTGTGTCACAAAAGCAACTACTTAAACGAAGCAACGTGCCAAAAAGAGTTGTTCATGCACATAATAATGTGTAAAGGGAAAACGCTGTTCTTTTGCACACAAAAAAACACTAAATATATCTTTATTGAAATCACAGAGTGCAACATATAGCAATAAATCAATATGTATGACCAAAGAGATTTATTCCATGCTTTTTTAAAGAAAAAGTTTGGAATAACCATGATTTTTAATAATTTTTAATGTTTTCAAGTCTTTTCTGCTCACCAAGGCTTAGTTTATTTGATTGAAAAAATACAGTAAAAATTGTGAAATATTATTGTAATGTAAATCATCTGTTTTCTATGTGAATATATAGTAAAGTGTAATTTATTCCTGTGATCAAAGCTGAATTTTCAGCATCATTACTCCAGTCTTCAGTGTCACATGATCCTTCACAAATCACTATAATATGATGATTTGATGCTCAAGAAACATTTATGATGATTATTAGTTTTGAAAACAGTTGATAACTTTTATTTTTCAGGATTCTTTAATGGATTAGAATTCTTTAATGGATTTAATGAAGTTCAAAAGAACAGCATTTATTTGAAATAGAATCTTTTGTAACATTATAAATGTCAATTTAACAAATCCTTTCTTTCGTTTTTAATCTTATTTACCCGCAGGTTTTTACTGAAGAGCACAACTGTTTATCTGTACTTATTTTCATCACTATATGCTGCTGGTCAAAAGTCTTTGGCTCTTACTGAGAGAGAAAACACGAGTCTGAGCCTCAAATCAGAGTCATGTTTACTCGAAGCTGAGCGCTGCGATATTATTTCATCCACAATGAGGTTTGTTTTGTTTCAGCAGAGACGAGAGCGAGACAGGCCGTCTTCTCCTTTATTATTATTACTGAGACCCTCCCGATTAAACTGTGCCGAATGAAGAAGCAGTCGAGCAGAAAGATCAACATCCCGTGTTTAAAGATAAACAACAGAGCCGTGTGGCGATAACCCTGTTTGTTGCACTGAATAATAATAATATTTTTGTAAATGTTTAAAACTTTTTTTTTAAATTGTTTTTAATGAAAAAGAACTAATATTTTATATTTACAATTGTTTTTCCTTTTAAGGATATTTACATATTTGTTTTATAATTAATTTTTAAAATAACTACTATTTTTTATTCACTATATTTTATTTTTTTAAGGATATTTACATATTTTTATAATAAAAAATATATTTTTCAATGAATTATGTTTTTTATAATTCATGTTTTTTTCCATTTATGTTTTTGTAAATGTGTAAATTGCTTTTTCTTCTTTTTTTTACAAAACAAAAAAACTAACATTTGATGTTTAAGCCTATAAAAAATTTTTTTTTTCAATGATGTTTATATATTTTTCTGTAAAACATGATTTATTAGTTGCTTATTGCATTACATCAGTTCCAAACCTGCTTATAACAGCAGTAAGTCACTCCAGACTGCAGATTACAGTGATTTTACCAGTTTTCAGACAGTGTTTCACAAACCCATGACCTCAAGCAGGTTGTAATGAATAATAATAATAATACCTTTTTGTTATGAATAATAATAGAATTTTTTGTAATGAATAATATTCATAATAATACATTTTTGTAATATAATATAATTTGTACTGAATAATAATAATATTTTTGTAATAAATAATAATATTAATAGTTATTTTTTTTTGTATGTTTAAAACTTTTTTATAAATTTGTTTTTAATGAAAAAAACTAATATTTTATGTTAAGTATATTTTTTTCTTTTTTTTAGGATAATACATATTATATAATATATATAATATATAATAATAAAAAATATGTTTTTGTAATGAATAATAATGCATTTTTGTAATAAATAATAATGTTTTTTATAATTAATAATATTTATTTTTAAATTAATATTTTTTTAAATGGAAAAAAAACTAACATTTGATGATTAAGCCTAACAAAAGGATGTTTACATATTTTGTTAAGATGATTTATTAGTTTCTTTTTGCATTACATCAGTTCCAAACCTGCTTATAACAGCAGTGAGTCACTCCAGACTGCAGATTACAGTGATTTTACCACAGTTTTCAGACAGTGTTTCACCAACACATGACCTGAACGACGAATGAGCTGAATGTTTTCTGGGCTCACCTTGGCGCTCTGCAGCGCGGGCTGATAGCTGGAGGGTCTGTAGTAAATCCTCTGCGCGGGATCGGTGTGTACATCTCCCAGGTAAAGCTCCTCCACCAGGTGATCCAGGTTGTTGTGCAGGTACTGTTTCTCCAGCCTCAGCAGCTGAAGCTCATGCATGGAGAAGTTCAGGCCTCGATACCAGTCGCAGTCGCAGACGCTCTCGTCGCTCCACAGATCGTAACTCACGTGAGGCTCCCAGGATCCGGGGTCCCGAGAGGAGCCTTTACAGGTGCGGTTCAGTTTCTGACTGAGATCTTTAGCCACCGACGCAGAGTGACACACCACCTGTCGAGACAAGACACGTTTATTTCTACAGTACGCTGTAAAAAAAAGATTGTGATTTTAACATTTAAGACTGCTTCAGTGAAAAGAAGGTAAACGGTAAAAGAATGCTGTAGTTAAAAGATGGAAAAACGGTAAATGGTAAAATAATGCTACAGTGAAAAGACGGTAAACGGTAAAAGCATGCTACAGTGAAAAGACGGTAAAACGATAAATGGTTAAAGCATGCTACAGTGAAAAAACGGTAAAACGATTAATGGTTAAAGCATGCTACAGTGAAAAGACAGTAAAACGGTAAATGGTAAAATAATGCTACAGTGAAAAGACGGTAAAACGGTAAATGGTAAAATAATGCTACAGTGAAAAGACGGTAAAACGTTTAACAGTAAAAGAATGCTACAGTGAAAAGACGGTAAAACATTAAACGGTAAAAGAATGCTACAGTGAAAAGACGGTAAAACGGTAAATGATAAAAGCATGCTACAGTGAAAAGACGGTAAAACGGTAAATGGTAAAATAATGCTACGGTGAAAAGACGGTAAAACGTTAAACGGTAAAATAATGCTATAGTGAAAAGACAGTAAACAGTAAAAGAATGCTACAGTGAAAAGACGGTAAAACGTTAAACAGTAAAATAATGCTATAGTGAAAAGACAGTAAACAGTAAAAGAATGCTACAGTGAAAAGACGGTAAAACGTTAAACGGTAAAATAATGCTATAGTGAAAAGACAGTAAACAGTAAAAGAATGCTACAGAGAAAAGACGGTAAAACGGTAAATGATAAAAGCATGCTACAGTGAAAAGACGGTAAAACGGTAAATGGTAAAATAATGCTACAGTGAAAAGACGGTAAAACGTTAAACGGTAAAATAATGCTATAGTGAAAAGACAGTAAACAGTAAAAGAATGCTACAGTGAAAAGACAGTAAACAGTAAAAGAATGCTACAGAGAAAAGACGGTAAAACGGTAAATGATAAAAGCATGCTACAGTGAAAAGACGGTAAAACGGTAAATGGTAAAATAATGCTACAGTGAAAAGACGGTAAAACGTTAAACGGTAAAATAATGCTATAGTGAAAAGACAGTAAACAGTAAAAGAATGCTACAGTGAAAAGACGGTAAAATGTTAAACGGTAAAAGAATGCTACAGTGAAAAGACGGTAAAACAGTAAATGATAAAAGCATGCTACAGTGAAAAGACGGTAAAACAGTAAATGGTAAAATAATCCTACAGTGAAAAGACGGTAAACAGTAAAATAATGCTACAGTGAAAAGACAGTTAAACGGTAAAAGTATGCTTCAGTGAAAAGACGGTAAAACAATAAATGGTAAATGCATGCTTCAGTGACAATATGGTAAACGATAAACGGTAAAAGAATGCTACAGTGAAAAGACGGTAAAACGTTAAATGGTAAAGGCTTCAGTGAAAAGATGGTAAAACAATAAACGGTAAAAGCATGCTTCATTGAAAATACGGTAAAACGATAAACGGTAAAAGAATGCTACAGTGAAAAGACGGTAAAACGTTAAATGGTAAAAGCTTCAGTGAAAATACGGTAAAACGTTAAATGGTAAAAGCATGCTTCAGTGAAAATACGGTAAAACGATAAACGGTAAAAGAGTGCTACAGTGAAAAGACGGTAAAACGGTAAATGGTAAAATAATGCTACAGTGAAAAGACGGTAAACAGTAAAAGTATGCTACAGTGAAAAGATGGTAAAACGGTAAAAGAATGCTACAGTGAAAAGACAGTAAAACGGTAAAAGAATGCTACAGTGAAAAGACGGTAAAACGATAAACGATAAAAGCATGCTTCAGTGAAAATACAGTAAAACGATAAACGGTAAAAGAATGCTACAGTGAAAAGAAGGTAAAGCAGTAAACGATAAAAGAATGCTACAGTGAAAAGACGGTAAAACGGTAAAAGAATGCTACAGTGAAAAGACGGTAAAACGGTAAACGGTAAAAGAATACTACAGTGAAAAAACGGTAAATGGTAAGAGAATGCTACAGTGAAAAACTGTTAATATATTAATATGTTAATATGAAAATTTTTCCCAAATCGTGCAGCACTAATAACTATATAGATATGCATGATTATACTTTTCAGAGGGCCGACATTTCTGTATTGATTTCATATAATATTCTAATTTTCTGAGATTTTGAATTTGGGGAATAAGCTGTAAGCCATAATCATCAAAATTATAACTTTTGCACGATATTCAAATTTTTTGAGTTTCACCTGTAAAGCGAATAAACTGTGATAATGTGAGACATGTTGAAGGTGTCTGAATAACTTTTGGTTTGACTGTATATGACAGCATATACCTGTGTGCTGTGGATCTGGTAGTCGGCCTCGGTTCCCCCCCGTATGATCCAGGACGCCTGTCGGAGTCGCAGTCGGCCCCGGACGAGGAGTGTGTATGTTGGGTCGGTGCAGTGGTTGTCGGCGTAGTAGAACTGGAGAGCCTGGAAGGTGTTGTTGTGAAAGAAGCGGTACGAGCGAGTGAGAAACTCTGGACCGGGCCGAACCTCACAGCTGCCATGAGGGAACAGAAAGAGTGTTGACAAACCAGTCATTCAACACTCATAAAGTTCATCATTCAGTGTTTATTTATCAGTGCACATCATCATTATTGCTTCATGTTGCTGGTAATCTTGAATCAGAATAAGTTCCTCTTGCAGCATCTCTAGGCGGGGCAAACTGTCACTCACATGAGATCAGCCAATAGCAAACCACAATCATCCAATCAATTCCTCACGGACACAATCAAGCCCCGCCCACATTTGTTCTTGTTTGAGAAGCCTTTCACTCAGATATACGACACAGAAGAAAAGACTTGCACAACTTATGCTTTATGCCGACTTTAATGTTGTAAAATTCATAAATGATATCACAAATTCAAAATTCTGGTAAATTACCGGTAACAGATCATGTGTGAACAGGACCTTTTGAAATATACTGGTAAATTGGATCCGGCAATTTACCAGTAAGGGAAGTTGTAACATTACCAGTAAATTACCGGTAATATGCGCTGTGTGAACGGTTGAACGCGAAATGAAGATTACTAGTATTTTGCACGTACGAGGTCATTAAATTATGATGCAGATGACGCATTTACACAACACTGTTTACAAATGTCTTCAAATTGAAATGATACCGGAACTAAAGCACTTCTCCTCATGCGGGCGGATAAAGAGAACGGCGTGGCGTTTAAAGATCACTTCCGATGACTGAAATCACAGAATTTACCGGTATTTTGGAGCTGATGTATAAATGGTCTCCTACAGGTAAAAAGCCAGAACGCTGTTGCTTGTGTGAACAGCATATTTCTGTATTTACTGGTAAAGTCATTTTTATGGCAATTTTACGGCAATTCATTTTTAACCGGGTAATTTTTACTCTCAATTTAACAATAATTTATGGGGTCATTATTACTGTAATATACCAGGTAATTTTTACTGCCAATTTTACGGTAGTTTACCGGGTCAGTTTTACTGGCAATTTTACTGTAATTTAACAGGTAATTTTAACTGCCAATTTTACAGTAGTTTACCGGATCATTTTTACAGTAATTTACTGGGATTTCTGTGTAAAAGGGGCTTTATTATTCAGATCAATTTAGTTCAAGTTTTTTTCTCATCTAATAGTGTCAGTGCAGTTAAATCGATAATATAAATAAATACTAATTGTTTTTTATAAGAAAATAAAAGAAAGACTCTCACGCTCTCACCCGGTGGACACCCAGTGGCCCTCGATGTCGGGCGGCATCTGGACCGTGATGCGGGCGCCGTTGTGCAGGTGTTTCAGCATGTGGAGGCACTGTGTGTGTTTGGACGGCCAGCCGAGACTCTTCTCTAACGCCAGACGAGGGGAACGACTGTCCGACGAGCCCTTCACACACCCTGAGGACATCAAACACAGCAACTGGTTAGATGAGGATTAACAGGATTACCGGTATTTCGCGCGTACAAGGTCAGAACTCGCTGACGTAAGAAGTGATTTGGGCCAATCAGAAGGCGTTGAAAGAGGAACGACTGTGAGCCATTCATAAAATGATGACGCCTCCATGTTTGACCATGTTCTGCTCAGAAAAACATAAATATTCCAGTTTTGGTCACATCACTCCATTAAACATTATTCCAGGACTCCACGGGTCTATCCAAATGAGTTTTAGCATATTCCAGTTGGGCTTTTATGTTCTTCCTGGTCAAGAGTGGCGTTCAGCAACATCTGCCGACATGAAGGCCATGCTTGTGTTCTTCTTATACTCTTCTTATACTCTGCATTGAAATGTTTTTTCCTTCTTTCATCATGTCATCTTGGGAGTCTTTGGCAGTAAATTGAGTGTTCTGATCAAACATTTTATTCCCCTTAATGATTTTGTGCTTTTTCTTCAACACCCTCACCCAGAATAATCCTGCCAGCTGAGTCTCTAGAAACTTTGAGTGTTTTGGAAATCTTCTTGTAGCCATAGACTTTCAAATGGAATAAAACAGTTTGTTCTCGTTTGATTTGGCCATATTTGCTCCTCAGGTTTAGCACATGCGTGGGATAATGTATGTATGTGTAACAGCACAAGCTAACTCAAAGGCTTTCCAAAGTTTTAACACAATTGTGTATCATAAAATACAAATAAGTGACTTAAAAACAGCAGCGTTTAATTATGACATAGCTGTATTACAAAAAATCCTATAACTCAAAAGCATTACTATATCTATCTATCTATCTATCTATCTGTCTGTCTATCTATCCATCTATCTATCCATCTACTCTATCTATTTATCTACTCCATCTGTCCGTCTGTCCATGAATATCTATCCATATCTATCCAAGACCTGTAATGAATGTGGGAACGAGCTGGTGCTTTGGACAGAGATAAGGTATTATAATTCATTTTTAAATTTTAATGACACTTGGAGAAACTAAAGCTCATGGTTGAGATAACACCAAACACATTTCTGGCCCGTGATCAGGACCGGCATACGGGCGCCAGATGAAAGGAGAAAACCCGGAATAGCTGCAGTATTTGAGGACTAAAACCTTGGAAATTCAGATTAATTTATTTCAGAGCCTGAGGCTTCAGTTCTGGATTCCACATGAATTACACATGCATTCCAGCGCAAGACCAGAAACATCAGCAGATATATTCCCAAAGTTCATGACAAGAAACTACATCAGAGTCGAGAGAGCATGCAGAATAACAACGTTAACCATTTCAACCATGAAATACTGCTGAAACAATCCTCTCAAAGTAAGAACAAAGGGTTTTCACAGTAAGAAGAACCATTGTTTGGTTCCACAAAGAACCTTTTATATAAGAATCACTTCTGAAGAATCAGAACTCTCATTTGCATATTTAAACAACTTGTAACAGAAGAAATGTTTGCCATTCTTAAAGTAATCTGTAACATTATATGAACTAAGAGCAATACATTTGTTACTGTTAGTTAATAAAAAATACAGCTGTTCATTGTTTGTTCATGTTAATTCACAGTGCATAATGTTAAGATTTTAATAAAGTATTAGTAAATGTTGAAATTTACATTTAAGATTAACCAGCGCAGTTCATTATTAGTTAATGTGAACAAATGAACCTTACTGTGTAAAGTGTTACCATCCACGTATCAAATAACTGGCCATGTGGTGATATTAGTTGCATGCTTCCCTATTAACCCTTCATCTGCATTTATCTTTACGGATCATAACGGCTCATGCGTTCGTTCTCCAGGGAAACTCCGGTCAGCACATCTGGAAACATTAGCAATGCTTTCCTCGTATCAAAATCATGTCTCTCCTGAGAAACTCTTGCGTTCGACACGACAGACATCGGCACTGATCCTCAACCAACTCTCAATACCGGCCTACTCCAGTTCTTGTTAAAACTTACTAGATATGTTTATTCTGTGCATTTTGGGCACTTTTTGTGTGAAATCATATTTATTTCGTCCATCAAAAGCGTGCTTTCACTTTAATTGAGCGTGAAAATAGACTCAGCGCCGAAACCCGCGCGCTGAGTCTATACATACATCCAAGATGGCGCCGCGCATGGCTGCCTTTGTGTGGGGCTCTCCAGCTATTGTGTTGTTTTTGTTTGTTTGTTCTGCGTTTAGTCATTCTTTTCCTATCAGTTTCACCAAAGACGAACTACTGGACATTAGGAAACACACACCTGATAACTTTTCTACAGTTTTTGATTATTCGGACGTCTTGCGGGACATTCTCGTCGGTGGGGCAGCGGTGTTGTTCAAACGCGCGTTCAGACGCAAACGCGGGAAGCGAGCCGGTGCTCTGGTTAAACTCCGCGAGCGCGGCCTGCGCACTGCACTCCCCAGTATTCATCTCGCGAATCTCCGATCCCTTCCTAACAAAACGGACGAACTTCTTCTCCTCACCCGCACTAACAAGGATTTTCTAAACTCTGCTGCTCTGTGCTTCACTGAAACCTGGCTGAGTGAAGCCATACCGGACAACGCAATACATCTGCCGGGCTTCCAGCTGTTCAGAGCGGATCGCATCGCGGAGCTAACGGGGAAAACAAGAGGTGGTGGAATGTGTTTCTACATTAACGAAAGTTGGTGTTCAGATGTAACAACACTGAAGAAGATGTGCTCTCCTAACTTAGAGGCACATTTCATAAACTGTAAACCCTTCTACTCGCCTCGGGAGTTTTCCTCTTTCATTCTCGTGAATGTTTACATCCCTCCAGACGCGTGCGTGAGCGCGGCGCTACAACAGCTGGCTGATCAAATAGCTGAAACAGAACAAAGGTACCCAGACTCTCTTTTAATCATTCTTGGGGATTTTAACAAAGCAAATCTTTCCCGTGAACTACCAAAATACAGACAGCACGTTACATGTCCCACCAGAGACAGTAATATACTGGACCACTGTTACACCACAATAAAAGATGCGTATCACTCCGTTTCACGAGCAGCTTTGGGGCTCTCTGATCACTGTTTGGTTCATCTCATACCGACCTACAGGCAGAAACTGAAATCAGCTAAACCTGTAATAAGGACTGTAAAAAGATGGACTAATGAAGCAGAGCAGAATCTACAGGCCTGCTTTGATTGCACTGATTGGACTGTTTTTGAAGCTGCTACCAACGATCTGGATGAGCTCACTGATACTGTAACATCATATATAAGTTTCTGTGAGGATACATGCATTCCTACCAGGACATTCTTATCATTTACTAATGATAAACCATGGTTTACTGGGAAACTCAAACACCTTCGTCATGCCAAAGAGGATGCTTACAGAAGTGGGGATAAAATCTTGTATAACCAGGCCAGAAACAGATTGACAAAGGAGATCAGAGTTGCTAAAAGGAACTACTCTGAAAAACTGAAAAACCAGTTTTCATCCAACGACCCATCATCAGTCTGGAATGGCCTGAGGAACATCACCAATTACAAGTCACCATCCCCTCGATCTGTGGACAATCAACACCTGGCTGATGATTTAAACTCATTTTATTGCAGGTTTGAAAAGCCCTCATTCACACCACACACCCGGTCTGATCTGCACTTCACACATTCACCATCAACTCCTGCACTCCCATTACTCCCCCCTCCTGCCATCCTACCTGAGCTTAAGGTCTGTGTGGAGGACGTGAGCCGAGTCTTCAAAAAACAGAAGACTAGGAAAGCCTCAGGCCCAGACGGCATCTCATCTGCTTGTTTAAAAGCCTGCGCTGACCAACTGGCCCCGGTCTTCACGCAGATCTTCAATAGATCATTGGAGCAGTGTGAAGTTCCCTGCTGCTTCAAACGCTCCACTATCATTCCTGTCCCCAAAAAAACCAAAATCACTGGACTTAATGACTACAGACCTGTCGCTCTCACGTCTGTGGTCATGAAGTCGTTTGAAAGACTGGTGTTGGCCCACCTGAAAGACATCACTGGACCCCTGCTGGATCCCTTTCAGTTTGCTTACAGAGCAAACAGGTCTGTGGATGATGCAGTCAACATGGGACTGCATTATATCCTGCAACATCTCGACAGACCAGGGACTTATGCAAGGATCCTCTTTGTGGACTTCAGTTCGGCCTTCAATACCATCATGCCTGGTCTTCTCACAGCCAAACTGACCCAGCTCTCCATACCATCCTCGATCTGTCAGTGGATCACCAGCTTCCTGACGGACCGGCAGCAGCGAGTGAGACTGGGGAAACACACATCCAGGACTCTCACCACCAGCACTGGCGCCCCCCAAGGGTGCGTTCTCTCCCCACTGCTCTTCTCCCTGTACACTAATGACTGCACTTCTAAAGACCCCTCTGTCAAGCTCCTGAAATTTGCAGACGACACCACTGTCATCGGTCTCATCCAAAACGGCGACGAGTCTGCTTACAGACTGGAGGTTGAACATCTGGCTGTCTGGTGCAGTTATAACAACCTTGAGCTGAACACGCTCAAAACAGTGGAGATGATCGTGGACTTCAGGAGGAACAGCCCAGCACTCCCCCCACTCATCATCATGAACAGCACTGTGGAAGCAGTGGAGTTATTCAGGTTCCTGGGCACTATCATCTCTCAGGACCTGAAGTGGGACAATCACATTGACTCCACTGTGAAAAAGGCCCAGCAGAGACTCTACTTCCTTCGCCAGCTGAGGAAGTTCAACTTGCCACAGGAGCTGCTGATTCAGTTCTACTCAGCCGTCATTGAGTCTGTCTTATGCACTTCCATCACTGTCTGGTTTGGTTCAGCTACCAAATCAGACATCAGGAGACTACAACGGACAGTCCGGACTGCGGAGAGGATTATTGGTGCCCCGCTGCCAACCCTCCAGGACCTGTACTCTTCCAGAGTGAGGAAGAGAGCAGGTAAAATCATCACAGACTCCACTCACCCTGGACACCTCCTGTTTGAACTGTTACCGTCAAGACGGCGACTCAGATCACTGGCCACAAGAACATCTCGGCACAGGAACAGTTTCTTCCCACAGGCCATTTCCCTCCTGAACAGTTAACATATCTCCCAATGCATACGCCTTTAAGTGCAATACTCCCACTGTTTAGTGCAATACCCTACAACTCAGGTGATACTTATATGTAGATTTATTTATTTATAATATTCAAAACACTGTAAATATGTTCATAATCTGTAAATCTGGAAATGTCTATTCTGACTAAACCCAACTGTGATACTTTTATTCTCATATATTTATATTTTTATTTTTTATTCTTATAATTTGTAGTATTATGTTTCTTGTTGTATTTGTATCTGTATATGTCCACTGGAGGCCTCAGTACCAAAAACAAATTCCTTGTGTGTGCAAGCACACTTGGCAATAAAGCTCTTTCTGATTCTGATTCTGATTCTGATTCTTCACTGCTGCGCACGCGACGCTCCAGTATGAAGGTATTTTTGGTGCAAAACTACTGAACGCCTGTGACAGTGAAATTTGTAGTTGTAGAGAATAGCCACACATGTGTATCAGTAAATTTGAAGTCACAGAGAGAAATGCATTAAGAGTTGCAAACTTGTAGACTTTTTTTCTCTCCCACAAACACAACACAACAGTTACACCTTCTCAAATTCTTCATTGCAGATGCACAAATCCTATTCTACAAATCACAAATTAATACACTCGTGCGCTCACATTTTGGCAACTATTGCTGCTGTGAATATGGTGCAGAACGCATTTAAACACCCGCATCAAAAAATGTGAAGTCACGGAGAAATTTTGCTTATCCGCAAATCAGTGTGTGAATTCATCCAATGACAGTTGCACACTTGTAGAATATTTTCTCACAACTATCTTGTATATTTTTCTAGCACAAACACAAGTACATAACTACAGCTGCTTGAATCTGCTGCGACGAATCTCAAACACTGTTTTTCGCTTTCAAGTGACAAGTTTCGCGCGCTCTCCCTTTTGCACCATATATCTCGTTAAATGTGGAGCAAAACTGACTTGTGCGTCTGTAGAGGCAGTGGGCGGAGCCAACATGAATATTCATGAGTTTCCCGGGCATGCGCGTGGAACTGCTCATTTTAGTTCACTCAGAGGTTCACTCCTCGTTTCTCAGCAGGTTTAATGGGTTATTTAAAAAAAAGGTAAATATAGTTTCAGCGCGAACTTAAACTACAATTGTGTATCGTTTCGTAAAGTTCATAATGTTTTTATTAATTTGCACGTTTTTTTTGCTGAATGATTGCAGGCATTCACTTCGTGTAGGCCTATATAAAGTACAGCAAACTTCAACTCGTCGTATAAATTGCACCTTGCGAAGCTTTAAAACTGTGTATTTTACTAATTGTTATCATTTGTTGATTGCAATAAATTAAATAAACTCTAATAAATGTATCTGTGGGCTAATACTTTTTTTTTTTTTTACAAATATATCCCGGTGTGATTGTTCTTAAATTCTTGTTCATTTAAATAATTCAAATAATTTAAGACCACACAGAAGCATGAATGTGTTGCTTTTAAACTTAAGTACAATTTGGATTAAACAAAATTGTATGGACAAAAGTGGATAAATTACATTTGGTACAACTAGGTTACTGTAAATGAGGAAAAACACACTTAACATTCTTTTACGGAATATAATAAGCAACCAATTTGATGTTCTAAAAGAATTGTATTTACAAATATACATACTGGCAAAATAATGTAACTCTATTTTTTTAATGTTTTGGTTGCAATGTGTGCTTGTGCTGGCTTTGATATAATAATATATACACTACTGTTCAATAGTTTGGTATTAGTAAGGTTCTAGGTAGGGTACCAAGACTACATTTATCTAAAAAATAGTAATATTGTGAAATATTATAAATATGTAAAAGTTTTCTATTTTAATGTTTTTAAAAAAAATGTATTGTGATGGCAGAGCTCATTACTCTAGATTTCAGTGTCACACAAGCCTTCAGAAATCTGATTTGCTGCTCAAGAAACTTTTCAGATTATGATCACAGTTGAAAATGTTTGCTTAATGAAGTGTGGAAATCATCATGGAGCATATATTTCCAGGATTGTTTAGGAATAGCAAGTACAAAAGAACAACATTAATTTAAAATTATTATTTTTTTGGTAACATTAAGTGTCTTTGCTGTCATTTGTGACCAATGTAAGGCATCCTTGGCCTTGCCTGCTATAAAAGTATATATTTTTTTAAATCATAGTGAGTGATTCCAAACTTTTGTCTTGCAAATCTTAAGTGATGAAAATGATGAGAATGTCATGTTTCAACATCGATCCAACAAAGTTTAAAGGTTTCATTTTTCAAGAGTTCAAGTCAGAAGTGCCTCTAATTGAAGCCCAATCAAGAACATACATGTTTATAGAACTTTGTGACTTTTAAAACATGTTGAATGTGTTTGTTGTGCAACAAAATAGATCATGCATTTGTATCAATCATCATTGTGTATCATCCAGGCACACAGTGCAACACATAAGCTCAAAGAAATAACATGACAAAGAGAAACATCAGTGTAGGGTGCAGAATGTTTATTAGGACACTGATATGGTTGTGGAGTTATTTCCCAGAGATTATTGCCAGAGATGACACAGTTTTAAAGCTTCATAAGGTAAGGTATCAGAAGAGCTTAGCAATACATAAATTAAATGGTAATGGTTAATGTATTTAGGAATATATCTGCTCTTCTGTTGGAAATAAGTGTTGCTGTAATCATTCAGGTGTTCTGGAATTTCTGGTTTTACAGTAAAAGTGGAACCTGTGATATTTTTTTGTAAATTTATATTTTGTTTGTAAAAAAAAAAAAAATTTTTATTGCAGTGACATTCAACAAATGACAACAAAAGACAGTTTTAAATCATTGCAATGTACAAAGGAAAAGTACAACGACATGAACGAGTTGAAGTTTGCTGTAGGCCTACTTTATATAGGCCTAAACGAAGTGAATGCCTGCAATCATTCAGTCATTAAATAATGCAAAAAAACGTGTAAACTAATAAAAACATGATGAACTTTATGAAATGATGCACAAGTTTAAGTTCGCGCTGAAACTATATTTACCTTTTTTGAAATAACCCATTAAACCTGCTGGGAAACGAGGAGTGAACCTCTGAGTGAATTAAAATGAGCAGTTCCACGCGCATGCCCGGGAAACTCATGAATATTCATGTTGGCTCCGCCCACTGCCTCTACAGATGCACAAGTCAGTTTTGCTCCACATTTAAAGCTCCAGTAGGTAGCTTTTGTAAACAAGTATTTGTTAAAACTGTCATTATGTCCTGACAGTAGAATATGAGACAGATAATCTGTGGAAAAAATCAAGCTCCTCTGGCTCCTCCCTGTGGTCCTATTGCCATTTGCAGAAATACACCACTCCGGGTCAGAAACAACCAATCAGAGCGAGGAGGAATGTCTTAGCAGTGTCAATCACGCTCGTGTACGCGCTGATCACCCCTCTCTTGCACAGCGCGAGCGCGTACCGTCGTTCGTGACTCTCCTGTTCGAACTCGTTCATCCAAATGAACGAATCTTTTTTCGAGTCATTTCGTTCATTCAACGAACGAAATGACTCGAAAAAAGATTTGTTCATTTTGATGAACGAGTTCAAACAGGAGAGTCACGAACGTGCGTCACAGAACAGAGCAAGGCGAGCATTTGTGCTTATAAAACTTAAAGTTTTTTATTTATTTTTGAAATGACCGGTCGTTTCGCTAGATAAGACCCTTATTCATCGTCTGGTATCGTTTAAAGCCCTTTGAAGCTGCACTGAAACTGTCATTTGGTCCTTGAAACGTTTGTGTCCTATTGAAGTCCGTTATATGGAGAAAAAGCCTGGAATGTTTTCATCAAAAACCTTAATTTCTTTTCGACTGAAGAAAGAAAGACATGGACATCTTGGATGACATGGGGGTGAGTAAATTATCAGCAAAAGTTTTTTTAAAAGTGAACTAATCCTTTAACGTTATCTTACTAGCTATTTATAACTTATAGAAAGAGTGCAACGTTATAAAGTTACATGTATTGCAAAATACATAATGACTTGAGGACCAAGTTTGTAGTCAAAGTATGGGCAGGCCATAGTCATATGTAAAGCATATTGTTGATGTTTCGTCCCAATTAGTGAATGTTCCATAACTGTTTATAATCCGGCGTCATCGGTGGTCCTGTTTACTAGCCTGCGCGTTCACGGCAGGCTCCGCTGTGGGGGAGGAGCTGTGGAGGGAGGAGCTGTGGAGGGAGGAGCTGTGGAGGGAGGAGCTGTGGAGGGAGGGCTGTAGCGCAGCAGAGAGCAAGGGGGTTGGACCTGGAAGTTGTGCTTGTTCAAATTTTCAGGCTAAGTCAACATTTTCTCAAAACTCCCTACTGCAACTTTAACGAGATATATGGTGCAAAAGGGAGAGCGCGCGAAACTTGTCACTTGAAAGCGAAAAACAGTGTTTGAGATTCGTCGCAGCAGATTCAAGCAGCTGTAGTTATGTACTTGTGTTTGTGCTAGAAAAATATAAAAGATATTTGTGAGAAAATATTCTACAAGTGTGCAACTCTCATTGGATGAATCCACATACTGATTTGCGGATGAGCAACATTTCTCCGTGACTTCACATTTTTTGATGCGGGTGTTTAAATGCGTTTTGCACCATATTCACTGCAGCAATTGTAGCAAAAATGTGAGCGCACGAGTGTATTAATTTGTGATTTGTAGAAAAGGATTTGTGCATCTGCAATGAAGAATTTGAGAAGGTGTAACCTTTGTGTTGTGTTTGTGGGAGAGAAAAAAAAGTCTACAAGTTTGCAACTCTTAATGGATTTCTCTCTGTGACTTCAAATTTACTGATACACATGTGTGGCTATTCTCTACAACTACACATTTCACTGTCACAGGCGTTCAGTAGTTTTGCACCAAAAATACCTTCATACTCCTGCTCGACGCTCACGCGCTGCTCCCGCTCCCGGTGGGAATGCACTCACTGATTAACATGCACGCCGGGAAAAAATATTCGCCGCTGACGCTTGCTGTTTGAAACGGCCGTTACAGGTAAAATTCATAGCAATATACACTAGATGTGGCCTTGGCTACGGCAGTTCATTGGAACGAATGCGTCAATAGAGCCGCCATCATGGAACAGGGGAGCCCCTCCTCTTTAATGCATCAGCGTCAATGTAGGAAAAGCTCTAACGGAAATAAAATCACCATAAATCGTCATGAATGCGATTTTCTAGTTTTTTTGGTTTGTTCCAACGGTCAGACACGTATTTATCATTGAGTCCAGAGAAATGTAATCCCTTGTTGTCTGGTTTTTAGATTTCGTTCGTGTGAACATCCATACACAGCACAAAAGTCCGGCATCATCCATGAATCCAGCGTTACCTAGCTACTTCCTATGACAAGACCCCTGTTCCAAGATGGCGGCGGTTTTGACGCATGCTTAGAACCCCAAGGCGACATCTAGTGTATATATCTATGGGTAAAATTAAAGAATTTATCCTTAACTAGTTTTCTGGTGTAGGTCTACGTATTTTATAATGTTAACTTCAAATAATAGTAATAGTAATTTAAAGATGTGGTAGCATTGGATCTGGACGGGAAGGGTAACTCTGGGAGTTGGAAGGGGTGTGTCGCGAGTCTGCCTTCTCACACCGCGATAATTCGAGGATCTGAGTGTTGCGATTTCGGTTTCATATCGCATATCGTTACAGCCCTAGTCTCTTTTATCCTAGTTTTTAAAAAGGAGACAAAAGTCTTGCTGAAAAAGCAATACCAAGGTGGACAGAAATCGTCCGTACTCGAGGTTGTACACTCAGTGAGTGACTGTAGTAAAAAGCTAATTACACTCTTAAAAGTCCCCCTGTAGTCAATAATTATATCCCTTAAAACTCATATTTGATCATAAAATTACATATTTAAGTTTTTTTTCCTTGAAAAATAAATCTTCATGCCTTAAAATATCTTGAATGTAACTCGACACCCTTGCTTCATTTAGTATGCGCGGTTCTATGAAAATGCAAATGAGCCCCGCCTCCACTCACTCACTCACTCACTCACTCAGAGATCCACTCGTTGACGATCACACGTTGATCTGATTGGTTATAAGGTAGTTTGTGACGTCAGAAACACCAGCGATTTCAAAGCGTGTTTTTGAGACTGTCTTTGGTTCACTGCAGTTTTAAGGAGAAAATACTCAGCAATGCTGTCGACTTATGAATTTACACATGGTTTGTCTTAAAGCATATTAAAAAACACCACATAGACATATAAACAACATTAAAAGCTGGATTTTCACCACAGGGGGACTTTAAAAATAAAGCTTCCAAAAGAGGTATTCCCAGATGCCATAAGGTTCAACTCGCAATGGAAAGATATTTCAAAGGTTTTTCATGGAAACATCAATGCTAATAAAGAACCTTTATTTTTATTTATGTAAATGTATAGAAAAGCATATCTGAACGAGACAAACACAGTAGCGTTTTACTGCGATCTGTGATGTCAGCCGGTCACAACTTTTTTTATAACACATGCCACACATTTTTAAGGCAACCTGGTTACTTATATTTTTTAAGTTTAATCAACAAATATTTTTTTACGATGCTTTCATTCAGCAAGGACGCATTATGACGAAATGAATGTACTATATTTTAGTTCGATAATGTTTTTTATTTAGGGACCGTTCGGTATTTCTGGAAAGGGCCACCGGAGGAAAATAGGGGAGGGTCATGTCTTTTTATTCTTTGTTGAGGGGAGGGTCATTCAACTTTTTTTAGTCTAGGCGGAGGGTCACCCAACTTTTGTATTCATGAATACAGCAACATTTCAAAGTGGCTTGTTTGGTGCATATTTTTTCCATGTAGCTTTATGTAGCTCTCTCGGTCTCGGTCCCCCATCGCTATCAGATGGGTCTGACCCAACAAAAATCAGTGCGCGCGCACTTCAGTACGCGCTCAGAAAAAGTGCATCATGTACAGAACGCCAATTAAATGTTTACTCGGCATAGCTTTAAAGCACGAGCAAACAATGAACTTTTTGTGATTGCGAATAAGTGCAGTGTCCTCTGAATGTAACTCTACCGCGGCATTAACATGTGATATGAATGTACGTTGAGTGTATTGGGACTGAGGCGCCAGAACTGCAGCTGATAGAATGTGCGCTGTACGATATACCATATTTTAGTTTCCATTCTTATTGGGTTTCCACAACAATGTTAGTGAGTACATCTACTGAAATTGCCACCATAACAGTGGAGTGTGATGTGTTAGACGTAGAGCTACAACATTTTTAAATTTGGCTACTATTAGAATTATTAGAAGTAAACATAGGCTAATACAATACGCAGACCTACACCAAAAAGACTAGTTGAGGATAAATTCTTTAAAATTGGGCAATTCCAGCGTTATGGAGGTGACATTTGCAGTCAAAACTTGAAATATAAATTATCAGAAAATGCATTTAATACTGAAACGTCTGCATTTATATATCCATACCCCCTTAATAAAGGAGTCAAGACATTAGAAAAATATCAGTCTACACATGCGTTTTATATTTAATATGAGCGAAATACATATGTGACGTGACACAACAAATCTTTAACTTTTAGGTGGCAAAATATTTTTTAATAATTCTATGAATTACACTGCGCAAAACAAAAGTAGGCTAATAACCGGATGAAGAAGGGTCGGCCTCCACAGAACATAAAATATTATTTTTTATTTTATTTTTCGTGTTCGCATTTATGAGGAAAAGAACAATGTTACGGACGTGACAGTTCTCCGTTACGGACATGACCGCTCTGAAAGCGACTTTAAAACTTTCACAGAGACTTCAGAAAGCACAAAGCTTTTCTTTAAAGTAAATTTCGTTTTTTATTAATTGTATCTTAATTTTAATTAATGTTTCATCAACCAATTGCCTGGATTTAATAAATAAGAAGTAAATATAGTAGAAAATAGATCATCATGACACGGAGTCGCCGGCGCGTGAACTGGACTCTCCTCTCATAAATGAACCGAAACTCAGCGTATAATGTACTTGCCTCACAGTCTTGAGAAATAGAAAGCTTGATGTCTACTTTTAAACAGAACATTTAAAAACGAAAAACAGACTGCTCTCTACTTATGTAATCCATATGAAATCGCACTTCTCTCTGGCGCGTTACTGTGAAGATCGCGAGTCAGCATCGTCAATTTCATCTTGAAGCCGACACACTGACACAGAAAAACCTTGCTTATTAATAAACAATTAAAATCTCTCCTTGCTATATTTGACATATTCATAATCATTACTTTTGCCGGTTCTTTTTGGCAGCTTTTAGATACTTTATTGGGAGCGCCACGGTCACCCTTGTTACATGAACGCGTCACCAATGCATCAGCAACGAAAACATGATTTTTTTTTTTTTTAAATCTAAAATAAAAAATCATGATACGAACCGAATTGTAGGTTTGGTCTATCGTTACAGCCTTAGTAAGATGAGAAAGCAGGAGTTTAGTCGTTTGTCATGGTTGTAAAAAAACAATGGCTATCTGAACATCTTTGCCAAGCGCAAACCAGTAGCCTATGTAGGCCTAATCAATAAATTATCGGGGAGGGTCATGCCTTTTTCACAATCATTTTGGAGGGTCATAGAAAAATTTATTACTCCAAACTCCTCCGGTGGCCCCTTAAATAAACAACGAACAGTCCCTTAACATTTAGTAATTTTAGGAGATTTTATGAAACTAAATTATATTTATGCAGTAGTTATAATCCATTTATTCATTTTTTGAGCATACACAACTAAAAATGTTATAAACCAGTTACAAACTGAAGTTTGGTCTCTTTTTAAAGACGACACCCGGCGGATTATCGCTGAAGTGAAAAAAAGTTGAAAAGGGTAAACTTTAAAAAAAAGTTATAGAGTTTTACTATGGAAAAATGCACCAAATTACTAATTTTTATATGAAATTAATATTCCAAAACAAATTTTACTCTAAAACTGGGAGAAAATCAAATCCATAAAACAAGTTGTGTTCCAAATTTAAGGTTGATATCTCAGTAAATGATGTTTCAGTGAGATGTTGTTCAGCTGCAGTACTGAACGCTTCCACTAGAGGAAATTCCTCTCACATTCATTTCTAATGCACGAACAACACAAGTGAATATCTTTTCAGGACCATTTAACCTTTTCGAATAATGTCCATAATTTTTGTGTGTTCACACAGCAAGTGCCAAAACATTTATCAAGTTTCATAACATTCTGATGAGGAAAAAATAAAAAATAAAAATGTTTCTTAAGCATCAAATGGATCGTGTGACACAGAAGACTGAAGCAGAAAATTCAGCTTTGGTCACAGGAATAAATTACACTTTACTATATATTCACATAGAAAACAGCTGATTTACATTAGAATAATATTTCACTGTTTTTTAGTGTATTTTGGGAGAGCATTAGGCCTAATAGCTGCGAAGAAAATACTTATTTCAAAAGCATTAAAAACCCCAGACTGCTAGTGTAGAAGTACTTAATTTGTTCCTCTAGTATACAAAAATCTAGTTTTTGATTTAATATTCGTTAGAGGGATCAGTGAACTGACTTCTATTCTGTTTCTGTCTTGTTTCTCACACTAATTCATGACAAATCATGAGCATTTTCATTGTTAATGCTGAAGCGAGCAGAGCCAAACACTCGCTCTTTCTGAATCAAAGCGTCCACAACTCTCGAGAGTCGAGACCAAACCACCAGAACATTTCCAGCTGGCCCGATCCCATCGCTGAGGTAACAGCTCTCTCTCTCTCACACACACATACACACACTCATTCAGTCAGTCCACATCACAACTCCATCTCAAAGCTTTTTACCACACGTGTTCAGCGTCTGAGGGCCGCTTTCTTCCGGAGAGCCGCTTTAACAGCCCTCTCGTTAATTCTGATTATATATACAAGTTTATGAGCTTGTAGACGTTTTAATAGGTGAATGATTCAACGGAGGAAAGGGTTTCATGTGGATAAGAATAGAGATAAACCACATGTATTTAGAGGAGGATACCAGATAACAGGGAAAAGTTCTCTTAAAGTTATGAGCAAACGTTCTACCAGAATGCTCTTTAATAATGTCCTCAAAAGAAATCATTCATACATCGTTTATTTAAACATTTGTCTAACGTTCTTTAAATGCTACTACGTGTTTCGGAATGTTCAGAGAACATTCAAAAGCAACATTCCAATAATGTTTGCAAAATGGAATGTTCACAAAACAGTTTGAAACATTTAAAAAAACTGGACGTTTTGATCATTCAGAGAACATAACTTAATGGGCAAAACATTATTATTGCATTTTTTGTTATATTTTTCAAAGTTGTAAATAAAGATTTGAGTATGTTTTACGAGAAAATATTATTTCAGTCTTTATATACTTTTTTTAAATTTAATGTTTAATTCAATTTACTTCTAAATATTTGTGAAATTTACTAGCAATTCCTGAGTGAAAATCATTTCAAATGGTGATTATGTATCAGAATTTTAACATATTAAAGGGATCATATCATACTTTTTTTTTAGCATTTATTTTGTATTTTCCCAGATAATATTTATAATTTTAGCAATGATCCGAGCCAAAAACATGTATTTTGTCGGTTTATTCCGTTGATCAGAAATTATACATCCTCACGTTTGGATTGCGTTTCTGAGCCTCGATGGATGTAAATATTGACGATCACGTTTATCTGTGACGTCAGAACGTATCAGGCATTTGTTGTACTATTCATTTGTAAGTCACTTTGGAGAAAAGGATTAATGTAAACATTAAAAATGATAATTCTTTCCTCATTTAACTCATAACTCAGAACATTAGAGTCTGGTAACACTTTACAATAAGGTTGATTAGTTCAAATTAGTTAACTATAGTTACCATTAACTAATAATGAACTGCACATACAGCATTTATTAATCTTTGTTAATGCTAATTTCAACATTTACTAATACTTTATTAAAATCTTGTTAACATTAGGCCTAGTTAATGCACTGTGAACAAACAATGAACAGCTGTATTTTTATTAACTAAAGTTAACAAAGATTAACAAATACAGTAACAAATGTATTGCTTATTGTTAGTTCATGTTATTAATGCATGTTGTTAACTAATGAACCTTATTGTAAAGTTTGCCGTCTAAATGACATTGGATCCCATTGACTTTCAATATAAAAGACATTATTCAACAACATAAGGGTGATAACAGCATTTTTAAGATGTTCTACACGATTTTTTTCCTTTCTAACGTGTATTTCATAAGTTGTGGCTCAGATAACACACAGTTTGAGCTTGATTATGTTTAATATCTAAAAAGTTTCAGAGTCTGTTTGGCTTCTCTTTGACCTGATCCTGAGGTTTTTCCCCTTATAAATTCCCAGCACGCTTTAATCTGGCCCGACGACTGGTTTATGGCTTCTGGGAAAGCCTGCTATAATGCGCCACTTAATTGAACGTTAGATTTTCTTAAACACATATGAAAGTGCATGTGAAAATATCTTTTTATCTCTCGGCTCCGTTTGAAGTGGTTGCCAAACGTTTGTGATGAAACGGGTCAAACACAGTCCGAGTCCATAATCGTGCTCTCTTCCCACGTGACACTTTATGAGATCCATTGCACGTGTGTGCAGAAAAACAATATTTTATGTTATTGTATCCTTAATTGTACAATATGTACATTCTACGTTATGTTTAATAGTACAAACTATCCCCTTACACACACACACGCACGCACACACACACACACGCACGCACGCACACACACACGCACGCACGCACGCACACACGCACGCACACACACACACACACACACACACACACACACACACACACACACACACACACACACACTTATCTAATAGGGCCATAAATTAACCAGAAGTTGCAAAAAATCCCCATATATTTGAAATTTTAGGGCACAAACACCCTTTCTAGGTTTGTCTGCCTTCAGAGACTCCAATATTAAGTTTAAAATGACCCTGAAAATCAATTATTGGGCTACATAAAACTGAGCTTAATTAACAGTAGCCTACAGAATCACACTCTAAAAAATGCTGGGTTGTTTTAACCCAAATTTGGGTCAAATATGGACAAACCCAATGGGTTACATTTTTTAATTTTTAATCCTACATTTTCAACCCAAAATTGGGTTAAAACAACCCAGCGTGTATTATATTATATGAGAAGCGTTTTGAAAGAATCATAAAGAATAAGTTTTGCGGTTTCTGATTTTCACTACAGGTCAAACTCAATTAGTTTTTAACAAACTATCCAATTTGATCTATTATGACACAATTGAATTCCCTATCAGATAAAAGAGCACTAAAATGCTGAAATATGACGAAAATAATGTGATTTTAAAGCACTTTCGACTTTAAATACAGTTTAAGTTATAATCAATATAGGCTAAACATGTATTCTTTAGAAAGGATGATGTATTTTGGGTTAAGTATTTTGCCGATATGCAACTGACGACATTTCTAATTAATATAATTATGACATTAATATTCTATTCACAAATACATAGTATTTTCATATTTATCAATCTCTAAACAGGACACTGGAGATGAATGGAAACACTCACCGATCGACAGGACTAGCAGAAGCACAGACACAGCCATTGTTATTCCCACAGAATGAGTTTCGCTTAGATCTTCCTCAGATTAATCACACATGAAGTTTCTCTTTTATCCAGAACTATATTCACTCCGACAACATCCATCAGACCCGACGCACTGGAGACGCGCGAGGACACGCATCTGAAACACTCGCGACACAGAATCATCGATTCATATATATCGATGAGTTATTGTTCCCACAGGAGAACATGGAGAAATCCACGGAAAACCATGTCGGAGAATTCAAGAGAATCCTGCGCACAGTGCGCAGAGCCTTCTGAGAGAGAGAGAGAGAGAGAGAGAGAGTGTGCGTGCGTGTGTGTGTGTGTGTGTGTTCACTGTTCACCACATCAAACAGATCCTGATCTTAGAACAATTCATGCTCCTCCTGTTAGAGCCAGCGATATTTTTTGCACAGGACATTTATTTTTCCTGTGTTAAATGTCTAATTAAATGAAGTTCAATCTCTAAATATATACATTTACAAAGCTAAAACATAAATGTTTGTCTTCATAATCTTTAATCCGAAACAGTTTTGCACTTCAGAGGACATCAAAATGCCTCTTAATGTGCGGGTCACGTGAGCGAAACTTCGGCAAAGTCTTGCAGGAAAAAATGTCTATTTCCAGCTAACAAAAATTATTTAATTATTTAATAAATTATTTAAAATTAAAATACCAGAATACCCTAGCAACCGCCTAGCAACCACCCAGAACACCCTAGCAACCACCTAGCAACTACTCAGAACACCCTAGCAACCACCCAAAATACCGTAGCAACTGCCTAGCAACCGCCCAGAACACCGTAGTAACCACCTAGCAACCACCCATAACACCCTAGCAACCTACTAGCAACACCCTAGCGACCACCTAGAATACCCTAGCAACCACATAACAACCACCCAGAACACCCTAGCAAGCACCTAGCAACCACACAGAACACCATAGCAACCGCCTAGCAACACCCTAGCGACATCCACAAAACCCTAGCAACACCATAGCAACCATCCAGAACACCCTAGCAATTGCCTAGCAACACCCTAGCAACCACCCAGAACACCCTAGCAACCACATAGCAACACCTTAGCAACCACCCAGAACACCCTAGCAACAGCATAGCAACATCAAAGCAATCACCCAAAACACCCTAACAAAGAACATTAAGGAAACTTTCAAATGTTTCAAACAAGTAGCAACATTTAAAAAATCTTAGATAACTTTGGATAGAAGTGTCTGCTGCCAAATGCTTAAATGTAAATATAGTCACACTTTATATTCCTCTCAAATGAAGGACTGAGACTGCCAGAGACTTTTCTACATGATACTGAGACTCTAAGAGATGTTTTACCATGTGGATTCACTTTAGATGGAGACCGTGACACTGTTCTTTAAAAACCTAAAAATGAAACTTTTGTCATCACCTTTTCACCATCATGTTGTTAAAAACCCATAAAACACAAACTCAAAACTAGAAGTTGAGCAGAATGTCTGACTATTTATAAAACACTATCAATATTGCACACAAGTTATGAGAAGAGAGAAAGTCTTAATTACTTTTGTCCTCTTTACTTTCATTTTATTCTTTGACGTCATCCAATGAACACGTGTTTGCATTGTTTTGACTGAATTGCTTTGGCAATGCATAAATATTTGTGATGCAAATTAAGCACTTTAAAACAGAGTAAAATACAACAGAATCAGTTTTTGAGTGAAACGGTCTCAGACTTCATGCTAAAGTGAATCCACATGTTATTCCCTCATCTCTTGTAACATGCAGAAAAGATGACAGACAGAGTCTCAGTCCTTCATTCGAGAGGAATGGAAATGGCTGGAAAGAGAGAGAGAGAGGGAGAGAGAGAGAGAGAGAGAGAGAGGGAGAGAGAGAGAGAGAGAGAGAGAGAGGGAGAGAGAGAGAGAGAGAGAGAGAGAGGGAGAGAGAGAGAGAGAGAGAGAGAGAGAGGGAGAGAGAGAGGGAGAGAGAGAGGGAGAGAGAGAGAGAGAGAGGGAGAGAGAGAGAGGGAGAGAGAGAGAGGGAGAGAGAGAGAGAGAGAGAGAGGGAGAGAGAGAGAGGGAGAGAGAGAGAGAGAGAGAGAGAGAGAGCGCAAAACAATGCAAGCTTTAAACAGGCTTGAGTTTCTATGGGAGGCCGTATGAGACGAAACCCATTGAAACACTTGCACGTTCAAATTAAACTTGCACAGACATGTGAAACACCTGCGATACACACTGAAACACCTGCGATACACACTGAAACTCTTGCGATACACACTGAAACTCTTGCGATACACACTGAAACTCTTGCGATACACACTGAAACACTTGCGATACACACTGAAACTCTTGCGATACACACTGAAACACTTGCGATACACACTGAAACTCTTGCGATACACATTGAAACTCTTGCGATACACACTGAAACTCTTGCGATACACACTGAAACACCTGCGATACACACTGAAACTCTTGCGATACACACTGAAACTCTTGCGATACACACTGAAACTCTTGCGATACACACTGAAACACCTGCGATACACACTGAAACTCTTGCGATACACACTGAAACACTTGCGATACACACTGAAACTCTTGCGATACACACTGAAACACTTGCGATACACACTGAAACTCTTGCGATACACATTGAAACTCTTGCGATACACACTGAAACACTTACGATACACACTGAAACTCTTCCGATACACACTGAAACACTTGCGATACACACTGAAACACTTGCGATACACACTGAAACTCTTGCGATACACATTGAAACTCTTGCGATACACACTGAAACACTTGCGATACACACTGAAACACTTGCGATACACACTGAAACACTTGCGATACACACTGAAACTCTTGCGATACACACTGAAACTCTTGCGATACACACTGAAACACCTGCGATACACACTGAAACTCTTGCGATACACACTGAAACACTTGCGATACACACTGAAACTCTTGGGATACACACTGAAACACTTGCGATACACACTGAAACTCTTGCGATACACATTGAAACTCTTGCGATACACACTGAAACTCTTGCGATACACACTGAAACACCTGCGATACACACTGAAACTCTTGCGATACACACTGAAACTCTTGCGATACACACTGAAACTCTTGCGATACACACTGAAACACCTGCGATACACACTGAAACTCTTGCGATACACACTGAAACACTTGCGATACACACTGAAACTCTTGCGATACACACTGAAACACTTGCGATACACACTGAAACTCTTGCGATACACATTGAAACTCTTGCGATACACACTGAAACACTTACGATACACACTGAAACTCTTCCGATACACACTGAAACACTTGCGATACACACTGAAACACTTGCGATACACACTGAAACTCTTGCGATACACACTGAAACACCTGCGATACACACTGAAACACCTGCGATACACACTGAAACTCTTGCGATACACACTGAAACTCTTGCGATACACACTGAAACTCTTGCGATACACACTGAAACACTTGCGATACACACTGAAACTCTTGCGATACACACTGAAACACTTGCGATACACACTGAAACTCTTGCGATACACATTGAAACTCTTGCGATACACACTGAAACTCTTGCGATACACACTGAAACACCTGCGATACACACTGAAACTCTTGCGATACACACTGAAACTCTTGCGATACACACTGAAACTCTTGCGATACACACTGAAACACCTGCGATACACACTGAAACTCTTGCGATACACACTGAAACACTTGCGATACACACTGAAACTCTTGCGATACACACTGAAACACTTGCGATACACACTGAAACTCTTGCGATACACATTGAAACTCTTGCGATACACACTGAAACACTTACGATACACACTGAAACTCTTCCGATACACACTGAAACACTTGCGATACACACTGAAACACTTGCGATACACACTGAAACTCTTGCGATACACATTGAAACTCTTGCGATACACACTGAAACACTTGCGATACACACTGAAACACTTGCGATACACACTGAAACACTTGCGATACACACTGAAACTCTTGCGATACACACTGAAATTCTTGCGATACACACTGAAACACCTGCGATACACACTGAAACTCTTGCGATACACACTGAAACACTTGCGATACACACTGAAACTCTTGGGATACACACTGAAACACTTGCGATACACACTGAAACTCTTGCGATACACATTGAAACTCTTGCGATACACACTGAAACTCTTGCGATACACACTGAAACACCTGCGATACACACTGAAACTCTTGCGATACACACTGAAACTCTTGCGATACACACTGAAACTCTTGCGATACACACTGAAACACCTGCGATACACACTGAAACTCTTGCGATACACACTGAAACACTTGCGATACACACTGAAACTCTTGCGATACACACTGAAACACTTGCGATACACACTGAAACTCTTGCGATACACACTGAAACACTTGCGATACACACTGAAACTCTTGCGATACACATTGAAACTCTTGCGATACACACTGAAACACTTGCGATACACACTGAAACTCTTGCGATACACACTGAAACTCTTGCGATACACACTGAAACACTTGCGATACACACTGAAACACTTGTGATACACACTGAAACTCTTGCGATACACACTGAAACTCTTGCGATACACACTGAAACTCTTGCGATACACACTGAAACTCTTGCGATACACACTGAAACACTTGCGATACACACTGAAACACTTGCGATACACACTGAAACTCTTGCGATACACACTGAAACACTTGCGATACACACTGAAACACTTGCGATACACACTGAAACTCTTGCGATACACACTGAAACTCTTGCGATACACACTGAAACTCTTGCGATACACACTGAAACTCTTGCGATACACACTGAAACTCTTGCGATACACACTGAAACACTTGCGATACACACTGAAACTCTTGCGATACACACTGAAACACTTGCGATACACACTGAAACTCTTGCGATACACACTGAAACTCTTGCGATACACATTTTATATAAAATATTTATAGCTTATCATGCTTTTATCATACATCTACGTTCAAAAC
>JAPDVR010000008.1:1601900-1646900 GCA_026230005.1 Gila orcuttii | reverse complement strand
AATCTGACTTATGTTTTTTTTTTTAATGGAGTCAAGAACCCTGGAGTTCCATACTGTATATAACATTGTTGGCATAAAGAAAAGGGTTCTTTAAAATGGAGTCAAGAACCTTAGAGTTCTATATAGAACCTTTTCGGCATAACAAGTTCTTTATAATTGAGTCAAGAACCCAAGAGTTCTATACAGAAACTTTTTGTGATGTTTTCTTTTAAAATGGAGTCAAGAACCCAAGAGTTGTACATAAAGTCTTTTTTGGCATAAAGGGTTCTTTAAAATGGATTCAAGAACCCTTGAGTTTCACATAAAGCCTTTTTGGCATAAAGGGTTCTTTAAAAAGGAGTCAAGAACCCAAGAGTTTTACATAAAGCCTTTTTGGCATAAAGGGTTCTTTAAAATTAAGGTCAAGAACCCTCAAGTTCAATACAGAACCTTTTTGGCATTAATGTTTTCTTTAAAAATGGAGTCAAGAACCCAAGAGTTCTGTATAGAACCTTTTCAGCATAACAGGTTCTTTATAATGGAGTCAAGAACCCAAGAGTTCCATATAGAACCTTTTCGGCATAACGGGTTCTTTATAATGGAGTCAAGAACCCAAGAGTTTCATATAGAACCTTTTCGGCATAACGGGTTCTTTATAATGGAGTCAAGAACCCAAGAGTTCCATATAGAACCTTTTCGGCATAACGGGTTCTTTATAATGGAGTCAAAAACCCCAGAGTTCCATATAGAACCTTTTTGGCATAAGGGGTTCTTTATAATGGAGTCAAGAACCCAAGAGTTTCATATAGAACCTTTTCGGCATAACGGGTTCTTTATAATGGAGTCAAGAACCCAAGAGTTTCATATAGAACCTTTTCGGCATAACGGGTTCTTTATAATGGAGTCAAGAACCCAAGAGTTCCATATAGAACCTTTTCGGCATAACGGGTTCTTTATAATGGAGTCAAAAACCCCAGAGTTCCATATAGAACCTTTTTGGCATAAGGGGTTCTTTATAATGGAGTCAAGAACCCAAGAGTTCCATAAAGAACCTTTTTTGGCATAACGGGTTCTTTATAATGGAGTCAAAAACCCCAGAGTTCCATATAGAACCTTTTCAGCATAACGGGTTCTTTATAACGGAGTCAAAAACCCCAGAGTTCCATATAGAACCTTTTTGGCATAACGGGTTCTTTATAATGGAGTCAAGAACCCTAGAGTTCCATATAGAACCTTTTTGGCATAACGGGTTCTTTATAATGGAGTCAAAAACCCCAGAGTTCCATATAGAACCTTTTTGGCATAAGGGGTTCTTTATAATGGAGTCAAGAACCCAAGAGTTTCATATAGAACCTTTTCGGCATAACGGGTTCTTTATAATGGAGTCAAGAACCCAAGAGTTTCATATAGAACCTTTTCGGCATAACGGGTTCTTTATAATGGAGTCAAGAACCCAAGAGTTCCATATAGAACCTTTTCGGCATAACGGGTTCTTTATAATGGAGTCAAGAACCCAAGAGTTCCATAAAGAACCTTTTTTGGCATAACGGGTTCTTTATAATGGAGTCAAAAACCCCAGAGTTCCATATAGAACCTTTTCAGCATAACGGGTTCTTTATAACGGAGTCAAAAACCCCAGAGTTCCATATAGAACCTTTTTGGCATAACGGGTTCTTTATAATGGAGTCAAGAACCCTAGAGTTCCATATAGAACCTTTTTGGCATAACGGGTTCTTTATAATGGAGTCAAAAACCCCAGAGTTCCATATAGAACCTTTTTGGCATAAGGGGTTCTTTATAATGGAGTCAAGAACCCTAGAGTTCCATATAGAACCTTTTTGGCATAACGGGTTCTTTATAATGGAGTCAAAACCCCAGAGTTCCATATAGAACCTTTTTGGCATAAGGGGTTCTTTATAATGGAGTCAAGAACCCAAGAGTTCTATACAGAAACTTTTTGTGATAAATGTTTTCTTTTAAAATGGAGTCAAGAACCCAAGAGTTTTACATAAAGTCTTTTTTGGCTTAAAGGGTTCTTTAAAATGGAGTCAAGAACCCTTGAGTTTCACATAAAGCCTTTTTGGCATAAAGGGTTCTTTAAAAAGGAGTCAAGAACCCAAGAGTTTTACATAAAGCCTTTTTGGCATTAATGTTTTCTTTTAAAATGGAGTCAAGAACCCAAGAGTTCTATATAGAACCTTTTCAGCATAACAGGTTCTTTATAATGGAGTCAAAAACCCCAGAGTTCCATATAGAACCTTTTTGGCATAAGGGGTTCTTTATAATGGAGTCAAGAACCCAAGAGTTCCATAAAGAACCTTTTTTGGCATAACGGGTTCTTTATAATGGAGTCAAAAACCCCAGAGTTCCATATAGAACCTTTTCAGCATAACGGGTTCTTTATAACGGAGTCAAAAACCCCAGAGTTCCATATAGAACCTTTTTGGCATAACGGGTTCTTTATAATGGAGTCAAGAACCCCAGAGTTCCATATAGAACCTTTTTGGCATAACGGGTTCTTTATAATGGAGTCAAGAACCCAAGAGTTCCATATAGAACCTTTTCGGCATAACGGGTTCTTTATAATGGAGTCAAAAACCCCAGAGTTCCATATAGAACCTTTTTGGCATAAGGGGTTCTTTATAATGGAGTCAAGAACCCAAGAGTTCCATAAAGAACCTTTTTTGGCATAACGGGTTCTTTATAATGGAGTCAAAAACCCCAGAGTTCCATATAGAACCTTTTCAGCATAACGGGTTCTTTATAACGGAGTCAAAAACCCCAGAGTTCCATATAGAACCTTTTTGGCATAACGGGTTCTTTATAATGGAGTCAAGAACCCCAGAGTTCCATATAGAACCTTTTTGGCATAAGGGGTTCTTTATAATGGAGTCAAGAACCCAAGAGTTCTATACAGAAACTTTTTGTGATAAATGTTTTCTTTTAAAATGGAGTCAAGAACCCAAGAGTTTTACATAAAGTCTTTTTTGGCTTAAAGGGTTCTTTAAAATGGAGTCAAGAACCCTTGAGTTTCACATAAAGCCTTTTTGGCATAAAGGGTTCTTTAAAAAGGAGTCAAGAACCCAAGAGTTTTACATAAAGCCTTTTTGGCATTAATGTTTTCTTTTAAAATGGAGTCAAGAACCCAAGAGTTCTATATAGAACCTTTTCAGCATAACAGGTTCTTTATAATGGAGTCAAGAACCCAAGAGTTCCATATAGAACCTTTTCGGCATAACGGGTTCTTTATAATGGAGTCAAGAACCCAAGTGTTCCATAAAGAACCTTTTTTGGCATAACGGGTTCTTTATAATGGAGTCTAGAACCTTAGAGTTCTATATAGAACCTTTTCAGCATAACGGGTTCTTTATAATGGAGTCAAAAACCCCAGAGTTCCATATAGAACCTTTTCGGCATAACGGGTTCTTTAAAAAGTGTAGAAGCCTAGGGTTCTATCTATAGAACCTTGTTTTCTAAGAGTGGACAACAAAGAGGAGTGTCACGGTTTGGGTTTTGTTTCTTGTACTTGTCATTGTCATGTTTCCAGAGCCGGACAGTAACGGAGTACATTAACTTGAGTACAGTACTTGAGTACAATTTTGAGGGATCTGTACTTTACTCGAGTATCATTTTTGGGGATTACTCATGACTTTACTCAAGTACATTTGAGAGGCAAATATTGTACTCTTTACTCCACTACATTTCTATCCATAACCGTGAGTACCCGTTACTTCTAAAAAAAAAAAAAAAAAAAAAAGGAAAAAAAAAAAAAGGAAAAAAAAAATCTCGGAAACCCTCAATTTGTTGTTTCCCTCTCAAACGTGATTGGATTGTGCAGGCGCCACTGATTGGGAAAGCCTATCAGCAAATCACCTTCAACTTCAGCTCTGAACTGACGCCAAAGTAAACTCCATGGTCAGATTTATGTGGGTTCAAATGTGGGTGCAAAAAATCCATTAAAACTCTAGCAGAGGTTTGTCAGAGCGTTGCCATTGTGGGCAAGTGAGAAATGTTGGTAATAAAGCAACATGGTAAAAAGATGAAAATGACTTGAATTAACTTTCAATTCCTTTTAGATTATCAAAGGTATTAACATTAACATTTTTCCTAACTCCATGTAGGACGTTTCTGTACATAAATGTAAGCACGGTTCGCGTACCTACCCCGAAGTGATAAAATAAAATTCTGTATCAAATTTATAGGCAAAGACAAGTAGTTTGTTTAGGCATGGTTTGTAGGGAATTACAAACCTGGACACATATATTCGAACACACATAACTATAGAATCAATTCTTAATGCGCATGTGAACGCCATCAGCGTTTATCACAGGTTCAGTTTAAAGTCGGTTTAGAGAGAACGGTGTCGTCTTAGCGCCCCCTAATTTAATAACAAATGATCATTTCGACGGAAGTGAATCAATCAAAACTAACTTTAGCTGGAAAATAACATTATTCAAGAACCGCTATAAAACCAAACCAATCTCTGTTACCTTAAATTATATGTTTATCTCTGAAAAGCCGCTTTGAAACAATCTACATTGTTAAAAGCGCTATATAAATGAAGATGACTTGACACTGTGGCAGTAGTAATGCAATATTTAGAAAATTTACTCTTGTACTCTTGATACTCAAGTACTTTTAAAAACAAGTACTTCAGCACTTTTACTTAAGTAGACATCTGACTGTAGTACTTTTACTTGTACTTGAGTAAAGTTTAGCAAGGGGTATCTGTACTTTTACTCAAGTAACGAAGCTGTGTACTCTGTCCGCCTCTGCATGTTTCTGTGTCTTGTCATGTGATTCCCTGATGGCATGTGATCCTGCCATGTGTCTTGTCATTGGTTAATTTTCTGTTCATTGTTCACAGGTGTCCCTTGTCTAGTAATTAGTCTGTGTATTTAAGCCCTCATGTTTGCCCTGTGTCTTTGTCTAGTTTTGAATGTTTCTTGTTCTTGTTTTCAGTTACCAGCCTTTGTTTTATGTTTGATTAAGTGTTTATAATTAAAGTTGCATTTGGGTTCTCAACCAGCTTGCCTCCAGGACCATTCATTACAAGGAGTAATGTGGGTCGCTCTCTATAGTAGAAAACGCTTTCTTGACTCTCCAGCTTTGGAGGAAGTGATTGTATCCCACAATGCTGTGCGGTTGAACTCGTGTGTGAAGTCTCTGTGTCTCTGATGTTGGATTTCAGACCTCTAGAACCCTACAAGAACAAAGAAACAGTGACTGAAATACAGGCTGCGATCAGGACTTTACTCTTTCAACGGCTGACCTCAAACACCTACAGAGACTTTTTAAGAAAAATATCTTAATTTTTTTATCACTCAGTTTTGTTCACTTTTTGAAAGTCATGAACATTCATAAATCATCATGCAATATATACATAGCTGTTTATAGTAGCGCATGCAAAGATATATGCAAAAGTACAGCCTGATAAAAAATTACATGATCAAAATATTAGATAAATATTAGATATATACAAGGCAAAACAATAAAATCTCAGTATGACAGTAAAAACAAAACTTTCGCAGTTTTAATGTGGCTTTTTCTGTGCTATTTTGTGTGAACGTTCTAAATCTTTAATTTAATTGTATTAAAATAATTCATAATTTAATTGAATTAAAATAATTCATAATTTAATTGAAAAAGGCCAATAATACGATTTGATTAGCAATAAAAAAATAAGAATTTATGATGAATTTAATTTAATTTAAAAAGACCAATAATCAGATGAAAGCGTTTCAAAATGTTTCATTTAATTGGATTAAAATAATTCATAATTAGTTTAATTTAAAAAGGGCAATAATACGATTTGATTGGCAATAAAAATAATGATTTATAATGAATTTAAATGCATTGTAATGATGCGATTAATGTAAAACAGTGACTGTTGAACACCAAGCGCACCACGTGTGTTTCACATCAGATTCCTGTACGATTGTGGAAAGTTAAAGTAGACTGGGATTGATGTTAATGAGTGCTTTATGTTGAAAACACTCCGTTTCCATGACAACACTGGGCTCTGGGACGAGGGTTGTGGATGTAAACACACGCGGACACACTAAAGCATTAAAGTAAACTGCTGGTATGAGTTTTTTATTTATATGTGAAGGCTAAAATCTGCCACCACAAGCCAGACCCGATGGAGACGCCACAAATGTGCCTTTCGTTTCATTCAAGGGGCTTTTTATGCCCAAAAACCACAATCAGACGGCACTTCTGGAAGTGATTGTGGTGCGTTTGGTTCACATTGGGAATGAGCGGATCCCAGAGGATCCACACTGGACTCAATGTGTGTTTGCAATCTTCCGCTGACCGAATCACGAAAGCATTTAAAGTTAGCATTTATATCGTCTGTACATTTGTTAAGGGGTTTGAGGGATTAATTATCAGTATCTAACCTGACTAAAATATATTTATTCGATGTTATTCACATTATATTTCTGGCATGATGATAATGTTGATATGTTTGGTCTTGGTGGAATAGATCAGCTATTATTATTATTGTTGTTATTATTATAATATAGACATGTTTCTGCTGCTGTACAATATAGTCAGGGTTTAAAATAAACACCCGCTAAATGCGTGTATAAATCTGTGGCGGGAAACGCTGTCAAATCACGAGCCAATTTGGCGTGTTATTATATTTACTCACTTTGCTGGGGAAGTTCGTGCAACACAAATCTGCGCAGATTTAGCACAAATAGGCCTACTCGTGAGTCATCATGATATTAAATACAGTATTGCGCAGAATCTGCTCATATCTGGCTTACTTGAACACACACGTCACTACACAACAAATAACGGCGCGCTTGTTTATTTACATTGAAGCAATAGCGAAGATTAAAAAGCATTCGGTTAACAGAAAAGACATTATTATTTTACAACATCCTACATGTTCTTTGTAGCCTACTCTATTGATCTGTCCACATAAAACACATTTTTTGGTGAAAAGGTTGAGGATGAAAGAGGAAGGGAGGAGATGCTGGATGACAGGATTTTGTTTGAAAAATAAATTAATGTATGAAATCCAGATTTTATGACGTATATATATATATATATATATATTTATTTATTTTTTGTTTTTTTTTTGGCTAGTAGAAGTTCTGAATGGCCGGTAACTTAAAAAATGTAGTAGCCAAATTGGCCAGTGAGTGAAAAAGTTAATTTCAAACCCTGAATATAAATGAATTACCCACAGCAGATATACAGGTGGAGCTGGGGAGGGAGGAGGGTTTCTGAAAGCTCTGCAACTACAGCAAATGCTGCAAGTATTTAAAGCTTGAGCTGCGAGCTCACTGGCTACTGATACAGCAGGAACCAATCAGCAGTGCCCTAGAGAATGATGTCATTACAAGCATTTCATCTGCAACAGCATTGTGAACTTTTAACAATAACTTTTAAATGCATTACTATGCAAACACATGAGGAGAGTCTCACGACTGCGACATTTCTCTCCGATATGGTAGGAAATTAAATTAAATTGAATGTAGTGGATTATAACTGTGACAAGATGATTGACAGATGACAGGATAAACGTAACTAATTGACAGAGTGTTCAGTTAAAGACACAATTATGACCTAAAGCTTGCCTATATACAATTCGGCTACACATTTAAAATAATGTACTTTTTCTTCACAAAAACAGTACATGTTTTAAGGAAACTTTGGCGAATCATCTTTACTTACTGACCTTCAGCTCCTGATAACAAATAAAAGATGCAATACAAACCTTTTATTTAAACCCTTCAATGTCCACAGTAAGTGCATTAGTTTATGCTTGTTTTACAAACTGAGGAAGTCTAAATGAGAATAATTTAAATCCAAGTCTAAATGAGTTTTTATTTGACATTCATCGAGATAAACTTAAAGATTTTAGAAATTATAGGTCCAAACATTTCAATGTGTTTATAATATAACTGTGCTGTGAGTTCCAAGGAGGAGCTCAGTGCTTCATCACAAAAAGTTCTGGAGAAATGAGCATAAAAATCAATTTAAAGTTGGACATTTTGTTCTAGTTTAATGATCACAGTGACGTCTGGAATAAAGTTACACCCAGAACTTCACAGTTTCTCCCGCCGCCTGTCTGTCTACTCTTTCTCGATGTGTGTATGTGAATAAGAACAACGGACAACAACAGAAATTTTTAAGTCTCAGTTGAAAACGTATCTTTTTAACTTAGCTTTTAGTTTATTGTACATTGTAGTAATAACTTGTTTTTTAGTTTGTTTTCTTTCTCTGATCTCACTATGAGTGTGTATATCTAAGAGTGTGTAGTCATGCCTTCCTCGGTAAATGCTTTAATACATGTATGTTTTATTGTTTTTAGTTATAACTGTGAAGCACTTCGGGCAACAACGCTGCTATTAAATATGCTATATAAATAAATAAAAGTTGAAATGTTGGAGGAGCCCCGGGGCCCAACGGAGGAATGCGAGATCTGTGTCTTATTAGAAGTGTTTTATAAACTCATCAGGGAGGAGAAAGAAACGGCTTATTAAATCAAGACATCAGCTGTAGGGCATTAAGTATGAAGAGTTTCACTGAAGTCATTCTGAATGAACCCTTAACCCTGAGAATAGGATCTTCTCTATCATGTTTAAAGCGCGAGTCTCTCTCTCTCCCTCGATGGGCCTCGTGTGTCAAACACTCAGAAATGATGATTCTTCTCTTTTCCCTCCAGATTCGTGGCACATTTATTTCTCTGGTTTCTGTGCGGCAGAAATGTACTTTTTTGTCTCCTGCTTATTTAATTAAAATAACCTTAATATACTGAATGAAATTCAGAGGTGGACAGTAACAAAGTACATTTACTTGAGTACTGCGCTTAAGTACACTTTTTGAGTATCTGTACTTTGAGTATAATTTTTTCTGGAAACTTTTTACTTTAACTGCACTACATTTGAAAGACAAATATTGTACTTTTTACTGCACTACATTTCTGTCAATGTCTTTGATTAGAAAGTAGTAACGTCAGTCAGGGGATGATTTTGGTTGGAAATGAAAGTCGGGTTGACGTCAGAACCCGACGTCATTAGTCGCAATTGGGTGTTATAGTCAGAATTGTGTGATATAGTCGCAATTGCGTGTTATAAAGTCAGAATTGCGTTATATAGTCGCAATTGCGTGCTATAAAGTCAGAATTGTGTGATATAGTCGCAATTGCGTGTTATAAAGTCAGAATTGCGTTATATAGTCGCAATTGCGTGTTATAAAGACTGAATTGGGTGATATAGTTGAGTGTTATAAAGTCAGAACTGCGTGACAGAATTGCGTGATATAGTCACAATTGCATGTTATAAAGTCAGAATTGTGTGATATAGTCGCAATTACGTGTTAGAATGTCAGAATTGCGTGATAGTCGCAATTGCATTATAAAGTCAGAATTGCGTGATATAGCCGCAATTGCGTGTTCTAAAGTCAGAATTGCGTGATGTAGTCGCAATTGCGTGTTATAAAGTCAGAATTGCGTGATGTAGTCGCAATTGCGTGTTATAAAGTCAGAATTGCGTGATATAGTCGCAATTGCGTGTTATAAAGTCAGAATTGCGTGATATAGTCGCAATTGCGTGTTATAAAGTCAGAATTGCGTGATATAGTCGCAATTGCGTGTTATAAAGCCAGAAATGAGTGATATAGTCACAATTGCGTGTTATAAAGTCAGAATTGCGTGATATAGTCGCAAATGTGTGTTATAAAGTCAGAATTGCGTGATATAGTCGCAATTACGTGTTATAAAGCCAGAAATGCGTGATATAGTTGCAATTGCGTGTTATAAAGCCAGAATTACGTGATATAGTCGCAATTGTGTGCTATAAAGCCAGAATTGTGTGTTATAAAGCCAGAAATGCGTGATATAGTCGCAATTGCGTGTTATAAAGTCAGAATTGTGTGATAGTCGCAATTACGTGTTATAAAGTCGGAATAGCGTGATATAGTTGCAATTGCATGTTATAAAGTCAGAATTGTGTGATATAGTCGCAATTGTGTGTTATAAAGTTAGAATTGCGTGATATAGTCGCAATTGCATTTATACAGCCAGAGTTACATGAGATAAAGTCGCAATTGCATGTTATAAAGTCAGAATTGCGTGATGTAGTCGCAATTGCATGTTATAAAGTCAGAATTGTGTGATGTAGTCGCAATTGCGTGTTATAAAGTCAGAATTGCGTGATATAGTCGCAATTGCGTGTTGCGTGATATAGTCGCAATTGCGTGTTATAAAGTCAGAAATGCGTGTTATAGTCACAATTGCGTGTTATAAAGTCAGAATTGCTTGATATAGCCGCAATTGTGTTTTATACAGCCAGAGTTACATGATATAAAGTCGCAGTCAGAATTGTGTGATATAGTCGCAATTGCGTGTTATAAAGTTAGAATTGCGTGATATAGTCGCAATTGCGTTTATACAGCCAGAGTTACATGAGATAAAGTCGCAATTGCATGTTATAAAGTCAGTCTTTGTTTCCTTAGAATTGGACTTTAGAACTCGTTAAGCTTGTTTCCACCACAGAATAAAATATTTTACAAAATAATTGCGACTTTTTATCTCACAATTGCGAGTTTATATCTTTGAGTAGAAAGTAGTAACGTCAGTCAGGGGATGATTTTGGTTGGAAATGAAAGTCGGGTTGATGTCAGAACCCGACGTCATTAGTCGCAATTGGGTGTTATAGTCAGAATTGTGTGATATAGTCGCAATTGCGTGTTATTGAGTGCACTCGTTATTGAGTGCACTTATTCAATCTCACATTCAATCCCACTACTGGAACTGTGTTATAGAAATAAATGTGATATTGATATGAGGGCAGGCATAGATTCAGACGCATAAAGTACTGTAAGTATTACATTGAACAATAATAAAACAATGCATTGACATTTACTTTTTACTTCTGATACTTAAGTACTTTTGAAAACGAGTACTTCTGTACTTTTACTTAAGTAAAAATCTGTCTTTACAACTTTTACTTGTAAAGGAGTTATATTTGACCAGTAGTATCTGTACTTTCACTCAAGTAAGGAAGTTGTGTACTTTGTCCACCTCTGATGAAATTAAATGTGCAAAAACTCAAAACAATAGGTTTTTTTTGGACTCACATTGGCCTTTAAAGTAAAAATGTACCTGCCATTTAGAGCCGCACGATTCTGGATAGATTGAAAATCACGATTTTTTTGTACCAAATAGATGTCACAATTCTGAACACACAACTTGTTTCGTTACTGAACGAATCAGTCTTTTGAACGAATTTCTTGAATGAATGATTCAATGACATAGATTTCTATTTACTTGTCGCCACCTACTGGTGTAACGATGTAATGATACAATCTTTATTTGAAGCGTCAAGTTACTTTCAAAAGGTGATTTACTCTATTTTGATGGCTTTCGTAGACATCAGTGTTTATATCCGAATTATAATATATAGTTATAATAACTATAATTATTGTAAGACAGAAATAATGATACTGTGTGGTTGAAAAGACTGTTTCTGAGGCTGTTTAATACTTAAACATGACAATGGCTCTCTCTGGATCCGAACGCAGATTTAAATGTTTGCTGTGATCGCACTTATAAAAGGTTTAAAAGACTCAGACGAATCAATGAAATTTAGGAATGAGATTGAGATCTTTTAACGATTAATAGTGCAGCTCAAATGCTCCTCTGGCCAAACGCAGGTAGTTAATTCTATTCTATTCTATTCTGAATCATCACAGAAATCAGGAAACTTCAGTCAAAAGATCTCTTCATACATCTGAGGTTAAGATGAGGACGTTCATCAGACAACTGTGTTGATGAGAGAGAGATTCAGTAAAAACAACATTATCATTGGCAGATGTTCACTAGAACATCGACCATCACAGCAAACAGTCAGATAGACTCACGCCGAGGCTTTACCGACAGACCCGTGTGAAGTGTACATGCACTTACCATTCTAATAACCTCATTATGCGCCATTTCTCTTCTGGTATTGAAGAGTTTAACCTCAAAATTTAACCAGGGACTACAGATGAAAAATAGCCTGTATGGCTAAATCTGGCACATTTACATGATGGACTTGGGTGCTCATGTTAAATAATGTGCATTGTCCTTTTTAAAATAATAGGCTAAAATTCAAATTCAAAAAATTCAAAAATCAAGGTTTCGAGGGCTTTTGCAAAAACATACAGCCAGGGCCTAAAATGAACACACACCATTAACATCTCATCAAGTAAACACAGTCAGTTATGACTGGAGTGAATGTAATAGTCGAAAAAGAAAACACATTGGTACAGTATCAGTCTATTGGATCAGTGCATTCGCTCTTAAAGTGACAGCAGCCTAATATTCCTGTTTCTGTGTTTTTGTCTACATTAAGACAAAACCAAACAAAAAAGGACAAAGAGAAAATCACTCACTGCTCTTGACTGAATAACTTTTGAAACGTTAATAAGGATTAATCTATGTTTCATTTTTACAGTGAAGACTATCCAGTGTTATTTCGCATTTGATAACTTTATTCAATGTCTCTACCTGAAAACTGTTGCTTCTCTTTAATAATGTTTTAAATTTATATTAGTTAGGCTAGTAGTTTTAGCTGTGGAATTGAAATTGGATTATAGAATTGAGAATTTTTACTGGTATCCAAAATGTTGGTGTCATAACTGGCTGTTGAATGGGCAGTAAAAATAAAAAAATAAATATGGCCAATACATTTCCCCCTGTGGTGAAAATCGAGCTTTTAATGTTGTTTATATGTCTATGTGGTGTTTTTAATATGCTTTAACACAAAGCATGTGTAAATTCATAAGTCGACAGCATTGCTGAGTATTTTCTCCTTAAAACTGCAGTGAACCAAAGACAGTCTCAAAAACACGCTTTGAAATCGCTGGTGTTTCTGACGTCACAAACTACCTTGTAACCAATCAGATCAACGTGTGATCGTCAACCGGTGGATCTCTGAGTGATTGAGTGAGTGGAGGCAGGGCTCATTTGCATATTCATAGAACTGTGCATACTAAATGAGGCAAGGGTGTCGAGATACATTCAAGACATTTTAAGGCATTAAGATTTGTTTTCAAGGAAAAAATGTTTAAATGTAATTTTGGTGATCAAATATTGCAATGTTATTGTCGGATCCAATAGTCCAAAATTGTATGTTAGCACATAAAAGGTGAAAATGTCTAATTTAGTGAAGTAACTGCACACATCTCTGTTACTCACTGATGTTTAATATAGATGTGCACTAGTGAATCTGGAGAACTGAAGATTTTCTCCTCATATATTGAGCTGAAGTCCGACACGCGTTACACCCGTCCCGTGACCCGTGCTTAGGATTGGGTTATTGTTGACAGGACAGTCGATGGTATCTCGAGGAGTCTGAAGGACTCTCTGTGTGCTTCTGTATCACAGATATTCAAAACCACACAGCCGGGATTAAACATGTCATATTTCAGAGGCGTGTGTCATAGAGCAGAGCTGAGGAATGATGGGGTTTCTATAATATGAGACACAGAAGATGTGTGTGTAGAGGTTGTTCATATGTGTGTGTTTTAGAAATGTTTTTATGCATGCAGTTTAAAAGTAGCTACATATTTAACATGCATGCTCTTGCAGAAAACATACAAACAGCGCATGTCTGTTATATCTGAAACCGCCATGCGTTGATCAATATTATCTTTCTAAGATCTCGTCAGCTGCTTTGGTTTCTGTGACTTTATGGGAAGGTCTTCAGTGTTTACATTTGCTGCTCTTTAAAACAAGTTCAAAGGGAATGAAAGCGTTTGAAAATGTTTCCTTTTACCTGTTTTAATGATGATATTATGAATCCAGCTGCTCTCGGCTTCATCCAGAGCAAACACTGATCTTCACTGTGAAACCGCAAACTATTCTTTTGAAAACATGTCAAAATGGCAAAGTCAGAATTGTAAAAAAAAATTAAATAATGCAAGATGTAAACTTCTGTAACTGATGTAAAAAATTTCGGAGAAAAAAAATGTCAAAGTTGCGAGATGTAAAGTCAAATTCCTGAGAAAAAATGTCAGAATTGTGAAAAAATGTAAAATTGCGAGAATTTTTTTTAAATTCGAGAATTGTGAGATGTAAAGTCAGAATGAGAAATAATGTAAATATTGCAAAATGTAGTCAAAGTTCTGAAAAAAATTTTTAATTGTAAGCTGTAAACTAGTTTAATTTATAACACGCAATCGTGAGAAAAGAGTCAGAATTGTGAGATAAAAAGTATTTTTTACTTCTGAAGCTTTCACAGATTTGTTTCAGTCACATACGTTTCCCTGCGGTGAGATGCTGATGTGTGTGAGACAGACACACACACACACACACACGCCTATCAGGTTACACACTGAAGGAAAACCACACAGATCAGAGATCTGATTTCTTCTCTATTGTTGTGTCGACATCCGAGTGAAACAAGATTTGATTACATGAGACATGATTGATTTCAGTAAGTTTGTTCTGTATCTTTCAACATTCCCATGATGTTCATTGATGTTTATTTGCTGCTGTTAGAGGAAGAGATGATCGGTTTATATGTAACGGTGCATTAAAGAGACACAAAAACACATTATTGTGTGAATATCACAATAAAACTGACAGAATTTGAAAGCTCAGACTCCAAAGCAACAAAAGCACAAAACGATGATTGGATGGCAGGCGCTACAAATACTGTTCAGTGAAGTTTTGTTGATTTGAAGCTTTGTTTGTCAAAAATTGTATTTTCCATTTTAGTTTCAAATTTTTAGTAGATTTTGTTATTTATATTAGTTTTTTTGTTGACAGAAAATGCGGTTGCGCTTTTATTTTGACAGAAAATGTGGTTGCGCTTTTATTTTGTTGGAAAACTACTGTTTCTGTGAAAACAGCTTTACAAACGCGTAAGCTAACAAACAAACAAATGCTTAAAGCTATTTTTTAAATTAGTTTTATATTATTACATCACAAAGAAATATGTGAAATGCTTGTAGACCATTAAAAGAGATTTTCACAATAACATATCCCAAACGTGTGTGTGTGTGTGTGTGTGTGTGTCTGTGTGTGTGTGTGTGTCTGTGTGTGTAAGCATGCATTATGGAGTTAACATGAAAAATCTGGTTTGCTTTAGTGCAGAATAATGGTGAAACCAAGTAGTTCAAAATGAAAGTGAGCCAATAAGTGTTCTTCTACTGCTCTCTTCTGGCCAATCTACTTATTAATAGTCTTTTAACATGAGCTTTTGCATTCATATGAGACAGTTTAAATCTCTGTATCTACAACAGAATGTGTGTGTGTAGTCCCATGTTTCTGAATAAATCCTGAATATCTGATTAATAGCTTGCAAAGACATATGAAATGCTTAAAGACCATTAAATTATATTTTCATAATGACGTTGTGTGTGTGTGTGTGTGTGTAAGCATGCATTATGGAGTTAACATGAAAAAATTGGTTTGCTGTAGTGCAGAATAATGGTGAAACCAAGTAGTTCAAAATGAAAGTGAGCCAATAAGTGTTCTTCTACTGCTCTCTTCTGGCCAATCTACTTATTAACAGTCTTTTCACATGTGCTTTTGCATTGATATATTTAGACACTTAAAAATCCCTTATATAACAATTACTATTATAATACAATCATATTTTGTCAGACTTTATCACTTCATTTGTTCTTATGCTTCACATAATTGCTAGCAACATGGTAAATCATGATAAATAACGATAGAAACATGGTAAATCATAGTAAATAAGGTAAATCATGCTAGAATCCTGGTAAATCATACTGGAACATGGTAAATTATGAAAAATCACACTAAAATGTGGTATATCATGGTAAATCATGCTAAAACATGGTCTATTCCATCTAAGATATCAGTGGTTAAATGCTTGCTACATAAAACTTAATGTCTTTTGATGCTTGTGTGGTTAAAAAACTTAAATGCCTTAACTGCTTGAACACCGCTAAATGCTGCTTGCAGATTTAATTTGTAATTGTTTTTTGAATGTCTATTTAAAAATATATATATATTTTGAATGGTTTTATTTTTGTATTTTCTGTTTTAATTTTAATTAAAGTTGTAATTATTTTTGTATTTTATATACAGTAGTTATTGTTTTATTTTAATGTTTTAGTAATATTGTTGTTTGTCATTTTTATTTGTTATTGTTTTTTAATGTCTATTTTTTAAATATTTTGAATGATTTTTTTTGTTGTATTTTCCGTTTTATTTATAATTAAAGTTTTAGTCATTTTTTTATTTTTGAGTTTTAGTCGTACCACCTGACTGCTGCAGGTATGACATCATTTACGGTCTAAAGAGATGTCTATACACACACACACACACACACACACATAGGCTAGTCTTTGGAAGAGGACTAGATAAAATGTTTGTCCAATCATACACACACACACACACACACACAGACACACACACACACACACACACACACACACACACACACACACACACACACACACACACACACACACACACACACACACACACAGACACACAGACACACACACACACACACACACATAGGCTAGTCTTTGGAAGAGGACTAGATAAAATGTTTGTCCAATCATACACACACACACACACACACACACACACACACACACACACACACACACAGACACACACACACACATAGGCTAGTCTTTGGAAGAGGACTAGATAAAATGTTTGTCCAATCATACACACACACACACACACACACACACACACAGACAGACACACACACACACACACACACACACACACACACACACACACACACACCACTTTACTTAGTGATTGCTATTAGGATGTGAAGAAGAGACTTTCGACCAGAACAGCAGCAAATGTTTCTGAAGTCACTGCCTTTGAAATGAAACAGGGACGAGGTCCAGGAAAGAAAATCTCATTAAAACATCATCATATTCTTCTTCAAAGCTGAGTGTGTTAAGAGGAGGAGGAATAAGACGAGAATAAAACCTTCATTGTGTGTTTGTGCTCCATATGAGACTGCGTATGATTTAACCACCGGCTGCGACTGAGATCTGATGCTTCAGGCCTCTTTATGACGGACTCAGAAGATGATATTATGAACATTATTAATAATCATATGAAACTTTTCAACATGGAAAGTTTCTTGAGCATCAAATCATCATATTACACTGATTTCTGAAGGATCATGTGACACTAAAGACTGATCAAAGCTGAATTTTCAGCATCATTACTCCACAGGAATAAATTACACTTTATTATATATTCACATAGAAAACAGCTGATTTACATTGGAATAATATTTCACAATTTTTACTGTATTTTTGATCAAATAAAAGCAGCCTTGGTGAGCAGAGGAGACTATTTCAAAAACATTACAATCTTGCTGCTCAAGAAACATTATCACTCAAAGGAACACGCTGACTTTTTTGGACTTTATCTTATTCACCGTATCCCCCAGAGTTAGATAAGTCCATACACACCTTTTTCATCTCCGTGCGTGCCGTAACTCTGTCTGACGCACACACCACTAGCCTAGCTTAGCACAAAGACTGGAAGTAAATGGCTCCAGCTAGCATACCGCTCCCAATAAGTGACAAAATAACGCCAACATTTTCCTATTTACATGTTGTGATTTGTATAGTCACAGTGTGTACAAATAACAAGGTCATATGAGACAGCCATCTTTTAACCTGGGAACTATATTCTCAGAAGGCGAAACTCTAACCAAGAGCTTTTAATTAAACACAATGAACAAAATATCAAAATGTACATCTGCACCGGCATAGATGCAAATAAACAGTTATCAAGCAAGGCCCGTATAAGTTGAAATAAATAATAAAAATATTTAGCCACATTAGGGAGAAAGGGGTCTCTTCATTCCACTTCTAATAAACCGAGTTATTTTTTATTATTCCAAACAATTTCTGTGCCTTTACTCGCCAAGAGCTCAGAAAGTCTCATGTTAATCATCAACAAATCAAATCCAGACTTTCCGCGTTTAGACTTTCTTCACAGCAGCGCCATCTTTGATTTGTGAATAAAAAAGTGCGGCTCTGTGAGGGACAGACACACATCTCTGCAGTGGCTTGTACTGTTATTTAATGTGTTTAGGGATTGTTCAGCTGAGGAAACACTGCTATTAAAAATAATTAGTAGACAAAAAAACTCGACAACATCAGCTGTGGAGAATCAATGCGCTGCTCTGAGGTCATCTAGTGGACACTGAGTGTTACTGCATGATGATGCCATAAATCCACTGAAACTACAACAAACAAGCGTTCAAAACAGCGAAGAAAAATACACAAAATATTTTTGTATTTTTATTTCAGAACCAGGATTCCAAGTCTTGGAAAACATAGGTGTATGGGAAAATTGTGATTTGAAAAAAAAAAGAAAAAAAAAAAGTGTGATTTATACACAATATTTGGACCCCATTAAAATTTCTGTTCACCAAGGCTCCATTTATTCGATCAAAAATACAGTAACATTGTGAAATATTATTCCAATGTATGTGGGATCTATGTGAATATATAGTAAAGTGTAATTTATTCCTGTGATCAAAGCTGAATTTTCAGCATCATTACTCCAGTCTTCAGTGTCACATGATCCTTCAGAAATCACTATAATATGATGATTTGATGCTCAAGAATCATTTATGATTATTATCAAAGTTGAAAAAATTTTTTGTGGAAACTGTCAGGATTCTTTGATGAATAGAAAGTTCAAAAGAACAGCATTTATTTGAAATATAATCTTTTGTAACATTATAAATGTCTTTACTGTCACTTTTGATCAATTTAACGCATCCTTGATGAAAAAAATAATTTCTATTTTAAAACAAAAAAACAATGACCCCAAACTTTTGAATGGTAGTGTGTGTGTGTTTATACAAGTGGTTCTTAAACTTCTGGAATTACAGAATTTATTTTATAATTATTTGAATATATTGCCACTCCTAGTTTCTGTAAATAAAAAAAAGCTAAAAAAGAAAAACACAAAAAGTGCTGATCTCAACAATATTTTATTCCAAAATAAAAGCTCAAAATTAACACATCAATTGCATTTATTGTTCTGCATCTGCTGGTTCGATCCCGTCCCGTTACACACTCCTACAAACACGACGACCTCTCAGGGTCAAATATAAGAAAAGGTCAAAGGTCGAGACAAGAGGGATTTTTACTGAGCGAGTTTCAGTACCGTAAATAAACCGCTACGCTTTACAAACTTACCAAAAGCCCTTCAAACAGTGGCATCGTTTTGCATATATAATGCTGAATCTATTAGTGCGAAAAACAACAACCGTGAAACAATAAAAATACATTTATGATTCAAGTAGAAACGTGTCAATTCACCCGGGCGAGTTTGAGTTCTTTATGTACAGGACTTAAAAACCAACGACTCTCGTTTTTAGCTGCTTTTCTTTTCATAGAAATTAAAATGATTTTGCGTGAATCTCACAAAACCTGTGAAGAAAAATGTCCAGGTGAAGAAATTAAAATGATTTTGCGTGAATCTCACAAAACCTGTGAAGAAAAATGTCCAGGTGAAATTTTAAAAGAAAAACAGAAATTGATTTTGTGACGTATTTCCTCTGATCTCCACAAGGGGGCGCTGGACTATAAATACACTGGCATTAATGAAAGATTTTGAGTCATTGTTGTAAGGCAAAGATTTCCCCCCCTTTTCTGTTTGGAGTCCATCATCATCATCATCATCATCATCATCATCATCATTAGTGAGCTGATGTTTTCATGAAGCGTGTCGTCAGAGGTCAGAGGTCGTGTGTTTGTTCTCTCGGCTGATGTTTGGACATTATTCCTAAACAACACAAACACAAAGAAACAATCTGAAATTTTAGTCGCTCTGAGAACATGTGAAAGATTTTCTACAAAAAGACATCCGGATCATAATCCACCTCAGAAACAAACGTCAAAATTTTAATTTTGAAGCCTTTTTTTTTTTTTTTGCATTGTAAGATTATGTTACAATTAAACGCATTTAACCCTCAAACATCACATTAGATTATTATTACAGTAATAAGAGGCAAGGAAAAAGGAGGCACAACAAATTGATATACAAATATTTTAGTATTTAAATATATTATTTTCCTTCACATTACAGTAATAAAAGGTAGCGAAACAAACTGACTATATATATATATATATATATATATATATATATATAAACACAAAATACATATAATAAAAAATATCGAATATAAATAAATAATATTTAATAATATATATTATATTTATTAACAATTGTTTCCTATTCATTTCCTAGACTCTGTGCCATAGTGTAATAGTTACGTGGTACAAGTAGGAGTTCTCAGAAAATTCCCAGTTTAAAGCTGTAATTACGAGTTCTACACGGATGTGAACGATTTTTACAAGTTGGAATCTTGTAATGACAGTAATAAACGTTCTCTATTGGTGTTTTTCTCCATTGCTTTAGCGAAGCATCGTGAAACGAACTAAAACTGAAAGTGCGAAATGGCTTTGTGCTTTATTTATGCTTAAATCACAAAAAACGTAATAAAATTTAATACAATTATTTAATACTATAAGTATATAGTCTGTTTGCGCTGCGTGTTTCACAATCGAAGCGCTCTTCGAAGTAATGCGAGTTTAGCGTTTAGTATTTAGGAACAACAGTTACGAATTATTTTCACATCTGCAATTGTTTTTTCAAATGCGTTTGAAAACATGTTGTTTGTTTTCACAGAAACGGTAGTTTTCAGCCAAAATAAAAGCGCAACAACAGTTTCTGTCAAAATAAAAGCACAACCAGTTCTTGTCAAAATAAAAGCGTAATCAGTTTCTGTCAAAATAAAAGTATATTTCAGTAAAAATATTTCACTATTCAAATAATATATTATTGTTTTCACTACAGTGAAATGAAAATAATGTCACAATACAAGAAAATAAATAATTTATTATAAATAAATATATGAAAAATTATTTAAGTTTTATACTTTTTTAGTGAAATAATGATTTTTTTGATTTTGGTGTGAAATATGATCTGGATGTTTTTGAGATGGTTCTGGAAATACCCCCCACCCCCCTCCCCTCAAAAAACAAGAGCATAGAAAAATCAAAACAAAAGGACTTCTGTGTATCACCTACAGCTTAATGCTGAATTCATCACATTTCCCATCATGCTCCACATGTAATAAACACACAGATAAACTTCACGCAAACATGAAGCTGCAAGCAACACAAGATCTGAAAGACAGAGGAGTCCAACCTCGGAGGTTTAATGCTCATAGTAAGGAATGAAAAGATTATTTGTGAATGAGCGATCCTCACACACACACACACAGACGTGAGCGCGGAGGTTTGATCTCATGCATGAAATGAAAGCAAGCGTATGAATGACTCATGAATCGCTCTTACCTTCGGCTGGCGAGACCTCGCTCTCTTTATGCACCACTACTTTAGTGACGCTCATGTCTGGGTGCTGCTCTTTGGCCTCTTTAATAGCCTGAGCCAGAGCCTGACCCACAATGCACCAGCAGAGAGAAACACACACGCGCACAACCATTATCAGTCAATCAACGTGTGTGTTTATAGAGCAAAATCAATGATTTGAATGTTACACAAACTATTCAATATCATTAAATTAACTTTGATTGTAATTGCATGGATCATAAAAGTGTGTTAAATATATAAAGATTTGAAGAATGATTACAAGAATTGATTCGTTTATAGCCGGAAAAACCTGCTATTTAATTTCACCCCAAAATTATTATTTATATAAATCATAGGAAAGAAAGAGCGTCTATTTTATGCTCGACACACCTTAATAATTTTTTTTTAGAAATATTTTAAATAAAATATATTTATTATTTAATCATAAATTAAAAACATTTAAATATAAATATTATATATACATATTATATATATATATATATATATATATATATATATATATATAAAATTATATATATCAGTGTTATTTTAGTATCATTGAGATATTATAGTTTTTGTTAATATTTAAATTTGTTTATTTTCATATATTATTTTGAAAATATTTTATATTTTCAATTTAATTAGTTAAAGTTTTAGTTATTTTGCTGTTTTTGTCATTTTCGGGTTAGTTAAAAAAAAAAGTCTATACATTTTTATTTTTCAGTTTGAGTTATTTCACTTCATCAAGTTAAACTAAATGAAAATGAGAAATATATTAAGTAAAATAAGTTTAATTAGTTTAGTTTAATTAAGTTTAATTATTATAATATATATTCACATTTAATAGGGAGAATATATAATTATTTTATTGCATATATATTATAATACTTATACATATTATTATTATAATATATATATTTTTTTTTATTATAATATATACACACACACATACACAGTAAAGTCATTCATGACCTTATAAATAGATAAAAATGTATTCTTTTTAGTCCCTATTAAATAAACAATAATAATAATTCAAAAATAATGCATTTTCATTTTAAAATTGTATAATATTTCTGTGTTTTGTGTGTTTAATGTCAGCGAGACACACTGAGAGATCAAGTTCCTCTTCTGTCAGTGTCTATGCAGTGTGTTTGCCAGATCATTATCTAGTCAGCCGGTTATTTACTCACAGGTTATTTTCTCATACAGTATTTCCTCTCAGATTATTGGTTATTTCCTCACACAGGTTAAGCGATATCTGTACCTGGTCGTGGTCGATGTCTGCGTCTCCTGTGATCACGATCCTCTTCTCGATGCGAGTCTCTGAGATGCCGTCCTTCACCGTCTGACCAAACACAATCAAACCTGTTACGCTTTTAACATCAAAATCCCGCCTGGAATCTGGGATTCTACCGGATTTAACACTCATCCTTCACTCGGGAAATTTTCACATGGATTTTTTGTTTTTTTTTGTTGAAAATTGAGTGTTCATTAGAGGAGTCCAAGACCCCAGGACTTTTGTCCCGCCTGAACCACGAATACACACAAAAAATGTAATGGATTTCAGGAGTTTTGTGGTTGAAATGTAAAAAAGTAACAAATCCTCTCGGGTCAATTTGAGCCCTTGGGAATGAATGGAATGCAAGGAATTCTTCAGGACACTAAAAATCTAAAAATGCTCAAAATTCAAACTAAAACTTTAACAAAAAAAAACAATTTTATAATGTCTGCATGTGAATCTGAACACACACTGAAGAAACTGACTTTAGGACTCAGAGGAACAGATAATTTACTCCATATACAGTAGAGATATAAGGACATCTAGAGTTATGAAATATCATGTTATATTATTTATTTTCCACAAGAGGTCGGCAAAGACACCCAATCTATGATATTTTGAGCTGAATTAAAAGGGTTTATGCATGAAATATTGAGTTATTTTGAATTTAAGCTGAAAGAATGTGCTTAAATTACTAAATGACTATTTATTTATTAATTATTGATCAAATCTAGTAATTTAAAGGTAAATTTTTTTTTTAAATGTATAAAAAAAATTAAATCAAATAAGCTTTCTGGAAAAAAAATAATAAAAAAATAATAATTATGCTTTCTGAAAAAAAATAAATAAAAAAATAAATAATTATAATATAAGGAGTGTAATTTCAGGGCTGATTTTGCCCCGCGAGGGAAGGCTGAGTGTTAACACACAGATGAGAGTGTGTGTTTGACTGACTTTAGTGATGTGTGTGGTGGTGGTGGTGCTGTTGTTCTCTGATGTGATCGTCTGAGCGCTCATGAGGACGCCTGGATCCGAGTCGCCATTCGCATCAACCTTCAAACACACACACACACACATTACAAACACACATACCTGTAGAGCTTATGTAGCCCCGCCCCTTTCCAATTGTCTTTTGTCTGTATTTTCACAGCGATCTTACATATTTATGAATGAACGGCTCGTTTTAAAATCTCCATGTGTCAAGACATCTGCTTCAAACATTACAATCCTCATGATAACGTTCGTTAACTCTACAATAAGCAGTGATGGGAATAACGGTGTTATAAATAACGCCGTTACTAACGGCATTACTTTTTCCAGTAACGAGTAATCTAATTGATTACTCTTCTCATCTTAATAACGCCGTTACCGTTACTGCCAAAAAATGCGGCGCGTTACTATAACTGATGAAGCTGTTTTGTTTTTCATCAGACCAACTAGATCTCTGAGCGAGAGGCAAATACTTTTTTTACTGTTCTTCCTTGGTTAGTGGGCAGAGCACGAGACAAGCGCATAAATGCTGACGATTGGCTATAAGGTAGAGTAAAATGTCATTGTAAGCCAATCAGAGGTAGAGTTGGGCGGGTGTTCGAAAGCACGCATAGTAGTGATGGGCATTCGGCTCTTTTGACTCAGCTCACTGAAAAGAGCCGGCTCTTTTGGCTCACAAACGGCTCTTTAAATGACTTTGACTATAATATTACAATTTGTATTACATAATTATTTAATTTCTATAGGCTAAATTTGTAAAAATAGAGTCGGCTCTTCAGATATGCGAGCCAGCTCCCAACGTTCACCTAAAAGAGCCGGCTCTTAGAGTCGGCTCATTCGCGAATCGCGAACGACCCATCAAAAGCTCATTCGCGAACGAGTCGATCCATCATCACTAACGCTCATTCGCGAACGACCCATCATCACTAACGGCTAACGCTCATGAATTGCGAACGACCCATCATAACGCATAGTCGGGCAGGACAGGACACACAAGGAACAACACAAGCCAGTCAGTCAACGAGAGACAGGTATGGCGACGAGCTTAACAAGCTTAATTTAATTTTGCCCAGTTGTGGCCTGTTGAGGGGCAATAAATATCAAAATTTCCAAAACATCTATTGTGTTATTTGCATTGATCCACTATATAAACATAATATCTACATACATGGCGTTTGATTGGAGGCTAGTCTCACTTTGTCCCACAGCAACATTTTTTTTTAGATGTGTGTACAATGTTTCATGTTTCTGTTAATAATGTATTGTATTAAGTGTCCATTTCATTATAATATTCAAATTTATCATAAATAATTGAACATGCACATGTATTTTAAGTTCCGTTAAAGAGGGGTAGAGGTGGGGTCACATTTGAGCATTTAAAATTTAATTTTACTTGAAAGTAACGCAATAGTTACTTTCATAAGTAACTAGTTACTTTTAAAATTTGTAACTGAGTTACTAATTTAGTTACTTTTTGGAAGAAGTAACTAGTAACTGTAACTAATTACTTTTTAAAAGTAACTTGCCCAACACTGACAATAAGTAAATAAGTCACTTATCCAGCTAATTACTCGACAGCGATGCCATAGAAATATACAGAGCGACCGCAAAAACGCAAGTTCAAAGACAATATTGTAAAGATGCTTGTTTCTCTAGCGCATAAGGTCTATAGACTGAACACGTAATACGCATGTGCACGCCGTCAGCGTTTTCACAGATTCGCGTTTTTGAAGTTTAAGCGGAGATAACGTTTTTCAAAAATGTTCAACCTCTGAACCTGTTTCAAAGTTTGCGTTCTTGAGCGACAAACACTGTTATCGTGCAAATGAACGTCCAGAACGCATTAAAAGTTTTCTGTTAGAACGGTGTGTGTTAGCGGCCGCTAAGTTAATAACTAATGATCTTTACAACGGAAGTGAATCAATCAAAACTAACTTTATCTGGACAATAACTTTATTCTAGATCTGCTGTAAAGCCTAAACAATCTCTGTTACTGTAATCTCCTATTATCACTGTAAAGCTGCTGTGAAACTCTATATTGTTAAAGCGCTGTATAAATGAAGGAGACTTGACTTGATAAAGCCATCATGCACATCCTCAGGAATAGTGGTTTACCTCAGAAGACTCGTACGTGATGGTCTTGGTCTCGGTGTGAACCACAGGAACGTCTTTCCCCGGCTCCTCCGACGGCTGATCCTGAAACAGGGAAATCACTCTAAAACACTCGCTTCATATCCACCGGGAACACTGACACTTCAGTTAAAGCTACAATAACTAAGATTTTTCTAATAAAATATCCAAAAATCACTTGTAGTGTGTGATATATTTCCTGCAGTTGTGTACTTACAATATCCCAAAAGTTCCCAAAGATTTTTAATAATTTTAAATAATTGCTCGTCCCTGTTCACTTGTCGCCTGTCAATGACGTAATGTAAATCAGCAGTTTTCTATGTGAATATATAGTAAAGTGTAATTTATTCCTGTGATCAAAGCTGAATTTTCAGCATCATTACTCCAGTCTTCAGTGTCACATGATCCTTCACAAATCACTATAATATGATGATTTGATGCTCCAGAAACATTTATGATTATTATCAGTGTTAAAAACACTGATATTTTTCAGGATTCTTTGACAAATAGAAAGTTCAAAAGAACAGCATTTATCTGAAATCTGAAACTTTTGTAACATTACCGTTCAAAAGTTATGGGTCAGTAAGATTTCTTTTTTTTTTTTAGAAAGAAATTAAAGAAATTAATACTTTTATTCAGCAAAGATGTATTAAATTGATCAAAAGTGACAGAATATTTTTGTAACATTATAAAAGTCTTTAGTATTTAGAATAAATGCGGTTCTTTTGAACTTTCTGTTAATCAAAAAATCCTTTGTTTTCATCATATTATAGTGATTTCTGAAGGATCATGTGACACTGAAGACTGGAGTAATGATGCTGAAAATTCAGCTTTGATCACAGGAATAAATTATATTTTAAATTCAAATAAATGCAGCCTTAGTGAGCATAAGAGACTTATTTTAAAAACATTAAATAATCTTACCGATCCCAAACTTTTGAATGGCACTGAACTGAATTTGAGCTGATTATAGCGAACTCCAATTAGTTTCATAATTGATAAACTTTGCAACATTGACACAGTTACTGAACTAAACCGAATCAACATCAAACTGAATAATGACATTATTGTCTTCTGTAGAGCTGCTTTATAGCGGAAATTTAATTGGTTTCAGGATTTAATTTTGAAATATTAAACGCTGTAATTGAACTAAACTGAATCAACATTGAATTTTGAAATATTTACACTGTAATTGAACTAAACTGAATCAACATTGAACTGAATAATAATGACATTAATGGCTGCTTTATAGCTCACGTTGTTTCATAATGGTGGATTTTGCAACTTTATCACTGTTATTTTCTTCTTTGAATCAATCTGAAATAAAAGTGGACTCAACGTCACAACTGGTTTCTTATTCAACCATGCGTTGAAGACAAAATCAGCAGTTTGAGTGGCGAATGGAAAAGTCCAGCTGCTCATGACATGCATGTGTGTGTGTGTGTGCGTGTTATAACAACATCTGTGATCATGCAGCGTTGTGTATTTAATGTGATCAATCACATTCATCACACACTTCCAATCGTGAAGAAAGAAGAAAGAGAGGATTTCCATCATTAGTCAGTGCCGGTGTCAGTGCAGAAACATACGGTGACCCAGATGCATTCTGGGATTGATTACCTCTACTGTATGTTCATGCACTTCCTGCTTTACTTCCTGTAAAGACACTTCCACTTCCTGTTCTTCATGTGATCCAGAAACCAGCTCATTCTCTTCATCCTCCGCATTTTGACCGGACAACGCTTTAGTTTTCACAATATCTGACGTCTGAAACATTGACTGCTCGTCTTCATCTTTACCGCTGATCGCCTTCGCTTGAGGTTGGTCTTCTGTCTTATTCTGCTCAGACGTCATATAAAGTGGAAATTCTCCATAATATTGAGTCTCCAAGTTGATGGACTCGTCCTCTTCGTTAAAAAACAAGAGCTGAGAACGATTAAACGTTTCTCCAAATGCTTCGTCAAAGCGTTCTTGATCAAAACTCTCAATGCGGTTGTGGAACAACGCCGACATCTCATTCTGCTCTTGGGTTTCTCTGGTGGTTTCTTCCATTGCAGTTTCCTTAATTTCTTTAACCTCAATACTTTGGCATTTCTGATCCCAGATTTGGAGCAAATCTTCATTTTCCTCATGGCACGTCACTTCTTGGATTCTAGCAGGAATCTCTTGGGTTTCTCTGGTGATTTCTTCCATTGCAATTTCCTTGATTTCTTTGACTGCAATACTTTGGTTTTTCAGATCCCAGATTTGGAGTAAATCCTTATTTTCCTCATCTTCACGGCACGTCACCTCTTGGATTCCAGCAGGAATCTCTTGGTTTTCTGATCCGGTTTCGTCTCCTCCAGATGGAGTTTCCATTGCAGTTTCCTTGTTTTCATCTTCAATCTCAAAACTTTGGTGTTTCGGATCCCAGATGTGGAATAAATCTTCATTTTCTTCACGGCACGTCACTTCTAGGATTCTAGCCGGAAATTCTTGAGTTTCTGAACTGGTTTCTCCTCCAGATGGAGTTTCCATTGCAGTTTCTTTGATTTCAACTTCAATACTTTGGCGTTTTGGATCCGAGATTTGGAGCAAATCTTCTCCATCATCTTCACAGCACATCATTTCTGGGATTCCAACAGGAATGTCTTGGGTTTCTCCAGTGGTTTCTTTGTTTTCATCTTCAATCTCAAAACTTTGGCGTTTCGAATCCAAGATGTGGAATAAATCTTCATCTTCTTCACGGCACGTCACTTCTTGGATTCTAGCCGGAAATTCTTGAGTTTCTGAACTGGTTTCTCCTCCAGATGGAGTTTCCATTGCAGTTTCTTTGATTTCAACTTCAATACTTTGGCATTTTGGATCCGAGATTTGGAGCAAATCTTCACAGCACATCATTACTGGGATTCCAACAGGATTGTCTTGGGTTTCTCCAGTGGTTTCTTCCATTGCAGTTTCCTTGTTTTCATCTTCAATCTCAAAACTTTGGCGTTTTGGATCCCAGATGTGGAATAAATCTTCATGGCAAATAATTTCTGAATTTCCAGCAGGAATCTCTTGGGTTTCTGAGCTGGTTTGGAGCAAGTCTTCATGACAGCTTCTTCCGTTGAATGCTTGATCCTCCAGAACGACACCTTCTCTATTTGAAGCCCATGAAGAGCGTCTCCCCATCGCGATGGCCTTACTCAGGGCCTTTATATATTTCTCTTTTTCACCAGCAGAGGGAGTTTGAGCCCGCGTCTCAGAGCACACCTCCACCTGTGGAGCAACTGAACTCTGGGACAAAAACGGCACACTTCATGTCACTCTCACAGTGTTTATGACAGAGCAAAACCACTTGCTGCATCAACATTTAAATTAGCTCCACTACAATTGTGAGTTGAGACAATTTACCATCCATAAATATTTCAGAAACAAGTGACCCCAAAGTTAACAACAAAGCGTGTGTGTGCAGCATAAAAGCTGTTGCGTCTCAGATTCGAGTCCTTTGGTCACAATTCCCGCATCTCTCTACTGCCTTAAAATGATGACTAAAAAACAACTCACTAGAGAGTGAGTAGAAAACATTAAAACATGCAATATTACCGCGATGTGAACGTGAACTCTCTCACACACGTCAAATTAGTTAATCCGCTTATTGATCTGTAAGATTTACAATACCTGCATGTTAATTTAAGCCGCCGTATCTGATGGACAACCGTTCCATGTTCCTCTGGCTTGTCTTGACAAGATTCCTATAATCCCGTTTATTTTGATTCCAGAAGATCTGAATAATCTCTAAAAGATCTGAGAAATACGACCCTTGTGTGTTTTTGTTTCATAATTCAGGGTCTCGAAGGTTCTGTTACAAGCTTCTTGAAACAACATAAATTTGTAGATTTAAAGAAGGTCTTAAAAGAAAAGACAGCAGTAATATTATCTATGATGAGAAAACGTGAAATATATCAACAAATCAAACAGCCACTCGCTGTGGAAAAAGAGTCAAGGCTCTAAATCAGCCCCTAATGGATAATTTATATCATTTATGGATCATAATAAACCAGAAGAAGCAGTTGTTCTTTAAGAATAGAGTTATGTGTGATTTTAAACCAATGCAGCCGATCCAACAGATGTCGGGTAGAAAACAGGACCAACATTCACCTGTGAAACACAATGGTTTAGCAGATCTAAAGCTCATTTTATTAATCTCTGAGACAGTTTCCCAGACAGATTAAACAAATCCCAATGGCATCTCACAGTCAGACGGATTCTCCTCTGAAAATCCCTTTGAGTCTGAAGACTGCGATAACACCCGCAGTGAGACGGACACGCCGAGTGTTTCATAAAGCACACTGTAGGAAACATGTTGACTGTGAAGGAGGGTTTACAGACTACGGCAAAAGTTGGATTCTTGCAGAAGTTCCCATGATTCCCCATGGCACTGGGTTAAATAAGCTTCAGAAGTTCAAGTTTGTTTGAGTAAATCACTTTTCCTACAGTATTTCAGAACCGTTTCCAAAGAGGTTGGAATTCCGTAAGTTTAGGGTGAAACTAATTTCTGGTAACACTTTATTTTGATGCTCCCTTTAACACATTCTGTTGACTATAAGTAACTTTGCAACTAGATGTTAACTAACTCTCAGTATTAGTAGACTGTCAGCTTAATATGTACTAACTCTTTATTGTGATAGTCTCCCAACAGACTTTGCATCTATATGTCAACTTATTCTAACCCTAACCGTCTACTAATACTCTACTAACACTCTAATGAGAGTTAGTAGAAATGTAGGTGCAACGTTACTTGTAGTCAACAGAATGTGTTAAAGGGACCATTAAAATAAAGTAAAACCTAATTTCTTACTTTGTAATTTTGTCTTTTTCTCCATTTTCCAGAGAAGAAAAAGGACTTGAAAATGACTTTGGCATGAAATATGATCCACATATGCTCTTGTCTTAATAAAATAAACAGCTTTAAATGCGAGCAGTGAATACATGCATGCATGTTGTAATAAACAGTAATGTCTAACCTCAACATCAAGATCCGGCTTTACTGCAACATCTTCAGGTTCGGCTTTATCCTCCTCTGACATCTACAGACACAGAGACAGGGCCGATAAACATCAGAGTTAAATTAGCTAAACGTATCAGACGTTGGTGGAGTGAAAATGCCTCTAATCCATGAGTGATCATGCAGGAATAATCATCAGTCACGTTAAAACAAAAACACACACAGGATGGATGACTGTTACTTTCACAAACAAAATGCTTCAAACTAAAATGCCTAGGAAACTAACAAACGCCTCTAACCTGACAGTCAGGAATGATGTTTATGGGTTAAACCACTTGACACTCTATTATGAGTCAATATAAGCTTAACACACAACCATGTTGAGGAGTCGAGTTAGACCTCAAAACACACTGTGAAATAAAGTTATTCACTCAAACAACTAAATATAAACAAAAATAAAAAACAAACAAGAAAAAAAAATATAGCTCTAAGCAGCAATTAAGGGGCCAAGCACCACAGAGGCAGAATAAAGAGATAAAAATCGTCAGAACTGCAAAAATGAGAAAAGATATTTTGAGACGGTTTTACGCAATGGTTGAAAACCCATAAATACAATAACTTGTAATTTGAAATAACTGCTTATAACTTTTGACCAGTTGGTGGCGCTGACAGCAAATTGATCTGGTGTGGTCAGTGTTGAGGCCATTTTTTGGTCAAACTGTTCAGAAGCTACAAATTTTCATATCTCCTGACCACTAGGTGGCACTGTGCTGAAACTGTACAGGTACCCACAGATCACAGATGTCATAACACACACCAAGTTTGGTAAGAATACGCTTAAGCGCTGCGGAGATATAGCCTCATGTTCATTTTGGCACGCTCTTTGTCAAATTTCCTAGTGCGTTACTCAAGATCGGTTTGACGAATCAACTTGAATTACATGTTTTTTTGTCGCCATGGTCTGAAGATGATCTGAGGCCAATCTTGGTGAAAATCAGCAAAACAATCCAGGACTAGTTCGAAAAAAGTATGTTTTTCGGAAAATTCAATGACAATCGAATTATCTTGAATTTAGTTCCTAGCCCTTATGGTTCAAAAGTGATTATATTTGGACAGCTGGTGGCGCTAGAGGGAATGAGTTAAAGACTCCAAAATTGGTGCGATTAATGTTCAGACTGTCCTCTATCAGTGTGCCAAATTTCATAACTTTTTACCATACGGTCCAATGGGCTGCCATGGAAGAGGAAGAAGAAGAAAAGAAGAACACTAGCGGATTCAATAGGCACTTTTGGTGCTTGGCCCCTAAAAAAACAGCAGTTTAAGAATACACAAGATGTTTTACATCAATATATGATACAATTTCTAAACATTCAGTAGAAATGCATGCCAGTTGTTCAAGTGAAGGGAAATTCGTTAATGGAAGATTTTACCCAAAACCAAACAAATGCGTCATTATTTACTCTAAACCCCATTACTGCTATTTAATTTTCTGCATTTGACGGCTCATAGCAACTCCAAACACGAGTCCAAGCAACTCGAACAGTAATGATACAGTGTTTTTGTTATTTTTAGAGTTAATATTCACTATTGAGAAGAGCTCCATAAAGATTCCTTCATAAACTTTCATTTGTGTTCCACAAATAAAACAACATCATGAAGGTGAGTAAGTAAATTTTCATATTTGGTCCAACTATCTCTTTAACCTGTTAACACACATCTGAAGTTAAATGGCTGCAGGTCGTGAATGCTTTGAATACAGACCTTTTTAAAGAAGATCTTATTGTTGAGGTGAAAGCACTAAAGCAAATGTACTGAAGTAAACATTTTTATATTATACAAAATATATAGTTTCCAAAATAATTTGGCTCTAAAACCGCATACGTCTAACCAAGTTGTGTTCCAAATTTGAAGATGACATCACAAAAATTGAGCCACTAAAAGGTTTTAAAGTGCCGTTTCAAACCAGTGTTTAAGCTTTCAAATGATACCTAATTTTGATGATTATTACAATATATGATGTGTAAAAGAGTCCCACCACCGGAAAACTAACAGTTAGCAAGTTAAAGTGCAGATTTACTATATCTGATGTTAAATAAACATTAGTGTCACTCCAACCGCACACGTCTTACTTCCAGAGCGCACACGAGTTTAATGGATGAAGACTCGTCCAGTCGAGCACAGAGTCGAGGGGACGAGGACAGTCTCACGTCCCACTCATTCACACCAGACGCTTCACAACGCATCTCCAAAAACGACCACTTCAGTTCACTGACGCTCAGCTGATGCTGCATTAGTTCTGTGGGCGTGTCTGTCTCCTGATCCACCAATCACAGCACAGCGAAAGATCAAAATGGGGCGGGGCATTACAGAGATTTCAAACAAGTGTCATTCGCTGTGTCCGAAATCAGATACTTCCCTACTGTATAGTGTGCCAACCAAGTAGTATATCCGAATCACAGTAGGTAAAAAGTAAATAGTCAAATAAAAAAAATATTCAGACAAGATATAATTTTTGATATTTTTTACTAGTGTGTGCAGGGCACTATAGTTCATTTATGTAAGTGAGGAGAGCAAAATAAAGTAAACTGTGACATAATATAACCAAAAATTCTTCATACAGTGACTACCAGTAACATTTATAAAAATTTGGAACAAAAATGATTCGGACACTTTGAACTGATCATGTTTTGCTGAAGTGTTTTTTCTTTAATTGCTAATGCACCTTTTTACAGCACAGACTGAACAACATGAAGCATTGCTTGGTAATTGGTTGAGCTAAACTGGTATTATCTAATGTGTCGTTAAATTTAACAGCTGACAGATATTCAACATAATTCATGTGTGAGAGTCTAACAGAAGGACGGACAAAACCAGTGAAATATCAACTGAGTTCTTCTCATATTTTATTACCGTTTTCTAAACTATAGTGAATAAACTGTGATAATGTGAAAAATGTTGAAGGTGTCTGAATAACTTTTGGTTTGACTGTACTTCTTCCGGTGAGATTCTGAAGTGTGCATCTAATAGACACTTTACTATCCCATGAGGCCACGGGACAGGATTTATGAATGCTAGTGAACTGACGCTGGAAGGTCACGTGACAATAACAACATGGCGGATATAGTACGCCTGAATTTCTTTCATACAAACCATATTCTCTATGAGTAAATTCAAACTCAAATGTAATACCTATTTAGAAAGTAAGTGATTTCAGATGCAGCAATTGACTTCTCTATGGGAGATTGTTTCCACATGAAATTTTAAAAAGAAGGTAATTGTGACTTTTATCTCACAATTCAGACCCATATTCTTTGAGTTGCGAGTTATAAACTCATAATTATGATTTTACATCTTGCAATTTTCTAGGGTGTTAGTATTAGGGTTATTAAAATCTGTTTACAAAAATGTCTGTTTATAAAAAAGTCAGAATTGTGAGATATAAATAGTGAGATAGTTTTTTTTTTATTCCGTGGTGGAAACAAGCCTCTATACTTTTCATTGCTTAAAGCTTCCTGTTAAATTAAGCCCAAAGTGTACTGCGGTTTGTACGTGTACAGTGTGTATTATGCAAATTTTTCACCAGATTAGTACGAATGTACTTTGTACACGCATGTTGCGCTAATCAGTTGTTCCACAAGGTGGCAGCACCGGACCGTTGAATCTCAGCAGAAAACCAAACTAAAGAGACAGCAACAACAACAAAACACCAGAAGAACAACAGATGTCCACAACGTTAGTTTAAAAGAGCGCAAAGACATTATTATTGTTCATAACTTCTGGTGAGAAATATGAGACTCTGGGCGAAGATGAAACTTTCTAAAGCGCATGTATGTAACTTTAAAAGGCTACTTGATCGACTACACATTCAATAGCGGAAAAACACAAGTATACTTTGGGCTTTATTGACGTTTAACACAAAGATTTGTTTGTGCAATTTGGAAATTTCAAATGTTTTAATTCATGCGAGGGCTTGAAACACTCCATTAAAGGTGCAGTGTGTGATTTTTAGCGGCATCTAGTGGTGAGGTTACGAATTGCAACCAACAGAAGTTACGGTGGCCGACAGGAAGTGATGTCGTCGTCTGAGACAGCAGAGAGTAGCCAGTTCAGCAATGAGGTTTCTTTACAAGAATAAATAAAGAAATTATGTTTACTTAATTATTCAGTAAAACGATATGTTATTGTGAATATTATTGTTACTTGTTCATCATTGTGTCAGTGTTTTATTCGCTGAACTAAGCTTGCTTCCTTGCACGAAGAGCAACATAGTAACAAAACGCGTTTGTCCGTTTAGGGCCACCGTAGAAACATGTCGGGGCATTTCAATGATCGGGAACCCGCGGTGTGTGTAGATAGAAACTGCTCATTCTAAGTTAATACAAATATAACGGTTCATTAAGTAAGGTCTTTATATACCACTGAAAACTTCTTTTTCAAGGTAGTGAGGAAACGCGCTCTGTAGCGCTGTGTGTTCGCTGTCGGCTACGCTAGAAACATGACCACACAATATGTCGACCTCCATAGAAGGGGGAGCCCGCGGTAATGGAGATATAAATGTCTCATTCTAAGGTAATAAAAACATTACGGTTCATTATGCAAGGTCTTTATTCACCACTGAAAACATAGTTATGGATCTAATATTGCATTTCTGTCAATAGATCCTCAGAAATATTACACATTGCACCTTTAAAACTAAAATAAGAACAAGTGCTGTTAGGATTGACTGCAGTTATAGTTTACAGTTATTCACCGGCTCATATGATCATATGAGCAGCGTTTTAATCCAAAACACACACACACACGTCACCTCATGCTTCACAAACCTCCAACATGAGATTACTGTGCTTCACAAACACGTTCTCTCCTTTAATCCGTTTTATGAAACTATACTGGGGGAAAGAAAACGCTTTCAGAAACTAAATCCACATCTGAAACATTTTACTAGTTAAAATAAACATGTGGTGATGACAAAGACTGAGCTGATGGATGATTGAAATGGCTTAAACCAGACTAAGAAGGTTTGCTGGTCTTTGCGGATTTATTTGGATTCCCAGTTCAAAATAAATCCCGTACAAGACCATCAAACCTCCTCAAATTGGTCTCTGGATCTGAATACCTGTGTCCTCATGTCAGTGTTGTCCTCAAAGTCAGACTATAGTGAGTTAGGGTGAAAGAGAGGACGTGAGACACACTCATTTCTCAAGCACATTAAGAATAAAACTGAGCTGAAGACCAACACACACACACACACACACCTCCGTCGCCGTCGAGTCGTCGTCACAAGCAAAGTCGGTTTGCTCGCTGTCGGTCTGTGTAATCAAAGAGCGGATCGCAGCGATAAAGGAGAAAACATCACATCAAACTTCACATGGAATAGATATTCTTCATGAAGATCATACAGGGATGCGTCTCAAAATGAAGGAATGATGTGGCGTACAACACAGATGAAGCAGATGCTGGTGTGTGTGAGAAGCAAAATACTCTTCATCCAGAGGATGACTTTCAGATGAGCTGAAGATGGACGTGTCACTGCGTTATACATGATGAAACATGCAGAGCCAATGTCATACGCACTACCGGCACATCCGGGAACTTAACTGTCGATTTCGTCACCGTCCCTTTTAGGGGAAAATAAACTAGACTTCCCATAGACTTCAATACTTTTGTAATGTTACAAAAGATTCTATTTCAAATAAATGCTGTTGTTTTTAACTTTCTGTTCATCAAAGAATCCTAAAAAAAAGTACACAACTTTAACACTGATAATAATCATAAATGTTTCTTGATCATCAAATCATCATATTATAGTGATTTCTGAAGGATCATGTGACACTGAAGACTGGAGTAATGATGCTGAAAATTCAGCTTTGATCACAGGAATAAATTACACTTTACTATATATTCACATAGAAAACAGCTGATTTACATTACAATAATATTTCACAATATTACTGGGTTTGTTTTGTATTTTTAATCAAATAAATGCAGCCTTGGTGAGCAGAAGAGACTTCTTTTAAAAACATTAAAAATATTAGCGACCCCAAACTTTTGAACGGCAGTGTGTATATATATATATATATATATATATATATATATATATATATATATATATATATATATATATAAAGATGTTTACTTTCGAAAACGAAGTAAAATCATTCACTGGCTTCCCAAAGTTCCTCGATGAGGTACGACTACGAGTAAATGTCCGGGTGGCCACTGGGTGGGGCTGTTACACCTCTGGCCACTGGGTGGGGCTGTTACACCTCTGGCCACTGGGTGGGGCCGTTACACCTCTGGCCACTGGGTGGGGCTGTTACACCTCTGGCCACTGGGTGGGGTCGTTACACCTCTGGCCACTGGGTGGGGCTGTTACACCTCTGGCCACTGGGTGGGGCCGTTACACCTCTGGCCACTGGGTGGGGTCGTTACACCTCTGGCCACTGGGTGGGGTCGTTACACCTCTGGCCACTGGGTGGGGCTGTTAAACCTCTGGCCACTGGGTGGGGTCGTTACACCTCTGGCAAATGGGTGGGGTCGTTACACCTCTGGCCACTGGGTGGGGCTGTTACACCTCTGGCCACTGGGTGGGGCCGTTACACCTCTGGCCACTGGGTGGGGTCGTTACACCTCTGGCCACTGGGTGGGGCTGTTACACCTCTGGCCACTGGGTGGGGCCGTTACACCTCTGGCCACTGGGTGGGGTCGTTACACCTCTGGCCACTGGGTGGGGTCGTTACACCTCTGGCCACTGGGTGGGGCTGTTAAACCTCTGGCCACTGGGTGGGGTCGTTACACCTCTGGCAAATGGGTGGGGTCGTTACACCTCTGGCCACTGGGTGGGGCTGTTACACCTCTGGCCACTGGGTGGGGCCGTTACACCTCTGGCCACTGGGTGGGGCTGTTACACCTCTGGCCACTGGGTGGGGCCGTTACACCTCTGGCCACTGGGTGGGGTCGTTAAACCTCTGGCCACTGGGTGGGGTCGTTACACCTCTGGCCACTGGGTGGGGCCGTTACACCTCTGGCCACTGGGTGGGGCTGTTACACCTCTGGCCACTGGGTGGGGCCGTTACACCTCTGGCCACTGGGTGGGGTCGTTAAACCTCTGGCCACTGGGTGGGGCTGTTACACCTCTGGCCACTGGGTGGGGTCGTTAAACCTCTGGCCACTGGGTGGGGTCGTTACACCTCTGGCCACTGGGTGGGGCTGTTACACCTCTGGCCACTGGGTGGGGTCGTTAAACCTCTGGCCACTGGGTGGGGTCGTTACACCTCTGGCCACTGGGTGGGGTCGTTACACCTCTGGCCACTGGGTTGGGTCGTTACACCTCTGGCCACTGGGTGGGGTCGTTACACCTCTGGCCACTGGGTGGGGCCGTTACACCTCTGGCCACTGGGTGGGGCCGTTACACCTCTGGCCACTGGGTGGGGCCGTTACACCTCTGGCCACTGGGTGGGGCCGTTACACCTCTGGCCACTGGGTGGGATCGTTACACCAGTTTGACGCTGGGAGAATGAAGGGACATGTTTTTAAATTGACCAAATTAAGTTTGTTGATGCATCTTTCAAGCTCTATGGCAGGCAGGGTGGACATATAATTACTTGACATGTTTAATCTTTGTGATTTCTTAAGTTATTCACGCCTGTGTACGGACGCTGTTTTATGACGCTATTTTGTATTGAAGTCTATGGGAAGTCTAGTTTATTTTCCCCTAAAAGTGGGCGTGAATCTGTTCAGAGATATTTTATGACATTGCGCCGGTTGTGAGAATCCAGACTCAAATCTGAAGATGATCAGTCTAAAACTATTAAATGTTTTTCAAGATCATGTCTAGGGCTGCACGAGATTGAAGAAAAATGCGCTATGCGATAACTCATTAAATAATGCGATATTCGATATGTGATACGATGATGCTTAAAGTGGGTAAAATAAACAAATTATCTTTAAAATTATGACCTACATACTTGTTTCACATTCTTTTTGTGACGAGAAAACATCCCTACAGCTTCTGAGTGTTTTACTGTCGCATAAGAAGTGTTATTAACATCAGTGTAAACCACAGGGTTCAGCTTATCCATCATTAGGATTATTTATCAACAGAAACTGAAGAATCAAATGTAAAAATAAAACATTGCTTAGTTTTCACTGTATGAATTAAATACTGATTCTTATTAAAGCTACAAAAGTTATTCAGCCGAGAGCAGCGAGTGATTTACTCTGTCTTTTGTTCATGACTCCAGTTGCAAGCCGTTGCGATGTATACATTTGCGATATTTCGATAATTTCGATATATTGTGCAGCCGTAATCATGTCATGTGATTTTATTATTTTTTTATTTATTCTTTTATTTCTTTTTATTCTTTTTTATTTATTCTAAATAAACGTTGAACTGTAAGCTCCAGTTATTCTTTGAGTTATATTAGTTAATAATGTATTAGTAAATTTACACAATAACACACACACATATACATACATACATACATATATATAAATAAATAAAGATGTGCCAGGAGAAGTGAGCAGTCTTCTGGCTTTTCCAGACAGCACCGATGACAATAACTTCATGGAAAGTCATGAATGAGAAGGAACTGAGATGAGAAACACACACTTTACGCTCCGTCACACACCTCGTCGTCTGAACTGTCCTGGAAGCCCTGCGCGAGAGACGAGCCTAGCGACGCGGCTTTGGGCTCCAGATAGCAGAGACACAGCGCCAGCGGGAAGGACAGCGTGAGCGCGTACGGCACCGAGAACGACGTGGAGAGAAGGAAGAAGAAGATGAAGAGGAAGCAGGGGATGAGCGAGGGGGATTTAATGGGCATGAAGTGATGCAGACTCTTGGGGAGGAAGCGCAGCTCGGTGAGATCGGGGAACGTCAGGTAACCGTCGTCGTCCAGCAGCGAAGACATGTCGGGGAGATGCAGAGAGAAGGAGAAGAGCGTGCCGGTGTTGCTCCGGTTCTGGTCCAGTCTCTGTTTGCGTGCGGAGAGAAGAAGCGCTCGTTCTTCTAGAAGAGCCGCTTTACGGTCCGCTTGAGCCTGTCGCCGTCGGCAACCCGCCGTGGTTTTGGCGGGACTGACCGAGGACGCGCGTTTACGACTGGTTTCTCTGCGTCTCCTGCGCACTTTAGTGGACGAGACGGGAGAGGAAGGGAGGGAGAGCTCAGATCCCAACGGATCCGAGGAATAGGGACAGGACTGATGAGAACGGGCGGAGAAATGAAAGAAAATTTGGGTGGAGAAAATTTTTTAAAATGAAAATAATAATAATAAAAAAAAATTTAAGTAAAAAAAAATTAGAATAAAATAAAAAAATTATAAAAAAGTGAAAAAGAAAAAAAATAATAAAAAAGTAAAAAATTAAAAAAAAGTGAAAATTAATAATAATAATAAAAAAGTAAAAAAATAAAAATAAAAAAAAAAGTGGACAAAAAATTGAAAATAATAAATTTTTTTAGGGTAAAAAAAATTATAATAAAATAAAAAAATTATAAAAAAGTGAAAAAAACAAATAATAATAAAAAAAGTAAAAAATTAAAAAAAAGTGAAAAAAATTATAATAATAATAAAAAAGTAAAAAAAAAAATAATAAAAAAAGTGGACAAAAAATGAAAATAATAATAATTTTTTTTAAAGTAAATTTTTTTTTAATAAAATAAAAAAATTATAAAAAAAGTTAAAAAAGTTAAAAAATAACAAAAAATAATAAAAAAGTAAAAAAAAAAATAATAATAATAAAAAAATTAATAAATAATAAAAAGTGGACAAAAAAGTAAAAAAAAAAAAAAAAAAATTATAATAATAAAAAAAAGTATGAAAGTGTGGATGCCGAGGGAAATATGTATGAAAATGCATGCATGTTTTAAACGTGCATTGAGAGAAGCGAGAAAAGAGAAGCTGGTTAGTGACCGGACAGAAAAGAGCATTAATTGAACATACTCTAATTCTACACATGTATAGTTCACTTCATAACTACAATCCAGTCATAAGAAAGGAATATACAGTATAATGTAGTGTGGATGCCGAGGGAAACGTGTATGAAAATGTGTGCATTTTTAAACATGCACAGAAAAGAGAAGCAAGAAAAGATTGTGGTTAGTGACAGGACAGAAAAGAGCATTAATTGATTGTTAAGCTTATTAACATACTCTAATTCTACACATTTATAAGTGACTTCATAATTAGAATCTGGTCATAAAAAAGGAATATACAGTATAATGTGGAATGTCATGGAAATTGGCAACATCTGGATGAACAAATCAAAAGTTGTACGCTTAATATTCAAACACTTCATAGGGCACTATTATTGTTAAGGTTTTATAAATTCAATTGATTAAACATTCATTTTGATTATTTAAATTTAATTAAAACGGAAAACAGAATTTGAGAGAAAAAAATTCACTAAAATAATAATTTTGATTAAGCATTCATTTTTGATTATTAAAATGTAATTAACCTCACAACAGCAGAAATGATCATCAGAGTTATAATAAACATCATATCTCAAACGATTTATTTCTCAGATCGTCTACAGCAGGAACTCGTGAGACCGTTACCTTGGTGACAGAAGTGGGCGGGGCTTGTTCTGATTCATCACTGTTGGTTTTAAGCTCCTCCTCCACAGAGTTCATCTCCTCCGGCTTCTTCTCTGGGGTTTCCGTGACGATGAGGTCGTCCGTAGCAACAGCAGGTTTGTTGTTCTTCACGTCGTCATGGGTGACCGATGCTGGTGCTAATCACAGACACAGCCATTAAACATCTTTCAAAAATTCAGAAAATGTGTGTGACTGTGTGTGTGTGTAACTGTGAGTTAGTGAGTGTGTGTGTGTGAGCAGTGCTCGAATTGAGGGGGGGCTGGGGGGATCCGGGACCCCCCATAAGGTATTAGGGACCCCCCATAAGAAGTAAAAAATATAATTAGGGGGGGTCCCTCAGATATTTTTATTTTAGTAAAAAATAATAATAACAAATCTGATTAAATGCATGCAATGGATACGGTAAATTTCGTGAACTGATTATTTACAATAATTTTTTTAAAGTTGGCTAGTTGCCATGTCTCTTTAAAATGAAAACGCCCCGCCCCACATCAAAGAGTGCTGTGCGCATGACATCGTTGACTGACAGGACTGTTTGATTGGCGCCGCTCCGTTGAAGCTAATTTTAACTTTTAAAAAATGGAGAAAAATAAACCTCCACTCGAGGTCGGGAAGAGAAAGCTACTTACCGACTTTTTTGAGGGGTAATTGTCTCTCTCTATATATCTTTCTACTTTATATCTACCCACACCATATCGGGGCTTTTGTATTCCTTGCGTAAATTGGAAACATTTAGGCTTAAGTTACTATTTTTTCATTATTAATAGTCCTGGTTCTAAGGGAGTGCTAGAGATCTCGACGGAGATGGATAACAGCTTTTTAGTAAAGGGAGCGATCGTTGTGTGCTTTCTAATTTCCATTCAGAATTTGTATAAAACTTGTTTTTCATGCTGCCAGCCAGGACCAATGGCCACGTAAACACAAAGTTTTGGGAGTTACATACGCATTTATGCGGGATTCACTCTTGAAATAGCAATAATTGACATTGATTGCCATGGCATTGTTTGTTTCTGAATAAAGCAGCCTTTTTCACTGAAATGGTCGTTGAATAGTTGCTGACTTACTCACTCATAACAGTGCTTTTCCGCCACCTACTGGAAGTAACTATGTAAAAATCGCATGTGCTGAAATAGTTGAAAAATCCCCACCAACACACAGACTGACAGCCTGTTTTGGCACAATCTATATGTTTAATATCTAATAAACAAGTTTCATCCATTTAATCAAGTCTTTTGGAACAAACATTATTATCAGAGTGTCACATAATCCACATTAATCATCCAGTTGTTTTTAGGGTAAAAACTACATTGGTAAAAAAAGCTAGAATCATTCTGTTGGATGTACACTACTGTTCAAAAGTTCACGAGTCTCTTCTGCTCACCAAGCCTGCATTGATTTGATGCAAAATACAGTAAAAACAGTAATTTTATGAAATATTACTACAATTTAAAATAATAATACAATAAAATATCATTTATTTCTGTGATCAAAGCTGAATTTTCACCATCGTTTCTCCAGTCTTCATCACATGATCCTTCAGATCTGAAATATAAACTTTTGTAGCATTATACACTACCATTTAAAAGCTTGTGGTCAGTAAGAATGTATTTTTAAAAAATGTTGGGAAAGAAATTAATACTTTTATTCAGTATGGTTGCATTAAATTGATCAAAAGTGACAGTAAAGACATTTATAATGTAACAAAAGATTCTATTTCAAATAGAAACTGTTCTTTTGAACTTTCTATTGATCAAAAAATCCTGAAAAATAAAATAAATGTTTATTACATAAATGTTTGTTGATCATCAGATCATCATATTAGAGTGATTTCTGACGGATCATGTGACCCTGAAGACTGGAGTAATGATGCTGAAAATTCAGCGTTGATCATGCATTTTACTATATATTCACATAGAAAACAATATTTCACAATATTACTGTTTTTTTTATCAAATCAATGCAGCTTTGAGCAGAAGAGACTTTTAAAAACATTTTAAAAATAAAAATATTGAAACCAAAACATGGCATTGTCTAGTGTGCAGGTAAAGAGGACCTCCAAGGCAAGCACAGTCCATTCCAGTTTAGCAGAGGGCAGTGGCAGGAGCTCAGCACAGGTTAGCAGCGACAAGATCTCAGAAGAGGACAAATGCAGTGATAACAGCTTTATATGGGTCTGTACCACCAACAGCAGCTCAGCACAGGTCAACAAAAGCAAAGAGCAGGTCAGCAACAGCTCAGAACAGCTAACTCCCACCAACAGCTCTGAACGGCTCAGCACCACAAAAACTCAGAGCAAGGAAGTTGATAACTGGAGAAATCAGTTAGAGATATGGAGGAAACAATACTCCCCATGGCTGTACATCAATGAAAACAAAATTGGATGTATTGCATGTAGAAATGTTAAACGAATGTGTACAAACAAAAAAGGTGTTCAAGTGGCAGAAGAGTGGGCTTTAGGGAGGGTCCAAGCAATGAATGTACGTGCCATGAGAAAAAAAATATACAAACACCGGGACAGTCAGGCTCATCAGAGGGCTCTAGAAATTGAAGCCCAGAAAGAAAAAGAGATCCTCCCCACACTAACAGAGAAGGTTAACGATGAGCTTGTCAGAGAAACAGCCAACAGTATAAGAACAGCCTACTTTGTGGCAAAAGAGAGATTAGCATTCAGTAAAATGAGCAGACTGATAATGCTGCAAGAGATCAGTGGAGGAAAAATGGGCCCTTCACACCGATCGGATCATACGTGTATCGCTATGATTGAACACATTGCCACTAAAATGAAAAAGTCAATGATAACCGCATTGAAGTCCAATGATTCTTTTGTGAGTTTGACAGTTGATGAAAGCAGTAACTTTGGCAAAAGCTATTTAATAATTTACTTGAGAGCAGATGTGACAGGCAAAGATGACATTGAAAACATTTTCCTTGATCTTGTAGAGCTAGATAAGGGAACAACAGCAGAAGCATTGTATCAAGCTCTTAAGAAAACCCTTTTGACAGCGGGTTTGGAAGATGAATATTTAAAATCACACCTGATCAGCATCGCCACAGATGGAGCATCAGTCATGACAGGAAGAGAGAGTGGACTGATTGCAAAGTTGAGAAAAGACTTCCCTTCATTGAAGAGCATTCATTGTCTTGCACACAAGCTAGAGTTGGCAGTGCATGATGCATGCAAGTCTGTAACTGGATGTAACCACTTTGAAATCTTTATTTCAAAGTTGTATACGTTTTACCACCAATCTCCAAAAAATGCCAGACTGCTCTATGATGCTGCCACTCATGTTAACATCTCACTGCTGAAGATTGGGCAGATTTTCTCCATTCGCTGGGTTGCCAGCAGTTTCAGCACTGTCAGAGCTGTTTGGCGGGACTTTCCAGCACTTGCCACACAAATGCTGAAAGCTTCTGTGGATGTTTCCCGCACTGATTTGGATCGACGAAAATGCAGTGGACTATTAAGGAAACTCAGCGGCACAGGTTTTGTTAAAGACCTTGCACTGATGAAAGATGTGCTGCGTGAGTTACAAAGCCTCTCTCTGAAACTGCAGAATCGAAACACATCTCTCACTGATGCCAGTCGGTGGACTCTTTTGACTATGGAGGTCCTGGAGGCCATGAAAACAACACCAGGAAAGTCATTCGCAAAGGCAGAAGGGAGGATAACAGCATGCATGTTCAAAGGCATCA
>JAPDVR010000008.1:1524400-1596900 GCA_026230005.1 Gila orcuttii | reverse complement strand
ATTCTCAGAATCGTGAGGAACACGCGTTACGTTACAGAGAAACCACCGTACAGATACAGGAACCGCTTTACACACACACACACACACACACACACACACACACACACACACACACACACACACACACACACACGGCTGTTATAGTTTACTAACACTACAACTGAAACCACAAAAAATTATACTGAAAATAAAATTATAAATATATATATAAACCATTAAACTTATTTTATTTAAGCTATAGTTGCCAAAGAAACCTCTTATTTTTATTTAGTTGAACTTGAAATAACTAAAACTGAAATAAAATTTATAAAAACTACATTGACATTTATATTAAATAAACCAAAAGTAATAAAAAAAAAAAAAAAACCAACAAAATTAGTCAAAATAAAAAAAATTAAATGGAGAATATAAAACTCATATAAAACACAGGAACCGCTTTACACACTCAGATTATCAACTGAAAGCACTCATTTTTTTACTGAAAAAAATAAAAAAATAATATATATATATATAAACTATTAAAAATAATAGTTAATTGAAATTAAGCTGAAATAAAATATAAATATTAGCTAAAAAAAACGAAATAAAAATGAATAAATGTTGCCTTAGCAACAAACTGAAACAAGTGTAAGTTGAAGCACTAAAATTATTAACTGGAAATAAATAAAAACCAAAAATAACTGAAATAAAAATAGATTAAACCCAAAAATCTATACAAAAAAAAAAAGAATAAAATTACAAAAGCACATAACGAAATTACTAAAAATGTAATTAAAATTCTAATTAAAAATAATATTAATAAAATAAAAAATTCCTTGATCTTTTGCATGAGAGGTTATTGTACTAAAATAAAAAATATCATAAGTTTCAGAACTCAAAGCTTCCTCTTTAGTCCAAAACCAGCTTTTATAGAAACCAAGCTCAGAAAACGACTCGTTTTGGATTTTGTCACAAGGTCGACGCCCACTTCTACATCATCGCCTCTTTACCCCCGCCCACTGATCCACACGCGTTATGCATTAGTAAATACGAGAGAGACACAAACACAGGATTATTATCCAGCAACAAAACCACAGAGACGCCAGAAGATCCAGATCGCGTCAGTAACACACTTTTCATTCGTTCACTTTACGGCAGATTCGTTTTTAAACACGACAGTTGCAGGCTTTTCAGAGAGACGTAAAATAAAACATGATGCAGTGACGACTATATTGACAAGTCTGAGTAACACTGTTTTTACCATGTGACTCTATTGCTGTGTCTATTACAGATCTTTGATATGTACTTGTTTTACTTTCACTGATGAATGATGAATATAAGTGCGACAAACGATGGTACATTCATTCATAATTAATTTACATGAAACACCGCAAGTTAATATGAACGACAAAATGGACGTTCTTCATAGTCATTTGAACCAGCGTTGTTTTAGTATCTGATATGCCATTATAGTTTTTGTTAATATTTTGAATTAGAATTTATTTTTATATCTTCTGTTTTCATTTTATTTTCAGTTAAAGTTTTAGTAATTGTTTTTTTAAATGTCCCTTAAAAATGGCACAAGTTTCACTTTATTTAGTTTAATCTATTTTAGCACTTCAAAATCAAACAATTAAAATGAGAAATATATCAAGTTTTTTTTGTTTCTTTATTTTAGTTAAAGTTTATTTTATTTCAAGTAATGATTTTTTATGGCTTTAGCTAACTATAATAACCGTGGTTATGCATCAATTTATGCACTAAAAAAATTGGTGTTGAAAAATCTTAGTTCTGCGTTCGACACTATAGATCATGAAGTACTTTTAGATCGATTACAAAATTACACTGGTATTCAGCGGCAGGCATTAAGGTGGTTTAGATCGTACCTATCAGACCGTTACCATTTTGTTTATTTAAACGGGAAATTATCAAAGATAACGTCAGTAAATTATGGAGTGCCTCAAGGCTCAGTTTTAGGCCCTCTGCTATTTTCAGTATATATGCTGCAACTTAGTAATATTATAAGAAAACATGGAATTAGTTTCCACTGCTATGCTGATAATACTCAGTTATACATTTCATCACAACCAGATGAAATCCCTGAATTATCAAAGTGGACAAGGTGTGTTAAAGATATAAAATATTGGATGACCAGCAATTTTTTTTTCGATTAAATTTGGATTAGAATAAGGTGTTATTTATTGGTCCAAAAACCTGCACACAGAATCTCTTAGAATATAATTTGCATTGAGGAGGAGTTACTGTTACTGTATCCTCTACATTTAAAGACCTGGGAGTTAAAAATTATTCCTGATGGTTTTACACTTAGTTCTTCATTCTTTTGCTCTATAATTCTTAATTCTTCTTCTCCACCTGTTTTTGTCTGACCCTGCTGACCCAATGAGCATTTCACTGTCCAATGGTCATGCCTTCACTGCAATTTCTAGTATTGCATTAGTATTGCATCCTTCTCATGGGCATTTAATATTTTTTTTAAAAAATAAAGAGTTTTTTTTGGCTTATTTTATCTGTAAAAGAAAACGTGCCTAATAATCATGCACACCTGAATATAAGGCGTTTTTTAATTTCCAGCCTTCTTGAACAATTATATATTGTTTATAAATGATTAAATACAAAATGAATAGTAGTTATTAAGATTAATATCGTTTGGAATTGGTAAAATGTGGCTGGAAAAAAATACGATCTGAAAATCAACGTGCCTAATAATTCTGCACGCACTGTATTAGACAGACACTTTTCTTTCGAATACCATATTTCATTTGCTACTAGGGGTGTAACGATACCCTCATGTCACGATTCGATACATATCGCGATACGATATTATTGCGATACTCCAAGACATATGATAAAAGGTTAACTTTTTTTTTTTTACTGTTGATTAAAATGCTAAATTTGGTTTCACATTGTGTGTGTAAATGAATAGGCTTGGACTCGATGCTGGAAACCCAATGCAGGACAATAGAGACACCAGAATAACAATATTCATCATTCTGAAGCTGAAAATACACACTTATTAAAAAAAACACTTATTACTGGTAACATCAGACATTTGGCATTATCAGGACACAAATATTCCTCCATTGCATTATTATACATTATTTAACATTATAGCAGTTTAATGTAGTACTGACACTAAAACTATGAAAACTTGCATTTTTCCTCGCTCAGTAATTTTTATTTTGGGTGAACTATCCCCGATACATATTGTTGCATTTTTGTATTGTGATATATTGTGACACCCCTATATGTTACAAAAACAGCCTCCTTCTACCTTAGTAACATCATGCACATTTCGTCACAATACAACATTGCTATATAATATATAATAATTAATGCATTATCATCAGAGCACCATTGCTCTTTATATGACGACATGTATATGAAGAGCTGCTGTTTTTCAGCACGTTTGCTGCGGCACAAATAATGACTGCGGCTGAACAATGACACGCCGTCTGCAACGAGCTGAACCACACACACACACACACACACACGCTGTAGTCGCCTTACCAACAATGCATCATCACAGGCTGATGAGACCTTCATGTTATTAACGCATGCATGCATCTACAAACACACGTAACACATCAGCGCAGCATCTTACCTCCTCCTGCACCGGTGCAATGCACTCAAACAACCGTCCGATCAGCTGAGTCAGTGGGGGAGGGGCGAGAGACACAGAGAGAGAGAGAGAGAGAGAGAGAGAACTGCGATGGGCAGCACGAGCCAATCAGAAGAGCAGCATGAACATGCATTAACAGGAGAAGAGAGAGGTCGAAGCTTTACGATCGCACAACTGGAACGTCACCGTTTAAAAAGATCGACTGTGTTGTTCATTGAGGCGAGACACTACATGCAAAAATATTTATTTATCATGCACCGGCTTCCATAGCATGTGACTAAACATCCAAAATACACGGTTTTATTGCACTTGATCTATTTGCATTTGTAGATTTAAATCTCAATCCATCTCTTTAAAGGCGGTGAGTTTGAGTCACACACCAAACTTTACGGTTTTATTCATCTCTATATTCTGAAGGTTTGTTCATATATCATTCGCTTGGTTTATTTTACTCTTGAAAACAAGGTGAAATTTTTTTTTTTACTCTAATATGTCAACAAAATCAAACGTGAATTTAGAACCTGGCTTTATCCAATGTTCAGATTTCGGTTCTATAAATGTATGCAAATTAGAGCACATTTAAAATGAATTTAAGAATTTAAAAAGCCTCATTTACATATTTAAAATATTTTAATATTCAGAAAACTTGTAATACATAATAATTGTCTTAATGAACTGTGATTAATCAACTAGGTAAAGTATGGTGAGATCTATTAGTTTAGAAAACTATTAGAAATAAACTATTAAGAATTTCTAGGTTTTATTGTTGTAAAGTCGGAAGAGCTTGAGATGAGCAGCACTGCAGCAGGTTAATGGGAGGAGCGTTAGTACAACACACACACACACGAGCTTGCACACACGCGAGCTGCACACACAAACAGCACATACTCCTACTCAAGTGCACGCGCACACACACACGTGCGCATGCATGCACATACACAGACACTCAGCACATACATACATACGCACACACACATGCACGCACACACAGTGCATTCAGACATATGCACGTGCACGCAGGCACACTCACTTCTTACCTTGGCACGGTGCAGGTCGACTCCGTACATGGAGAGTTTCTTTGCGTTTTCCAGGAACATCATGTCAGCTTCAGTAGGAGTCATTCCTCTATAAACACACACACACACACACAGATTACTGCTAACTGAAACATGTTAACACACACCAACAGATGCTGCGAGATTGAAGTTGGACTAATAAAGACTTCATAGTAATATGAAGCTTAACTTCACACTTATCTGTGTTAATTATGCAACATTTACTTAATTACTCAGCACGGCAGATGACTGACACACACACACACACACACACACACACACACACACACACACACACAACGCTTACAGTCAATATACACACAACACTCTGTTTTGCTTGAGTTTCTGTCTGTAAGCCAGTACACAAAGCAGGGCATTGTGGGTCGAGACGGGCGTGGACACAGGCTCAGTGAGTTTTTGTGCGATCGGACATTGACTGACACTGATCTATTCAACATTAATGAGCACAATAATCACAGCAGCATCTATGAACTGATCTGTGAATTATAAGTCTGTCTCTGTACCAATGACTGTGTGCTGTTATTGTTAACCAGAACTATTACAAACATTTTCTTTAATTGAAATAAATAAAATAAAATACAAATATCCTTGGTATTCATACGAATGTCGGTAACTAGATAGTTGACGGTAGATTGACTTCCTACTATAAAACTCAATGTTACTGACATTCTTCAAAATATCTTCTTTTGTGTTCAGCAGAACAAAGAAACTCATACAGGTTTGGAACAACATGAGGGTGAGAAAATTATGACAGAATTACAATTTTTGGGTGAACAAACCCTTTAAATGGGACGTGACGGATCAGTTAAGCAGCAGCGCGAGTCTTTTCTTCCACTTTACTACAAGTTATAGCACAAAAAAACATGCATGAAACTCAGAAGGAATGTTGAAAGATACAGTACAACTTATTAAAATTAATCAATCAGTGCTACAACCACGGAAAGACGTCAATAAAACAGCTTGTGAACTTAACGTTGCATTTACTTCAGGAAAGTTATCCAATGTTCACAGTTCGTCATTCTGAATAATCGGCTATCGGTATCGACAGATATCATTCTGAATAATCGGCTATCGACAGATATCATTCTGAATAATCGGCTATCGGTATCGACAGATATTCTGAATAATCGGCTATCGGTATCGACCGATATCATTCTGAATAATCGGCTATCGACAGATATCATTCTGAATAATCGGCTATAGACAGATATCATTCTGAATAATCGGCTATAGACAGAAATCATTCTGAATTATCGGCTATCGGTATCGACATATATCATTCTGAATAATCGGCTATCGGTATCGACAGATATCATTCTGAATAATCGGCTATAGACAGAAATCATTCCGAATAATCGGCTATCGGTATCGACAGATATCATTATGAATAATCGGCTATCGACAGATATCATTCCGAATAATCGGCTATCGGCAGATATCATTCTGAATAATCGGCTACAGACAGATATCATTCTGAATAATCGGCTACAGACAGATATCATTCTGAATAATCAGCTATCGGTATTGACAGATATCATTCTGAATAATTGGCTAACGGTATCGACAGATATCATTCTGAATAATCGGCTATCGACAGATATCATTCTGAATAATCGGCTATAGACAGATATCATTCTGAATAATCGGCTATAGGCAGAAATCATTCTGAATAATCGGCTATCGGCTATAGGCAGAAATCATTCTGAATAATCGGCTATCGGTATCGACAGATATCATTCTGAATAATCGGCTATCGACAGATATCATTCTGAATAATCAGCTATAGACAGAAATCATTCTGAATTATCGGCTATCGGTATCGACATATATCATTCTGAATAATCGGCTATCGGTATCGACAGATATCATTCTGAATAATCGGCTATAGACAGATATCATTCTGAATAATCGGCTATAGACAGAAATCATTCCGAATAATCGGCTATCGGTATCGACAGATATCATTATGAATAATCAGATATCATTCCGAATAATCGGCTATCGGCAGATATCATTCTGAATAATCGGCTACAGACAAATATCACTCTGAATAATCAGCTATCGGTATTGACAGATATCATTCTGAATAATCGGCTAACGGTATCGACAGATATCATTCTGAATAATCGGCTATCGACAGATATCATTCTGAATAATCAGCTATCGGTATTGACAGATATCATTCTGAATAATCGGCTAACGGTATCGACAGATATCATTCTGAATAATCGGCTATCGACAGATATCATTCTGAATAATCGGCTATAGACAGATATCATTCTGAATAATCGGCTATAGACAGAAATCATTCTGAATAATCGGCTATCGGTATCGACATATATCATTCTGAATAATCGGCTATCGGTATCGACAGATATCATTCCGAATAATCGGCTATCGACAGATATCATTCTGAATATTTGGCTATAGACAGATATCATTCTGAATAATCGGCTATAGACAGAAATCATTCTGAATTATCGGCTATCGGTATCGACATATATCATTCTGAATAATCGGCTATCGGTATCGACAGATATCATTCTGAATAATCGGCTATCGACAGATATCATTCTGAATAATCGGCTATAGACAGATATCATTCTGAATAATCGGCTATAGACAGAAATTATTCCGAATAATCGGCTATAGACAGAAATTATTCCGAATAATCGGCTATCGGTATCGACAGATATCATTATGAATAATCGGCTATAGACAGAAATTATTCCGAATAATCGGCTATCGGTATCGACAGATATCATTATGAATAATCGGCTATCGACAGATATCATTCCGAATAATCGGCTATCGGCAGATATCATTCTGAATAATCGGCTACAGACAGATATCATTCTGAATAATCAGCTATCGTATTGACAGATATCATTCTGAATAATCGGCTATAGACAGAAATCATTCTGAATAATCGGCTATCGGTATCGACAGATATCATTATGAATAATCGGCTATCGGTATTGTCAGATATGATTGAATAATCAGCTATCGGTATTGACAGATATCATTCTGAATAATCGGCTATAGACAGATATCATTCTGAATAATCAGCTATCGGTATTGACAGATATCATTCTGAATAATCGGCTATAGACAGAAATCATTCTGAATAATCGGCTATCGGTATCGACAGATATCATTATGAATAATCGGCTATCGACAGATATCATTCCGAATAATCGGCTATCGGCAGATATCATTCTGAATAATCAGCTATCGGTATTGACAGATATCATTCTGAATAATCGGCTAACGGTATCGACAGATATCATTCTGAATAATCATTCTGAATAATCGGCTAACGGTATTGACAGATATCATTCTGAATAATCGGCTATCGACAGATATCATTCTGAATAATCAGCTATAGACAGATATCATTCTGAATAATCGGCTAACAGTATCGATAGATATCATTCTGAATAATCGGCTATCGGTATCGACAGATATCATTCTGAATAATCGGCTAACGGTATCGACAGATATCATTCTGAATAATAGGCTATCGGTATCGACAGATATCATTCTGAATAATCGGCTATCGGCATCAACATATATAATTCTGAATAATCGGCTATCGGTATCGACAGATATCATTCTGAATAATCGGCTATCGGTATCGACAGATATCATTCTGAATAATCGGCTAACGGTATCGACAGATATCATTCTGAATAATCGGCTATCGGTTTGACATATATCATTCTGAATAATCGGCTATCGGTATCAACATCTATCATTCTGAATAATCGGCTATCGGTATCGACATATATCATTCTGAATAATCGACTAACGGTATCGACAGATATCATTCTGAATAATCGGCTATCGGTATCAACAGATATCATTCTGAATAATCGGCTAACGGTATCGACAGATATCATTCTGAATAATCGGCTATCGGTATCGACAGATATCATTCTGAATAATCGGCTATCGGTATCGACATATATCATTCTGAATAATCGGCTATCGGTATCGACATATATCATTCTGAATAATCGGCTATGGGTATCGACATATATCATTCTGAATAATCGTCTATCGGTATCGACAGATATCATTCTGAATAATCGGCTATCGGTATCAACAGATATCATTCTGAATAATCGTCTATCAGTATCGGCTGAGTAATGTAGTATCGGTGCATCTCTAATCTTAATGATCCTAAAATAACATATAATGTTAATAAAATTAACACGGCTGCTTGAAACGATCTGACGGAGTTTCGGTGTCGTAAAGCGCAGGTAAACTCACTTGTAGTTGCGGTGTAGCTCCAGCACCTTCTCCTCCAGCTCTTTGGTCTGGTTGGGGGCCAAACGCACGTCGCTCATGTAGCCGGATCCCTGCATGTCAGGGTCATAGTCTCCCAGCTCAGACTGAACAGTGTACGAGCCCAACACCGTGTGAGTGGCGAAAGAACACGGCAAACGCCCGGACACCACGTCATCTCTGAGCTGCAGACACAGGTAATACCTGAGAGAGAGAGAAATAAATATATTCATGCATTTATAATTTTTTTTTACTGATTTATTTATTTATTTTTTGTGATTATTTGTTCATTGCATATGCAATGGCCAATGCTTTGGCAATACTGTACAAGTCATGCCAATAAAGCTCATTTGAATTTGAGAGAGAGAGAGACAGAGAGGAGAGAGAGAGAGAGAGGAGAGAGATAGAGAGAGAGAGGGAGAGAGAGAGAGGGAGAGAGAGAGGACAGAGATAGAGAGAGAGAGACAGAGATAGAGAGAGAGACAGAGATAGAGAGGAGATATAGAGAGACAGAGATAGAGAGACAGAGAGAGAGAGAGGAGAGAGAGAGAGAGAGACAGAGATAGAGAGGAGAGAGAGACAGACAGAGAGAGAGAGAGAGAGATAGAGAGACAGAGAAAGATAGAGAGAGAGAGATAGAGAGGAGAGAGAGAGCGAGAGAGAGGAGAGAGAGAGATAGAGAGACAGAGAAAGAGAGAGAGAGAGAGAGGAGAGAGAGAGCGAGAGAGCGAGAGAGAGAGAGAGAGAGAGAGAGAGAGAGAGAGAGAGAGAGAGAGAGAGCGAGACAATGTTATCCAGCTGAGGTCAGTCTACTAATAAAACTGAACTGGATGGAAATGTTTACACCACCAGTGTTATTTAAGTCTCACTGATATATTAATTTCGCGCTTTTCGCAATACATAATGTTTAACTGAAAATACTTGTTTCAATGTTCCGGTTTAGTAAGTATTCTGTTTTCAGTCAGCAATAATATAGTATAATATAAGAATAATATTACAATATGGCTGGATTGAAAAAAATAGACTATTATGCTATTATAGTTTTTTCCTTCATATTTTGATTTCATTTTTATTTTTTCATTTTTGGTTAAAGTTTTAGCATTTTTATTGTGTGCTTTAGTGATTTTTATTAGTTATTGTTTTTATTTTTAAATAAGTTTATGTAGTTTTTCAATTTTTATTTCAGTTTTAGTTTTACTACATCAAGGTAAACTAATCAGGCTTTAGATTTTTAGGGCTTTTTGGGATTTAGATTTATTGGACAATATTTTATTAGCTTTCAAATGAAAAGAATTATCTGTAAAAAATTTCACATCGGTGCATCCCTATTCTTAATTTCTTATTTCAGTTATATTTTTACTACATTAAGATAAACGGAATAAAAATGAACAACGTTGCCTTTGCAACCAGTCGAAAAATAAAATAAGTCTAAGTTGTTCATATTTTATTTTATTACAGATTTGTGACAGTATGTAAATTTTTTCTTGTTTTTTATTATTTGGTAACACTTTACAATGAGGTTTCATTTGTTAACATTAACAATGAACAAAACTTCTACATCATTTATTAGTTGAAGTTAATTTCAACATTTACTAATAAAAATAAGTTTAATTTAAATTTTTTTATCATTGGTTAATGCACTGTGAACTAACATGTAATTTTATTAACTAACATAGAAAAAAATTAAATGTTACTGTCAAGTCCTCGTCATCGGTTAGGAACCTGTGTGTGTGTGTGTGTGTGTGTGTGTGTGTGTGTGTGTGTGTGTGTGCTCTTTGATACCAATCTTTCAATCTTTGACCAACAAAAGATTATATTTCAGATAAATGCTGTTCTTTTGAACTTTCTATTCATCAAAGAATCCTGAAATAAAAATGTAAATAACTGTTTTTAACACTGATAATAATCATAAATGTTTCTTGAGCATCAAATCATCATATTATAGTGATTTCTGAAGGATCATGTGACACTGAAGACTGGAGTAATGATGCTGAAAATTCAGCTTTGATCACAGGAATAAATTACACTTTACTATATATTCACATAGAAAACAGATGATTTACATTACAATAATATTTCATAATATTACTGGGTTTGTTTTGTATTTTTAATCAAATAAGTGCAGCCTTGGTGAGCAGAAGAGACTTCTTTTAAAAACATTAAAAATCTTACCGACGCCAAACTTTTGAATGACAGTGTATATATATATATTATTTCACTTAATGTTTATGTTTTTTCATGGTTTTTGTGAACTTTATCTAAACACCTGGTGATATCCTCGGAAAGCTGCGCCGGATCGGGAGGATAAAACTTCACGTTGAAGGCAAAGTTCCAGGGACCGTCTGAAAAACATGAAAACAACTTCTTGTAAGAACTTGAGGACGTTTGGGTGGAGACAATGAACGTGTCCGTCAGGAAAAGGCGTACTACTGATCAGCTTCTTAATCTCCTTGGACGTGTCCAGCCAGTTCTGTGGGGAAAAACAGGAGGTTTGTCACTGAACAAATAATAACTGAGACGTGAAATCAGAGGAATAAGAGCAAACAAACACCTTCGGGCTATCAGCGTCCCGGTACGTAATACCGAAATAATCCTTCTCCAGAAGATTCAGGTGGTCGCAAACCTTCTCAAACAGCGCCTGACCTTTCGCTCGCTTCTGTTGACAACAAACAGACACAAAGATTAATAAATTAGGGTTAACCAGGAAACTGCAGGGAGTTGAAGAAAAGCGCATAACAATAAAATAACAATAAAAGTCCCCCTGTAGTCAATCATTTCATCCCTTAAACTCCTCTTTGATCACCAAAATGACATATTTAAACGTTTTTGCCTTGAAAAAAAAATCTCCATATCTTAAAATATCTTGAATGTAACTCGACACCCGTGCCTCATTTAGTATACATGGTTCTATGAATATGCAAATTAACTTTTTTGAACCGGAAGAAGTGCCTGGATCTTTTTTCTATAAATATATTATTATATACTTCATATTAAGTATGTTTGTCATCTTACTGCACTTTATTTTATTTGGTAAATAAAGAGTTAACCCACCGCAATGATGGTTGATTAGCAATTAATATCTATTTTTTCCTCATATTCTCCATTGTTGCGGCTCCTCTCTTCCCAGTCTGTCAGTAAACGCTGTTTACTTCCTGTCTCTATGAAGCCCCTCCTCCTGAAAAGCACACTGTGCTCTGATTTGTCGGCTGGAACCGTGTGTTGTGATTGGTCGAGCGCTTCGAGTGTGTTTGGGAAATGTCCCGCCCCTTACCATAACCGCCAGTTTAACACACTACTAACTAACTCAACCAGGCCCCGCCCCTTTATTCTGCGTATGAATTATTATAATGAGGAATATTGTGACGTGTTCGTTCCCGGAAGAAACTCAAGATACAATGGAGGCGTTTCAGGAGTTCAGAAACACTGACGCTGATATAGAGAAGAACTGGAGCTTTCTCATGATCAAACAGCAACACTACACACTAAACACTGATACACATGGCCTCAATAGGAATCCTTTAACAAGTTAACTCACCAACAAAAGAGATTTTCTGCTTTGATTTCGGTCTGTGAACTAATCAGGACTTGTTACACTTCGTCTATTTACACTCTTTTCCATGTGCATCTGATGTGTGTGACTGAACATCCAGTAAACAGACACAGACAGCTCTGGTATGCTGTACTTCATGCAAATGCTTTTGCTCGTGCCAAAACAAGAATAAGCTAAAAATAAAAGTGCTTGTGTTTGTGTGCTCTTAAACTCTTGATAAACGGCAGGCGGTGCAGTTAAACACACTGTGTGGACGACGTGTACCGACACGCTGTTCACGCCTCAGTCTTACACTTACTCAGCATTTCCGAAGAAAGAGCTGAACTTAAATGGTTAGTTTGTTGCAGAAGTGAAAGCAAATGAATGTGTAAAAAGTTTTAGAGGTTTAGGTTTAAAGTCTGCTTACATGGGACCACAATGGAAATAAGTCTATGGACTTTATTGTGTTATCCCTGACTATTTATGTATTTTTAATGTATGACACAGAGTACTGTTAAATAAAATCAATCAATGGAAAGGCAATGCATGTACAATGTCAAAACCATTATCACAGGATTCATTTTCAGTGTTCAAGCTTTCAAATGATACCTAATTTTCTCATGCCATGCATATTAAAATCATTTAAACATAAAAATATACAGTCATAATTCATCAACACAACAGTATTTCATCATCAAAGCAACTCATGTGCTTAAATCCGGGCTATTCAGTGATTGTTTTACTTTGAAACGTGCAACGCTCACATTTATTGCACTGAATCATTGCCTTTTCAAGTTTAATAATCACATTAAGCCTCATCACGATTCCTGATTTTCCGTCCGCAACTTTAAGATCTCTTGATATTATAATTAAGATTTTTGTCATGCTATTTATGATATTTAAGACTTTTAATGACCTTAAATTTGATCAAACTTTGACTTTAAGGACTTGTAGGGATGAATACTTAATGAAAATAAAATCGCAATTTTCAAATTTCAAAGGCATAAATATTAGATGTAGTGTAAAACATTATTTTATTAAAATTTATAGTTTTTAATTTTACAGTACAAGAGTATTACAATAGTACTATATTTGTTGTTTTATTTCTTAATTTGCTTAATATTTTTATTTAATAATAACAACCACAGCAAAAATCATAAAAAAATATTATTTAATAGTCACTGATTAGTTGATAAATCACATGATTTTTTTTTGTCTACAAATCAGTATTATTTTAGTATCATTGAGAAACTATCATACTGTAGTTTTTAATCAATATTTTGAATTTTATTTGTATAGGTTTCATTTTAAATGTAAAGTTTAAAAATTTTTTTAATTAATTTGTATTTCAGTTTTAGTTATTTTAGTACATGAAGTTAATCTTTTTAGTTTTTTATATATATAATTATTATTTTTTTCATTATTATTATTTATATTCACTTACTCAAGCTCCCCCCAAAACTACATACATTTCTGAGTGTTCTGGATTTCACAGTTTAATTAGTCCTGATTTACTTTTAATTGTGTCCCATCATCACATATGTCAGAGTATGATGATCTGTTTGTCCTTCCCGAAAAGTTATTAAAGACATCGTTAAAATAGTCCAAGTGACTACAGTGGCTCAATCTTAAGTTTATCAAGTAGGGATGCACGATATTGGATTTTGGCCGATATTCGATATGCCGATATTTTCAAACTCATTTTGGCCGATACCGATACATATACACATTTTTCCCCTGATATAAATTTTGATTTTACTGAAGAGAAATCAAATCAAAGTCTCTCTCCTGTACTACCTTTACCTTATTACACTCATGTGTTGTAGATAAGGCAACACACAAGACAAACAACATTTGATTCTACCATAAATATATCATTTTACAAATGTAGAGAGACATTCACCCCTGAAAAATAGATAAATTATTTCACTTAGAATGAATGAAGAGAATAAATGATATGCCTGTGCCACATTTTATTTTTAAGTTCAGACTTCAAACTTCAGTCCTTAGGAGTAAAATAAATAAAAATACATTTTTAAATAAAAAAAATGTAGCCATCATCTCCTACTTGAACAGGTCTGCCAAATGCTTCCCATACATTGGTCAAGTGCACAAAAAAAGCAGCTGTAGTCCAGACCTACTCTTCAGACCCACTTTAAAATATAATCAAACTTAAAACCAAGCTACATATATTATCTTGTAAACCACAGACAGTCCTGTAACAACTCAGTGACAAACAGTGTGCTCTGTATTGCAAAAAAACTACAAGGACATTTTATCCTTCACTTGAACTTGAGTCGTACAAACCTTTTCAGTCCAACTAACTAGGTTGACAACTTCAGCTGACCAGTAGGCTTCTGTTCAGCTATTTTTTTAATACCAGAGGTAGATTTTTCTTCACAAAAATGAGCACCTCTGCTTTTTCACCGTCCATTCGATTTCTCTTTTCGTCTATCACATCCGAGGCAACGCTAAACAGCCGTTCACTGTCAACACTTGTGCAGGGCGCACAAGGTTGCAGGTTTATTATTAATACACAGGCCGCATTATGATAAATAGGCTATTATGTATGTTATGACATTGCAGAATAATAATCGAGAAAGTTACATTATTAATTAGGATGCTTTCGGTCCTAAAGTGAAATATTCTAAAAAAAAATCAAATTAAAATAAAAACTACATTTGTGCATGTTTGATGCTTACCTGTGATGCGGCCTCGGTCTTGTCTTGCTCCTCAAAAATGACATTTTCCTCCAGAATTTCTTCATACATATCCAGCAGTGATCCTGTTCGGGTCCTCTTCTCTGGGGGATCCTCTGTGCTGACGTCTGCACTGCCGTTCATGTCATTCAAAACTTTGAGCAACAGGTCGCGAGCACTCCTCTTTTTTTCCACGTCAAAATACCTGTCTTTGTAGCGGGCATCAAGCATGGTTGCAACCGAATAAAGTGCCTCACACTGCACACCGTTGAAGCGATGATTGACGGCTTCCAGCAGGGTAATTTTGGTGGTCTGCATGCCTCTGTCCGTGTCACTCGGCCGGCCAAGCAGTCGTGTCAGTGCCACAACTGCGGGGATCACATCAGCAGCAGAAGCCTCTGCAGAACTTATATCTCTGGTCAGCTGCTCAAAGGGGGCGAGAAGTGTTATCATATTTTCTAGAATCCCCCACTGATTTGCCGTCAAAGTTGCAGGAAGCTCGAAATCAGCGGCGTAAGCATCTAGTGCCCTCTTCTGCTCGACCAAGCTTCGCATCATATAAAATGTCGAATTCCATCTGGTAGCGACGTCTTGTTGAAGTCGTTTTGCCGACATTCCGAGCTCTTTCTGTACATCCCCCAGCCGACTGTATGCCAGCTGGGAGTGCTTGAAATGTCCAACTATTCTCCTCCCCACCGCCACAACATCCGCCACGCTGCGCTGAGACAGGACACCTTCATGCACTGCCAGTTGCAGCGTGTGTGCCATGCACGGTAGACTTGCCACACCAAACTCCACCATAGCTTTAGCCATGTTACGGGCATTGTCACGTAGCACGACATGCACTCGTTCTCTTTCTATTTTCCATTTCCCTAACATATTATCAAACGTGGATGCAATTGCAGCTGCTGTGTGAAAACCGGAGAATTGCTGCGAGTGTAGGACAGCTTTTTTAATGGTGAAGTCTTCGTCCCTATCCACTGGGCAGTGAGGCTCAACATGCTAATAGGACTCACACTTGATGACCAAATGTCCGTGGTAAAGCTAATGTGACTAGCGCAGACAAGAAGCTTTTCAATGTGACTGGCAACCACACTCTGTAATTCAGGTAAGGCCACATCAGAAAAGTAGCGCCGGCTAGGCATAACATACCGCGGCTCTAGGTGCATCATTAGCCTGCTGAAGCCAACGTCTTCCACCACGCTGAACGGCTGGTTATCAAGAGCAATAAATTCAATGATTTTTTTGTTAAGTTCTTTTACCTTTGGATGGTCGCTGCTGTATTTTCTAGCTTTGTCAAAGGACTGAAGTAGAGGCTGCTGATGGGTTTTTTTTGCCGGCGTTTTTCCCTCCTTACTTTTCAAAAAGTCTTGGTGCTGCTCAGGATGACGGCTTTTAAGATGCGTAATCATGTTTGTAGTGTTGAACGAGTGTTGTTTTGCGCCTCCTCGCATTACTTGTGCTTTACAAGTACTGCAAATAGCAAGTTTGTTATCTGTTTCACAGATCTCGAAATATCTCCACACAGCTGACATGTTGCTGGCGCTCTACGTTCGCGGTCGTCACGTGCGCATAGTAAACCCGCCACCTTATCGGCAAGGCTCATCGGCAGAAATATTAATATCGGCCGATGCCGATGATGATCATTTTAAGCTTTTAGCGGCCGATACCGATGTCGTGCCGATATCATCGTGCATCCCTATTATCAAGCGACGAGAATACTTTTTGTGCGCAAAAACAAACAAAAATAACGACTTTATTTCAACTATTGATTTCCTTCTCTGTGGGCCTCGAGTGAGTTCAGTAGTGAAACAGCGCAGCGCTTCTGTGTTGTACGTCACACGCATCACACACACGACCAGCGTCGGCCAATAGTGAGCCTACATGTGACGTACAACACAGAAGCGCTGCGCTGAAAAAGCGAAAAGCGATTTTGGTCGCGATTTGACAAATTTAGCATATCCTAACAAAATTTGGTCACGAAATTTAGAAAATCCTAAAAGAATCCTCTGATCCTAGGCTAAAATCTGAAGTCTTTGATCGTTAGTTTGATGTGTTCACCGACAGCTGATTAATGACCGTTGCGATCAAATTTGACCTCCGACGAAATTCTGTCAGTGTCAGAAGACTTTCCTCTCAGTCCTGCAGTGATTCTCCTACGACCACCGTCAAATTGTCTTTGTTTTTTCAAGACAAGCCATGACCAAAATTAACGTTAGAGATTTCTTTGTAGCCACCGTTTCAATCCCGCGTGTAATGCAGATCACAGTCACCGAACGCGACCCAGCTAGCTGATGTAAAACTCCAGACAAGTTTTCTTGCGTGCGTCCGTTTTTAACGTGTCTTGACTGTCGTACAGTCTGACATCAATGACAGCTGAGATCTTACAGTGAGACGTGGATTACAGCGATGATCATGTTCGTACAGTCTGAAAAGCAACACTCGTAAAGGACGATAATAAATCGTGTCCCATCATCCTCACCTCCAGCGTGCAGGTGTAGTCCGTGCCGTCCAGAAGCGTGACCTTACACTCCATGACCTTCAGTCTGTGGCTCCTGCCTAACGCTGACCAGGACACTCGGCTGCTCAAAGACTTCTGGGAAATGTAGTCTTCCTCCTGCCTGACTTCTGATTGGCTCTGCAGAAACACAGCAAAATGAGTTCAAATCACTAAATCGTTGTTATTTTAGTATCACCGAGATACTATAGTTTTTATTAAAGTCCCCCTGTGGTGAAAATCCAGTTTTTAATGTTGTTTATATGTCTATGTGGTGTTTTTAATACGCTTTAAGACAAACCATGTGTAAATTCATAAGTCGACAGCATTGCTGAGTATTTTCTCCTTAAAACTGCAGTGAAACAAAGACAGTCTCAAAAACACGCTTTGAAATCGCTGGTGTTTCTGACGTCACAAACTACCTTGTAACCAATCAGATCAACGTGTGATCGTCAACGAGTAGTGAGTGAGTGGAGGCGGGGCTCATTTGCATATTCATTGAACTGCGTATACCAAATGAGGCAAGGGTGTCGAGTTACATTCAAGATATTTTAAGGCATGAAAACATTTTTTTTTCAAGGAAAAAACATTTAAATGTTATTTTGGTCATCAAAGATGAGTTTTAAGGGATACAACTATTGACTACAGGGGCCCATTCACACAAAGGACAATAATATAACAATACAGTTCTAAAAATCGTTCCTTATATAACGAACAGCACAACTATAACGATAACAGCACAGACAGACTATATGACTGGAATCACTTTCAGAATAATTTTTTTCTAACTGATGAACGATAAAAAACAGTAACAGCCAATCAGAATTCATCCTGCTTTAAAGAGCTTGAGCATTTAAAGAGAGGACAAAAAATAAAATAAATAAATATATATACACTGTATATATATATATATATATATATATATATATATACATACACACACACAGGTCCTTCTAAAAAAATTAGCATATTGTGATAAAGTTGATTATTTTCCATAATGTAATGATAAAAATTAAACTTTCATATATTTTAGATTCATTGCACAGCAACTGAAATATTTCAGGTCTTTTATTGTTTTAATACTGATGATTTTGGCATACAGCTCATGAAAACCCAAAATTCCTATCTCAAAAAATTAGCATATTTCATCCGACCAATAAAAGAAGTGTTTTTAATACAAAAAAAAAAGTCAACCTTCAAATAATTATGTTCAGTTATGCACTCAATACTTGGTCGGGAATCCTTTTGCAGAAATGACTGCTTCAATGCGGCGTGGCATGGAGGCAATCAGCCTGTGGCACTGCTGAGGTGTTATGGAGGCCCAGGATGCTTCGATAGCGGCCTTAAGCTCATCCAGAGTGTTGGGTCTTGCGTCTCTCAACTTTCTCTTCACAATATCCCACAGATTCTCGATGGGGTTCAGGTCAGGAGAGTTGGCAGGCCAATTGAGCACAGTAATATCATGGTCAGTAAACCATTTACCAGTGGTTTTGGCACTGTGAGCAGGTGCCAGGTCGTGCTGAAAAATTAAATCAGATGGAAGCATGAAGTGCTCCAAAATCTCCTGATAGCTAGCTGCATTGACCCTGCCCTTGATAAAACACAGTGGACCAACACCAGCAGCTGACATGGCACCCCAGACCATCACTGACTGTGGGTACTTGACACTGGACTTCAGGCATTTTGGCATTTCCTTCTCCCCAGTCTTCCTCCAGACTCTGGCACCTTGATTTCCGAATGACATGCAAAATTTGCTTTTATCCGAAAAAAGTACTTTGGACCACTGAGCAACAGTCCAGTGCTGCTTCTCTGTAGCCCAGGTCAGGCGCTTCTGCCGCTGTTTCTGGTTCAAAAGTGTCTTGACCTGGGGAATGCGGCACCTGTAGCCCATTTCCTGCACACGCCTGTGCACGGTGGCTCTGGATGTTTCTACTCCAGACTCAGTCCACTGCTTCCGCAGGTCCCCCAAGGTCTGGAATCGGTCCTTCTCCACAATCTTCCTCAGGGTCCGGTCACCTCTTCTCGTTGTGCAGCGTTTTTTGCAACACTTTTTCCTTCCCACAGACTTCGATCGGACTTCGATCACTTTGCTCGATCATTTGCTCGATTGCTTTTGTCCGCCTCGCTGCCTGCTGTGAGCTGTGAGTTTGTTTGCGTTGTGGCTGTCTAAGCCTCGTATTAGCTTTGTATTTCCTTCTGTTTTTACGTATTTCTCTCTTTATTCTGTTCTGAACCATCATTTAACTCATAATTACAACTCGGACTGTTGGCCAGACGCGTCTCAAGCCATTATACGGCTGGAGGTTTGAACATTGGTTGTTGGTCGTAGAGCGAGACACCGCTTCACTGCTGTTCGCCCTGCAATCGACTGCTTTTGTCAGCCTCGTTGCCCGCTGTGAGTTTGTTTGTTTGCGCAAATACGTTTGAACATTGGTTGTTGGTCGTAGAGCGAGACACCGCTTCACTGCTGTTCGCCCTGCAATCGACTGCTTTTGTCAGCCTCGTTGCCCGCTGTGAGTTTGTTTGTTTGCGCAAATACGTTTGAACATTGGTTGTTGGTCGTAGAGCGAGACACCGCTTCACTGCTGTTCGCCCTGCAATCGACTGCTTTTGTCAGCCTCGTTGCCCGCTGTGAGTTTGTTTGTTTGCGCAAATACGTTTGAACATTGGTTGTTGGTCGTAGAGCGAGACACCGCTTCACTGCTGTTCGCCCTGCGATCGACTGCTTTTGTCAGCCTCGTTGCCTGCTGTGAGTTTGTTTGTTTTCCCGTCTATCGTGCGTCTACATTACACCCATACCACTAAAAAGACGGTTTTTACCCAAGACTTGAGTCATAAATTAGTATAAATATTAATAGCATCACTGGTTGCATCATTGCTAACTTACTGTCCATCTGTTAAAATGGCGAATATGTCAGGTGTATGTTGTCTACCTTTTGGTGCAGATGAGAACAGATCTGAATTGCTCGCGGTGCAGTCTGAATTAGAAGCTGTAGAAAAGCAGATCCGTGACCTTCTAGAGAGACAAGCTGAGCTGAGAGACCGGCGTTTAGCTCTTGAAACATCACGCGCTGATGCACACGGATCAGTGATTAACGTTAGTAACTGACGTTGACCTCGTCTACTCCGTGCGTTTCTCAGCATTGGTCCCGAGCGTCCAGGTCACGATCAGCCATGATTTCATCACTCCGGCTCCAACACACCACCACGAAGCCTGGGTGGTTCCGCGGAAGCCGCGAGCCAGGACAAGAATCTTTTCGCCCCTCCCGGTTTTCGAGATCTCCACTCAGAACCGCTTCTCCCCTCTTCGCGAAACGGAACACGATGCTGTGATCATCGGCGATTCCACCGTCCGACACGTCCACGCTACGTTAGGTAAAAGTAAGGTGCACAGTCACTGCTTTCCTGGTGCTCGTGTTCTCGATATCACTGTGCGGGTAACTGAGATCTTGAACGGTGACGAGCGCGTCGGAGCTGTTGTGCTGCACTATTGTCATGGTGCAATGAGCAGAAACTGATTTTTGTAAATAATTGGAATCTGTTTTGGGAGCGACCAAGGCTCTTCCGCGCTGATGGCTTACACCCAAGTAGAATCGGGGCAGATCTTCTGTCGGATAACATCTCCAAGATGTTAAATACCATTTGACTAGTAACCAAAAATCCAAATCACAGTCTCTACTGCACCAATTTAATTGATATTAATACTAGTGTAGAACATTGCATAGAAACTGTGTCTATTCCTCGTTTACTAAGATCAAATAATAAATCTACTGCGGGATCTAGAAAAAATCTAATTGTTATTAACCCTTGTGCATCCTTATGGACATTTTTGTCCTTTTCAGTTTTGTTTTTTTGATCACTTTGCCAGTGTTAATGCTAACTGCATAAAATTTGGCACAGGTGTGTGTTTTTATTGGAATTTTACTATTTCACCGCCATTTTCTTAAAAAAATATTTTTTGCACTAGCTACACAAAATACTCCCACTCAGCGCCTTTTGGACAAAAATGTCCCCATTGAAACCCATTAAAACTGCATTTTTTAATCCCAGGGCCATTTAACTATAAAATGATGCAATCTTTGTTAAGAGGCTTTCATTCTGTTGACAAGGCTTCAAAATTTAAATTTTTACTATTTTTTATCAGATGGTGCCATTTTTCCAGGTTTGGCCTATAAAACAAATATCGCTTTATTCCTGTTTTCTGCTTCGGCATATTATAGAGCCAATTGGATAAATTGTGGAACGATAATTGTGTGGGTGTGTTGGTATGGATGTCAGAGTGTGGTTTGTATGTGTGTAATAAAAAAAAATGTGTGTGTATATGTGTTTGTGTGCTTGTAATATTTGAGAGAGAAAAACTCAATTGCAAATCTAAAATCCAATTACTGTGTGACCAGTGGAGTTTTGCTGGCACCCAATGGGGAAAATGTGTTACTGCGCCCAAACAAACTCTTACCGAAAGCTCATTTTTTGAGATATCATCCTCAAATTTGGAACACAACTTGTTTAGATTTATGGCTTTGAATTTATATCAGTTTTAGAGTTCAACATGTTTCATAAAATATATATTTTATATAAAATAACGATAATAATGTTCATAAATAATTTTCATAAACTTAAACCTCTATACAAAATTTTTGGTTTGACTTTTTTCACTTGTTTAACTTCAGCAATAATCTGCCAAGGGTCCTCTTTAAAATGAGACCAAACTTAAGTCTTTGCACCCAAACCTAAAATTTTTATGACAGTTTTTTGACATGGACATTTTTGTCCACTTTGTAGCTATGTGTAACTTTTTTTTTTTTGTTAATGTTAACTGCATGAATTTTGGCACAGGTGTGTATTTTTATTGTAATTTTACTATTTCACCCCCATTTCCTTTGAAAAATCTTTTTTGCACTAGGTCCACAAAATACTTCCCTCTCAGCGCCTTTTGGACAAAAATGTCCCCATTGAAACCCATTAAAACTGCAATTTTTTATCTCAGGGCCATTCAACTATAAAATGATGCAATCTTTGTTAAGAGGCTTTCATTATGTTGGCAAGGCTTAAAATTTTTAATTTTGATTATTTTTTTATCAGATGGTGCCATTTTTCCAGGTTTGGCCTCTAAAACAAATATCGCTTTATTCCTGTTTTCTGCTTCGGCATATTATAGAGCCAATTGGATAAATTATGCAACGATATTTGTGTGGGTGTGTTGGTATGGATGTCAGAGTGTGGTTAGTATGTGTGTTATAAAAAAATATGTGTGTGTGTGCATGTGTGTGTTTGTAATATTGAGAGAGAAAAACTCAACTGCAAATAACAAATCCAATCACTGTGTGACTAGTGGAGTTTTGCTGGCACCCAATGGGGAAAATCTGTTACTGCGCCCAAACAAACTCTTACCGAAAGCTCATTTTTTGAGATATCATCCTCAAATTTGGAACACAATTTAGTTAGATTTATGGCTTTTATTTTCTTGCCGTTTTAGAGTTCAATTTGATTTATAAAATATATATTTTGTATAAAATAATTTTCATAAATAATTTTCATAAACTTATACCTATATAACTTTTTTTTGGATTTACTTATTATAATTTTTTTACTTCAGCAATAATCCCCCAAGGGTCTTCTTTAAAATGATACCAAACTTAAGTCTGTGCTCCCAAGCTTCCCATTTTTATGACAGTTTTTAAACATGGACATTTTTGTCCTCTGTGTACCTATGTGTAACTTTTTTTAATTGATGCACAAGGGTTAAAACAAAAAATCTCGCTATTAGTGAACAAAAACAATTTCTAAAGCTAGGTCTTCTAAACATTAGATCGCTCACACCTAAGGCGGTTATTGTAAATGAAATGGTCACAGATAATAATTTCGATGTTCTGTGCCTTACTGAAACCTGGCTTAAACCAAATGATTATTTCGGTCTAAATGAGTCTACTCCGCCAGGATACTGTTATATTTATGAGCCCCGTCTGATCGGTCGTGGCGGCGGTGTTGCAACAATCTACAGAGATATCCTTAATGTTACTCAGAAAACTCGTCATAGGTTTAATTCGTTTGAAGTGCTAAATGTTACGCTCTTAGATGTAAGAAAAAAATCCCTATTATCTCTAGCATTGGCTACCGTATATAGACCTCCAGGGCCTTACGCCAATTTCTTAAAAGAGTTTGCTGACTTTCTATCAGATCTTTTGGTCAACGTCGATAAAGCATTAATTGTTGGAGATTTTAACATACACGTAGATAATTTAAATGATGCGTTAGGGGCTGCGTTTACAGATTTATTAAACACCTTCGGGGTCAAGCAAAACGTCACCGGACCAACTCATCGTCTTAATCATACACTCGATTTAATTATATCATATGGAACCGATCCAACCGATATAGATATCACTCCACAAAGTGATGATGTCACTGACCACTACTTGGTAACTTGCATATTACGCACTGCTGTAATATGTCATGCTGCGCCACGTTATCGGCCAGGTAGAACAATTCGTCCATCCACCATAGATCATTTCACAAATAGCTTACCTGATCTGTCTCAGCTGCTGCCTGAACCCAAACAATCAGATGAATTAGACGAACTAACTAGCACTATGAGCACCATTCTCTCTAGAACATTGGATATTGTTGCACCCATTAGATTAAAAAAGGTCAGAGAAAAAAGTATAGCACCATGGTACAATAATACTACGTATGTTTTAAAGAGAGAAACCCGTAATTTAGAGCTTAAATGGAAAAAAACTAATTTAGAGGTCTTTAGAATCGCGTGGAAAGACAGTATGTCACTTTATAAAAAGGCACTTAAAACGGCCAGGGCTGAGCACCTCAGCAAATTAATAGAAAACAACCGAAATAATCCAAGGTTTTTATTTAATACCGTGGCTAGACTAACAAATAAACAGACGTCGTCTGAACAAAATACCTCGTTACAATTTAGTAGTAATGATTTCATGAACTTCTTCACCGAGAAAATTGAAAGCATCAGAATCAAAATCGTAAACGTTCGATCTTTGCTCGCGCCTTATTATTCAGCCGCAATTATCACCCCGCAAGAACAATTACAATGCTTTACAACCATAGAACAAAAAGAGTTAAATAAACTTATCACTTCATCTAAAACAACAACATGTTTATTAGATCCTATACCAACTGAACTACTGAAAGAAGTGTTACCTATAGTGGAAGAGCCTCTTCTCAATATTATTAACTCATCTTTATCTTTAGGTCATGTTCCAAGAACGTTCAAGCTGGCAGTTATAAAACCTCTTATTAAGAAACCACAATTAGATCCAAATAACCTAGCAAATTACAGACCCATTCCGAATCTTCCATTTATGTCAAAAATATTAGAAAAAGTTGTGTCCGCTCAACTCGGCTCTTTCTTGCAAGAAAACGACATCTATGAAAAGTTTCAGTCTGGATTCAGGCCACATCATAGCATTGAAACTGCGCTTGTTAGAATAACAAATGATTTACTTTTAGCTTCGGACCAAGGCTGTATCTCAGTACTAGTTTTACTTGATCTTAGTGCTGCGTTCGATACTATAGATCACACAATACTCTTAGATTGACTACAAAATTACACTGGTGTTCAAGGACAAGCATTAATCTGGTTCAGGTCATACTTATCTGACTGCTACCATTTTGTCTACTTAAATGGAGAAAAATCGATTATAACTTCGGCAAACTATGGAGTGCCGCAGGGATCTGTGTTAGGCCCTTTATTATTCTCAATATATATGCTGCCACTTGGTAATATTCTAAGGAAACATGGAATTAGTTTCCATTGTTATGCTGATGACACTCAAATATATATTTCATCACGGCCAGATGAATACGCTAAATTATCCAAATTGACAGACTGTGTTAAAGATATAAAAGGATGACGCGTAATTTTCTTTTATTAAATCCAGACAAGACAGAGGTAATACTTATTGGTTCTAAAAACCGTCCACAAAACCTTTCACAGCACGACTTTAACATAGTAGGATTCCCTGTTACTTTATCCGCTACAGTAAAAGACCTGGGTGTTACATTAGACTGCAACCTGTCTTTTGAAAAGCATATTTCATATGTTACAAAAACTGCCTTTTTCCACCTTAGAAACATTGCTAAGCTACGTAATATGCTATCAGTCTCTGATGCAGAAAAGTTAGTTCATGCATTCATGACCTCGAGACTAGATTACTGTAATGCTTTATTAGCCGGTTGTCCTGCATCTTCAATAAACAAGCTACAGTTAGTCCAAAATGCAGCTGCTAGAGTTCTTACTAGATCAAGAAAATATGATCATATAATAACAACGATTTTATCATCACTTCATTGGTTACCTATAAAGTTCCGTATTAAATACAAGGTATTGCTTTTGACTTATAAAGCTCTAAATGGTTTAGCTCCCGTCTATTTAACGGATCTTCTATCGCCTTACAATCCATCGCGCTCTTTAAGATCACTAAATTCGAGGCTTCTGGTCATTCCTAGGATATCCAGATCCACCAAAGGAGGCAGAGCATCTTCACATTTAGCTCCGAAGCTCTGGAATAGCCTTCCTGATATTGTTCGTAGCTCAGACTCGCTCTCCCAATTTAAAACTAGACTGAAGACGCATCTATTTAGCCAGGCATTCATATACATTTTTTATCTTACAGTTACTGTAAATTCGGCCTCTAGTTCATAAACGCCAGAGGAGAACTGGCCCCCGACTGAGCCTGGGTTCTCCCAAGGTTTTTTTTTTTCTCCATTGGGTCATCTGATGGGGTGTTAGGACACCATTAGGTCACTGGATGGAGTTTTTCGGTTCCTTGCCACTGTTGCCTTTGGCTTGCTCAGTTGGGGATATTCAAATTAATTAACCAATCATACCATTGATCAGCTCTACCAAACTTGGATGTCTTTTTTCCAGTAATAAACAAACATTGTTAAGTTGTTTTGATTGATACTGTGAAGCAGCTTTGATACAATCTGTATTGTGAAAAGCGCTATATAAATATATTTGACTTGACTTCCCACTGAGGTGCCTTGATACAGCACTCTGGGAACAGCCTATTTGTTCAGAAATTTCTTTCTGTGTCTTACCCTCTTGCTTGAGGGTGTCAATGATGGCCTTCTGGACAGCAGTCAGGTCGGCAGTCTTACCCATGATTGCGGTTTTGAGTAATGAAACAGGCTGGGAGTTTTTAAAAGCCTCAGGAATCTTTTGCAGGTGTTTAGAGTTAATTAGTTGATTCAGATGATTAGGTTAATAGCTCGTTTAGAGAACCTTTTTCATGATATGCTAATTTTTTGAGATAGGACTTTTGGGTTTGCATGAGCTGTATGCCAAAATCATCAGTATTAAAACAATAAAAGACCTGAAATATTTCAGTTGGTGTGCAATGAATCTAAAATATATGAAAGTTTAATTTTTATCATTACATTATGGAAAATAATGCACTATCACAATATGCTAATTTTTTGAGAAGGACCTGTATATATATATATATATATATATATATATATATATATATATATATATAGAAGGTCGGTTATGAAATTATTCTGTTCAGGAACATGTCTGAATTATAAAAATATATATATATATATTATTATTTTTTTTTTTATAATTCAGACATGTTCCTGAACAGAATAATTTCATAACCGACCTTCTTGACGAGTTACGGCTTCTTGTTACGGCTTAATTTCAGAGGCTAATGCTCTATTTTTATTATGCAGGTTTATTTCAGCGCTTTGCCATAAATAGATTTTCATCATTAAATCACGTTACATAATCTCTGTTACCTACTTTCTAGAAAGATCCCGAAACTCTCCCTGAGATTACATCTGTAACTCCACAGAGACACCGTACTGTAAGAATTGAGAAATTAGAAAATGCCGGACACTTCTGAGACCACCAGATATTCACCCAAAAATCTATATGGTTTAATGTGAATAATTATCATACAGTATTATACATGTTTGGTATCATTTGAAATGTCTCAGTGTGACTGGTACAAATGTCTCATTCCCAAAGAAGTAAACCAAAAGGTAATAAAGAGTTTAGAGATAACTTGCACACAGAGGAGGGTGTGTCTTCCTGGCAAATGGCTTCCGGCTCCCAAAAGGTGTAAACTCTGAATGCAAATTCCCATTGTTAGCAAATTTTCCATGTGAAAGAAGTTTCTGTCTATATAAAAGAAATCCAACAAGAGGCTCAGGGCGATTTGTAGCTCAAATTAGCCCGTGATGCGGAGGGTGTGCAAGATTTTCTAATGTCAGATTTGCATCTTTTCTCTTTATTCCAGAGCATTTGATGTTTTGTATTTATTATCTTTGAACCGATTATGAAATTGGCATGATACATTTACCTGACATAATAAATTGTAAACATTTGAGTTTATTCTGACTGACTCTGAAATTGTTTTCCCAAGTAGATTAAACGGATTCGTAAGTTACCGCAAGTCTGCGTCAGATTAGTGACGACTAATATTTGGCACTAATTTCAGTCAACTTGGTTTGCAAAGACAAGAAGTGAATTGCCGTTTAGGGCAGTAAATGCTGCTTGTAATGTTGAAGTAATGTTGGTCGACTTATATCTGTACAGTACATATACAGTATGTTGAGCATGTGAACGAAATGGCCAATCAGAGACATGTATGTTGAGCGTGTGAACACAATGGCCAATCACAGACATGTATGTTGAGTGTGTGAACACAATGGCCAATCAGAGACAAGCATGTTGAACGTGTGAACACAATGGCCAATCAGAGACATGTATGTTGAGTGTGTGAACACAATGGCCAATCACAGACATATATGTTGAGCGCGTGAACACAATGGCCAATCACAGACATGTTTAGCGCGTGAACGCAATGGCCAATCAGAGACATGTATGTTGAGCGTGTGAACGCAATGGCCAGTCACAGACATATATGTTGAGCGTGTTAACATAATGACCAATCATAGACATATATGTTGAGTGCGTGAACACAATGGCCAATCACAGACATGTATGTTGAACGTGTGAACACAATGGCCAATCATAGACATGTATGTTGAGTGCGGGAACACAATGGCCAATCACAGACATGTATGTTGAGCGTGTGAACACAATGGCCAATCATAGACATGTATGTAGAGAGCGTGAACACAATGGCCAATCACAGACATATATGTTGAGCACGTGAACACAATGGCCAATCAGAGACATGTATGTTGAGCATGTGAACACAATGGCCAATCATAGACATGTATGTAGAGAGCGTGAACACAATGGCCAATAACAGACATATATGTTGAGCACGTGAACACAATGGCCAATCAGAGACATGTATGTTGAGCGCGTGAACACAACGGCCAATCACAGACATATATGTTGAGCGTGTGAACACAATGGCCAATCACAGACATAGGTCACTCAAAATGCTAGAGGGAAATTCTGGTATCGCCACATTTTTTAAATTTCAGTACCGACTTTTGACAACACTACTGTCGACACAATGTAACGTACTTGCTGTGGCACTAGATTTCGATGAAGAGATGTGCTCATCATTAGTTATCATTGTACAACCAGAATGTGGCGTTTTTTTTGGTGTGGTATTTGCCCTGCCCCTCCTCTACTGTGATTGGACGGCTGGGTTAAAAGTGACAGTGATGAACACTGCGTTTTACCCAAAGTTGAACATTCTTCAACTTTCACCGACTGGTAAAAAAACGCCATCCGTTCAGTGTGAAATAGTTGCTCATCTCCTCGACACGCTGCTGCCGTTTTAAAAAAAACACAGCGCTCCCATTGAAACCAATTGGAAAAATACGCTAGCCATGGGGAAAAAAAACACTTTGATGGACACACGGCATTCCAATACTAGTAATATACAAGTATAAAATGTAGTTTTTCAGCCGTTTTGACAGTACGAGGAAAGCTGGAGCTGACCCGACTCACCTGGTACCGTGTGTCCGGGCTTTCGTGTCCTGATGCTGGGAAGTGTTTCGGGGGGGGGACGGTTTGGCTTCTGTGTGCGGAATGTCCGATTCCAAACCTGGATCCGTCTTCATGGCCCGTTACACTGAAATGCCACACGGATATATATATATATATATTCAGGCTGGGCATTTCACAATCTGACTGGATTGCTTCTTCACTGGAATGCACAGTGTGGGTATCTGACCACAGATAAGTTTATATTTAGCCTGATGTTTACTCTTGCACTGTCCTAGGATCGCTGTATTTTTAAAACCACCAGATCACGACAGCAGTGACGCCTGAAGTACACAAGTCTTTAATGCCCTGAAACACATTTAGACTGCATGCTGTGGTCCCTTGAAAGTGTGTTACGGCAGACAGGCATTCCTTCCAACAGTTGTTCCAACATGTGCAATGCTGCCATGTTTATCTGTGTGAATCCAACCAGTCGCTGAAGATTCGACAACAAATAGCAATTTTTGACTGAGCAATGCAGACGGGCGAGTTTGGAAACAACACTATACTGAAACCTCTAGAACTGAGTATTAAAGTAAAGAGTATTAGTGCATTGACATGAATGATTCCTCAGATCATGTGAGAGATCTAAGTGATCAGATGCACCATTTTCATCTGCTGGACCAGAAATCAGCTGAAAACATAGTAACACACTAGTAACCCCCTAGCAATCACTCAGAACACCCAAGCAAATGGACCAGAAAACAGCTGAAAACCTAGTAACACCCTAGTAACCCCCTAGCAACGACTCAAAACACCCAAGCAAATGGACCAGAAAACAGCTGAAAACCTAGTAACACCCTAGCAACCCCCTAGCAACCACTCAAAACACCCAAGCAAATGGACCAGAAAACAGCTGAAAACCTAGTAACACCCTAGTAACCCCCTAGCAACCACTCAAAACACCCAAGCAAATTGACCAGAAAACAGCTGAAAACCTAGTAACCCCCTAGCAACCACTCAGAACACCCAAGCAAATGGACCAGAAAACAGCTGAAAACCTAGTAACACCCTAGTAACTCCCTAGCAACCACTCAGAACACCCAAGCAAATGGACCAGAAGACAGCTGAAAACATGGTAACAACCTAGTAACCCCCTAGCAACCACTTAGAACACCCAAGCAAATGGACCAGAAGACAGCTGAAAACATGGTAACAACCTCGTTAACCCATAGCAACCACCCAAAACACCCAAGCATATGGACCAGAAAACAGCTGAAAACCTAGTAACACCCTAGTAACCCCCTAGCAACCACTCAGAACACCCAAGCAAATGGACCAGAAGACAGCTGAAAACATAGTAACACCCTAGCAACAACTCAGAACACCCAAGCAAATGGACCAGAAAACAGCTGAAAACCTAGTAACACCCTAGTAACCCCCTAGCAACCACTCAGAACACCCAAGCAAATGGACCAGAAGACAGCTGAAAACATGGTAACAACCTAGTAACCCCCTAGCAACCATTTAGAACACCCAAGTAAATGGACCAGAGGACAGCTGAAAACATGGTAACAACCTAGTAACCCCCTAGCAACCATTTAGAACACCCAAGCAAATGGACCAGAGGACAGCTGAAAACATGGTAACAACCTAGTTAACCCATAGCAACCACCCAAAACACCCAAGCATATGGACCAGAAGACAGCTGAAAATATAGTAACACCCTAGTAACCCCCTAGCAACCACTCAGAACACCCAAGCATATGGACCAGAAGACAGCTGAAAACATGGTAACAAACTAGTAACCCCCTAGCAACCACTCAGAACACCCAAGCAAATGGACCAGAAGACAGCTGAAAACATGGTAACAACCTAGTAACCCCCTAGCAACCACTCAGAACACCCAAGCAAATGGACCAGAAGACAGCTGAAAACCTAGTAACACCCTAGTAACCCCCTAGCAACCACTCAGAACACCCAAGCAAATGGACCAGAAAACAGCTGAAAACCTAGTAACACCCTAGTAACCCCCTAGCAACCACTCAGAACACCCAAGCAAATGGACCAGAAGACAGCTGAAAACATAGTAACACCCTAGCAACTACTCAGAACACCCAAACAAATGTTATGTCTTCTGCTTCATAATGTGTGTGTGTGTGTTGTGTTTGTAATCTCTGACAGCCCTGGTATCTTCAGCGGCGTGACAGTGATGTAAACCATCGGCGGATTCTCCTGGTGTTTCTGGAGAGCGGCAGTGGAAAACTGCAGGAATTACACGACTGCATTCTGTCAGACTCATTCTGTGAACTTTAATGGCCTGGTGCAGAAATGTAGGTCAAACTGAACGAGCCAATGGCCCTCCAGATCTGCTCGACATCAGAGAACGAGAGAGAAGCAGAGACGCTTTCTATCATACTCTCTGAGAGGCAGATAAAACAATCTGAGTATCTTCGTGAATAATAATATAGGATATAAAGTGGATGTGTTGCGATTACACCAGCGATTATAATGAAGATCCTCTGGAACTGAAATTCAGCTGGAGAAAAACATAAATGAGCCCCATATGGATGCATGCTGATTTAAAAATGAATGGCTTTGTTTAACTAAAGGGTAAAAAATAAACAGCAATATTGATAAAAATGAACGTAATTAGAAAGTTCTTACTCATCTTGACTTATTTGGTTCACATTATGTTCTGTATTTTTCACACGACTCCTTGTTTCTTCATTGCTCCCTCGTCTAAATTAGGGATGCATCGGCCGACAAAAGCAATTAGTGTAATTAGTCAATTCAAAAACAGCTGATGATCAGGGCCGATTATATCCTGTCAATCAAAAACATGTGGGACTGCAACTCGTACTGTGTGTGAATAAAATCTCTCACATTAACGGTTCTGAAAAATAGCGACATTAAAGCATAATTCGTACTAGTTCAAGCAAGGGTTGTCAAGTCTATTCTTCCACTTTTTTACAAGTTATAGCATAAAACATGCATGAACATCAGAAGGAAAAAGATAAGTAATCACTCAATCAGTGTTTCAACGACGTCAAAAAAACAGTTTGTGAACTTAACATTACATTTACTTCAGGAAAGTCATCAAGTTCACAGCTTATTTATGATACATGTTTGAATAAATCTGCCATGAATACAAGTGTTTATGAAAACTACCTTTATGTGTAACTGAGTTGCATACAAATATTAGGCTACAGTTTTTAATTGCGTTTAATAACATAAACAGCAGTTGAATATAATAACTCTGTTTTTCATTTTAACCTCTAATATTATAGTAATGAACCAAATGAGGTTCCCTGTATAGTTTACCGCATTAGTTAGGAGAGATTTTTAGTTTTTACTTAAGAAAATCAAACTATTGGCAGATATCATCCCCAATAATCGGCTATCGGTATCGACAGATATCATTACGAATAGTCGGCTATCGGCAGATATCCTGAATAATCGGCTATTGGTATTTGCAGATATCATTATGAATAATCAGCTATCGACAGATATCCTGAATAATCGGCTATTGGTATCGACAGATATCATTATGAATAATCAGCTATCGACAGATATCCTGAATAATCGGCTATTGGTATTTGCAGATATCATTATGAATAATCAGCTATCGACAGATATCCTGAATAATCGGCTATTGGTATCGACAGATATCATTATGAATAATCAGCTATCGACAGATATCCTGAATAATCGGCTATTGGTATCGACAGATATCATTATGAATAATCAGCTATCGACAGATATCCTGAATAATCGGCTATCTGTATTTGCAAATATCATTACGAATAATCGGCTATCGGTATCGACAGATATCATTATGAATAATCAGCTATCGACAGATATCATTATGAATAATCGGCTATTTGCAGATATCGTTATGAATAATCGGCTATTGGTATCGACAGATATGATTATGAATAATCGGCTATCGGTATTTGCAGATATCATTATGAATAATCGGCTATTTGCAGATATCATTGTGAATAATCGGCTATCGACAGATATCATCATGAATAATCGGCTATCGACAGATATCATTATGAATAATCGGCTATTTGCAGATATCATTATGAATAATCGGCTATTTGCAGATATCGTTATGAATAATCGGCTATTTGCAGATATCATTATGAATAATCGGCTATTTGTATTGGCGCATCTCTAGTCTAAACAATATAAAATCATTCTTCTCGCTGATAACTACCTTCTCTCTTTTTATTTAAAGCTATGGTATACGATTTCAAAGATTGTTCATTATTAATATCCTCGTTTAGATGCTGGCTATGGTTATATAGTACAATCCTAACAATATGAATAGAAAAAAGAATGAAAAAAATCCAATCACTCTATTGGCTGTACAGCCGCAGAGAAGTTGACCAATGTAAGCTGTCCGGCCGGACAACTTACATTGGTCAACTGCTCTCATCCAATTACCAGCTCCACTTGAAACTCCGCCTGGCGCTCGCGTCTCCACCCCACGTTGTTCAATTCGTTTCCCGGTGGGAGGGATCAGGTAGCACAGAGGGGAGGGGTGTGTGTGTGTGGAGGGGCGGAATGAGTTTTTTAAAACTTCCCTAACGTCTCAGGCTTTCTCGACCGATTTTTAACATCGTATACTATAGCTTTAAAAGGGAACCACATTCATAACTGTTAGTACATTAAATTATTTATCAATTACTACTAGTACTACATTGAAAAAAAAGGTATAGAAACAATTTTGACTCAGAATTGTTTGTAAATTTCAGAAATAATAGAAACAGTATAACAGCTGAAATAGTATTTTCTTGTAAAATGTGCTCCAATAATCTTTTAGCCTTTTTAACGCTTCAAAAAATCTTTTGCTCTTGTAATAAAACCCCCATCTCTGACTCTCTGTAAACATTCTGGAAAATTTCAGGAATTTCCCTTCAGGGATCAATAAACTACACCCATCTACCCAATGACAGAATCAGAAACGCACTGAGCTGTGAAATATGCAGGAAGAAAAACCTTCTGATTTATAACAAATCCTGTCGCTCTTAAAGGGATAGTTCACCCAAAAATGTAAATTCTGTCAGTAATTACTCTCCCTCATGTTGTTCAACCCCGTAAGACCTTCGTTCATCTTCGGAACACGAATTAAGATATTTTTTATTAAATCTGAGAGCTGGATCACTCCTCCATAGGCTTCTAAGGGATTGACACTTGTTCCCCGAAAAGTTATTAAAGATACCGTTAAAATAGTCCAAGTGACTACAGTGGCTCAATCTTAAGTTTATCAAGCGACGAGAATATTTTCTGTGCGCAAAAACAAACAAAAATAACGACTTTATTTCAACTATTCATGTCCTTCTCTGTGGGCCTCGAGTGAGTTCACTAGTGTAACAGCGCAGCGCTTCTGTGTTGTACGTCACACGTAGGCTCACTATTGGTCGACGCTGGTCATGTGTGTGATGCGTGTGACGTATAACACAGAAGCGCTGCGCTGTTACACTAGTGAACTCACCAGAGCTGCCAACTTTTGAGTTTTGTTGACGGTGGGGTGGGGGGGGTTGAAAAAAATATTAAGTTGTAGGCTACTGTATCACGTGCCGTTCGAACTGAGGCGCTACAGCGATCTGTCACATTTAAAAGCGCCAAAACGTTATTTATTGTGTGAATCTTGTAAAAATATTGACAGAATCTGACAGCTGAGAATTTGTTCCATATCAAAAGTAAACTTCTCTGTCTTGTCTGTCGGTGTCAGTGTCCTCTTTGTCCGCGATTTTTCTCTGCGTGAGAAAATGGATGTGTGGCGTGAGAGCGTGTGAAAAGGGTCAATTGCGTGAGTCTCACGGTCAATGCGTGAGAGTTGGCAGATTTGACTCACTCGAGGCCCACAGAGAAGGAAATGAATAGTTGAAATAAAGTTGAGAAAAAATATTCTCGTCACTTGATAAACTTAAGATTGAGCCACTGTAGTCACTTGGACTATTTTAACGATATCTTTAATAACTTTTCGAGGCCGGCAAGTTCAATCCCTTAGAAGCCTATGGAGGAGTGATCCAGCTCTCAGATTTAATCAAAAATATCTTAATTTGTGTCTGAAGATGAACAAAGGTCTTACGGGGTTGAACAACATGAGGGAGAGTAAATACTGACAGAATTTACATTTTTGGGTGAACTATCCCTTTAACAAACAAGAACCCGGAGACACACGATCCACCCTGAATCAGTCCATTAACTCGCACAGATGGGTTAAACCCTCTTAAAGGCTTAAACTTACTCCCATCAAAAACGCAATGGAGCCGCAGTCTGAGCCGTCTGTGACCAGATAATGCAGAGTTCACGGGAAGTTTGTGTTTATCCCTTTATTATTCAATTTCACATAGAGCTTCATAGGAATAACTACACTATGCATTGAGTGACAGACAATAAATTAGAAATGCACGATATATCGGCCACCATATCGGTATCAACCGATATATGTTCATTTTTAATGCTATCATTATCGGCCCACTAAGAAAATTTGACCGATGATTTATTAAAGTAAAAAAATAATTGATTATTTCCTTCAGATGCATAATGGTTTTGAATTTCTTGAAATATGATTGAAATCACTTCAAAGCGCACGTCTGTCATAAAGGCTACATCAAATTATAATGAGAACATCATAATTGTGTGCTTGAGACATAGATTTTAAGACATAAGACTTTTGTTTTTGTAATCAGGCTCTCATAAATTACATAAAAAAATTGGATTTAAATTTATCGGCCAATATATCGGTTATCGGCTTTAAAATATAAAGAATTATCCGTTATCGGCAATTTTTTAAATATATAGGTATATATATATATATATATAGGTGCATCCCTACAATAAATCACTTTATACTACTTAAAAACTAAAAAATAAAAGCATAATTATGGTATAATCCTTCGAGCCTAAAGAAAGGTTACCATTGCCTAGTGGTTAAAGATCAGTGCTGTTAATCAAAAGGTCAATTTCTATCAACGCTAAAACCAACATTACTCAGACCTGTAATAAATGCATTGAAAATCAACAAACTTTCTGTACACATTCTATTCGAGGACAATGTTTCTGGATCAATACAGAATATTGATTTACAATCAGCTCCATTCTACAAGTGACTCTTGGAATGTAAGAACCATGGTTCTAAACATTCTCTACATTGTAAGCATGATTCGTCAAATCAACAAAGAAATTAACAGAACGGCATGATAGATTTGTTTGATCTTTTGTGTTTGCAGCATATAACTTCGTAGTTTTGTCACGATGCATTATGTCAGTGTAAATGGTGTGCAGAAAAAAATATATATATATATATAACATAATATATATAACAAAAACATATATATTTTTTTATTTAAATTTATTTATCATTAAATTTGTATTTATTCTAAATTGATTGTATTCTAATGTGTTGTTATTACTTATTCGTTTAAATAAAATGATATTTATTTTAATTATTTTTTAAATCAAATACATCTGTTGTTCGATTATGAAACAAAACTAAATAAAATTGTAGTTATTTATTTTAATCAAATTTATTTAAATAAATAATAAATTAACAGATTAATAGGGAAGCCCGTACCACAACTGTAACGAGAAACGATATAGTTAAAATATCTATTCTATATATAGTTAGAATATCTAAACAAAATTAATAATGTTTATTTTCCCAGCTGACGAACAACATTGACAACTAATCAGAATCCAGCTGACTTTAAAGAGCTCGCGCATTTAAACTGCAGAACGCTTGAAAATAATGAACAGAACGCTATTGTTAGTTAATGCTAATATAGTTGTAGTGACAACCCGAATTCAGTGTAAGTTTGCTTCATTTCAATCAGACTCGCCTTTTCCTCACATCATAACGGACCATACGCGATCAAATCTACCAAGCGTTTCCGAGTAAAAAACGCGTGAGAACTTACTGGCGCGTCAAAAATAACAAAATTAATACATTATAAATCTCCGGGTTTCAGTATTTCTGGGTAAATCACTAGTGTTTTAACAGCGCAGAAATCAGGATATAGCCTATGAATAAGAGTCCTTATAAAATATACTTAATATTAAACGAGCGCTACGTTATTTAACAACACGCAGATGTTTCGCTGCTGTATGCAAACGCGTCTTATAAACACAAACGCCACTGAAAAGCGAAAACAACGCACAGATTTATTCCATCCAGAACGTTCAGTCGATTTACTCCTGCATCTGTAGGGAAATGTGTCACTCAAACGCGTTCGTAAACAACACGAGCGCATGAACGTTACCGTGGGTGTCGCGGCGTTCGCGTTCCACTCCCCGGGGTTTGCGCTCTTCTCTCGCCGCTCGCGGAGCGTTTGACAGCGGCCACGGGAAGCTCGAGTCTCCGGTAAACCTTCAGTGGTGGGAACCGGGAAGAGCGCGCGCGCGGGGCGGGACCGGGGATTCAAACTCACGTCACTGTACGGACGTACGAGATCACGTGATCTCAGCTATGACGCAGGAGGAATGTTGTGGAAGTGTAAAATATCTATCAGTGTACAGTAACAGCAATAACATACTTTTATATTAAACTTATTTTTATAGTATTTTTTCAATTGCCTGTAGTAGTTCTATACTGATAGATGTAAGTTATATTTGAATTTACTAATTTTTATCAAATAATTTTAATAGCAAAATCATTTTCTATATTTTCTATTGTAATCAATTTATTTATTTATTTACTTAGTACTTAGTACATTGCTTTTCTTATTTTTATTTATTGAGTTTTATTTAAATAAAATGTTTTTATTTATTATTTAAATTTAATTCCTTCTAAATTTATTTTAATAAAATGTGTTAATTTATTATTTATTAATTTAAATAAAATAGTATAGTTTAATTTTAGAATAATTAATTTTAGTATAATTTTAATTATTTTAATAAACGAAAAAAATCTGATTAATATACAAATAATTAAACAAATACATTTGATTAAAATAAATGGCTTAAAATAAATACAATTTAAATAATTTAATCTTATTTTTATTTAATGAAATCAAGTTTTACTTATTTAATTTTATCAATAATGTTTAATTTATGTAGTTATTTTTTTATTTAAATGTATTTATTTATCATTTAAATTGTATTATTTTATATAGGGATTAATTTTAATCTAATTTAAATAAATTTGTATTTTTCATTATTTTTATGTTAGTGAAATGTATTTATTTTGTTAGTTTAGTTTAATTATCTAACAAAATAAATTTGATTTAAATAATTTTTAATGATTTTTATTTAAATAAACACATTGGTTTGAAATAAATGGCTTAAAATTATTTAAAAAACAACAACATTTTAATTCAATTTAATTTTATTTTTTTTACGTTTCTTTAAACTTTTCCACGGACCCCCTTTTGGCCCCTGAGGGTCTCAGGACCCCAGTTTGAAAAACCCCTATATGTCCATATCTGTGAGGATATTTTTTCTCCTCAGCAATCATGACATGTTTTGTCATGCACACGCACGCACGCGCACACACACACACACACACACACACACACACACACACACTTTTGAGGTCTGCACACTTTAACGTTTTTCTGTAAGTACAGTAACAACATGTATACACACACACACACACACACACACACACACACACACACACACACCTCAGCTGGTGTTGGAACACCAGAATTGAGAGATATAAACTTGCAATTCTGAGGGGAAAAGGTCAGAGGAGTGAGATATGAAGACTTTTATATCTCACTGTTTTTCACCTCCACCTACAGCGAGTTATTCGCTCCTGAACGTCTCACACACACCCGGAGGCTTTAAAATAGCAGATCCAGAGATGCTGAGATCAAGTCCTGCTCATATTATGTTTCTTTGAAAACCAGAAGTAAAACGGGAGGTGAACAATATTTCATTAACAAAGATAAAGAATAAGACATGATTATAATCCAAACAAATCTGCTCTTCATACACATACAGAGAGAGACATTTACTTTTACAAATATGTGTGTGTGTGTGTGTGTGTGTGTGTGAGTGTGAGTGAGAGAGAGAGAGAGAGAGAGAGAGAGAGAGAGAGAGAGAGTGTGTGTTCATTCATAAGATGTTTTTATTTTCAAATGAGAAAAAAAGCAATTTATCATAAAGGAGCAAAATTATTAGCAGTATCACAATTACTGTTAAATGAATAAGAGAAGTACAAAAGTCAGAGCAGAAGTGTGGAAGAGTTGCTCACACACACACTCACACACACACACACTCACACATACACACACACACACACTGCCGTATAAAGAGTTAGACAACAGAAGAACGCGATTAGAGGAAGAGTAAATACTGGACAGACGAAGAAAAGCATCTTGAAGTTCTGATGATTTATACTCAGAATGTTACGCATCTTTCAGTAGCAGAAATACAGCAGATTGTCAAAAACTACAGTCACACACACACACACACACACACACACACACACACACACACACACACTCCCTCGCCCAGAGCCACAGGAGTCACTGCAGAAACACACACACACATACACATACACACACACACACACACACACAGCTTCTCTCTCTGCTTGTTTGTGAGTCACAAGAGTTTCTCTGAAAACTCAAACTAAGTATTTACTTTATTAATTCACATTTCTGTGAATGATTCATTAGTGCACATTACACTCATTTGTCCCACAGTGTTTCTGAACTCCTGAAATGCCTCCATTGTATCTTGAGTTTCTTCCGGGAACGAACACGTCACAATATTCCTCATTATAATAATTAATGCGCAGAATAAAGGGGCGGGGCCTGGTTGAGTTAGTTAGTAGTGTGTTAAACTGGCGGTTATGGTAAGGGGCGGGACATTTCCCAAACACACTCGAAGCGCTCGACCAATCACAACACACTGCTCCAGCCGACCAATCAGAGCACAGTGTGCTTTTATAATAATGAAGTCTCTGTGCTGACTCATTAAATCTGCATAATGAGGATCTGCTGACATTGACCTGTAAGAGACGTCATGAGTTTGAGTTATCTTTAAACCAGTTTTCAACAATATGACCGCATATGACCTTTGGATAGCGGAAATATCTGGGACGGCATATTCTTCATATTACAAGACAAGGACAAAGGGAAGAAACACATACAGTACATAGTCCAAACACTTAAATATCATCCTTACTTAAAAACACTGCCGGTTAGTTATAAAGGCTCAAGAAGCATCAAACATACATTTAATAATCAGCATTAAAACCACACGCCTTTGATCATATGCTTATTTTCATATTCATGAAGGGTTTTTCTCATTGGAGAGGAAATGGTGTCGAGAACACGTGCAGGTCACATTTCACACACATCAAATAACAGAAAAGCAACATTATATTTTTGCATGAAGAACAAAGACTATTTTAAGATTTTTTTTTTTTACATTTTGGAAATATCATTTTGATTACTGTAATACAAAAAAATGTTTTAGAGAATCATAATTGAATTACAAAAATACAAAACAAATCAAACGGAAAATTCATAAATGACATTAATAAGAATGTGTGGGTTTGAATGTATTTTTGATTAATTAAACAAAGCAAGGTGGTCCTAAAATAATTGTCCTAAAAAGTCACTTTTACCAATGTAAATTTTAGTTTTATTATAGTTATATTCATATTTTGAATTAGCCTTTCTTTTTATATAATTTTTTAGTAATTTTGTTATGTGCTTTTGTCATTTTACTAGTTCTTTTGTTGTTTTAAATATTGCTATGTTTATTTCATTTTTATTTATTATTTATTTCCAATTTTAGTGCTTCGGCTTAAACTTATTTACGTTTTTTTGCCAATGCAATACTTCTAATTTTTGTTTAGTTTTTTTTACTAATATTTACCTTTATTTCAGCTTTATTTCAATTAACATAAATGTTTTTAATAGCTTTGGTTTTAAATGATTATAACACTGAATTTTACTCCTTACCGTCAAAAATGACATCCATAGAAATAAATTTAAAAAAATTCAATAAAAAATGGATAAAATATTAAGAATTTGTTTTGGGTGTACAATCTATAAATCAGCCATGATGCAGAAAAAGCACACAGCAATGAAAAAAAAAAAGAAAACTTAGAGTAAAAAAATATGGATGAATTAATTGTACTGTATTGTAAAATTGTGGAAACAAATGGATCATAATTATTGCATAGGCTAAATATTACGTAGTAGCATTAAATTCCCTCAAAATACCAAATATGAAGAAGATATTATTGAACAAAAATACATAAAATTGATTTTACTGAAAGATAAAATACTACATATGGAGGTGTCATACTTTATAAAATGGATCATAATTATTGCATGAATATTATGTATACCATAAAATTCCCTCAAAGTACAAAATATTAAATAAAAAAATATATATCGATTTTACTGAGAGAAAAAAGAGTTACATTTGGAGGTGTCATAATTATTGCATAAATATTACTTAGTACCATAAAATTCCCTGAAAATACAAAATATTAAATGAATAAATATATACACACAAATATATATTATATATATATATATATATATATATATATATATATATATATATATCATTCATTTTACTGAGAGAGGTGTCATAATTATTGCATAAATATTACGTAGTACCATAAAATCCCCTCAAAGTAGAAAATATATATTTTTAAAATACTATTGAACACAAATATATGTGATTGATTTTACTGGGGGAAAAAAAAGTTACATCTGAGGCATCCGGACCCTTGCCTGGGGAATGCGGATCAGCGGAGGGTTAAAGGTGTTTTTAAGACGCATCATTGGCACTATAAATACCCGCGACAGACTCTTGCCCAGCGTGTCTTTATATGGGTAACAGAAGCGTCATCCGCGCGGGTGACGGGCCAATCAGAGCCGTCTTATCAGACCTTCGACTGAAGACAAGGTCTGAGCTGTTATCTGCACTTCTGCTGAGCTGCACACAACGCTCACGTGGAGCAGAGGAACTTGAAGAGAAAAAAAGTGCAAAATGAGCATGAATAAGTGTGAGCAAAGTCTATGAGGCCGGGCGGTGCCAACTCAGCTGAACAACAGCCCAACGAGGGCAACCCATCCAATCACCGACTCGGACCTTTGAGCGGCTCCTTATCACCCGATAAACAGGCCCGTGACCTCTGACCCCCACGAACTTCATCATCCTGCACAGGACTAACGTTAGCTAGAAGAAGGATCTCTTTTTACCAACGCTTTTTCTGTTTTAGATGGTCAATGTCAAGATCTCACGGGGGTCAAAGGTTAAAGTTTAACCCTCCTGATGTGGGCAGGGTTATTATTGTTCATTCCTTTTAGAACTGCATCATCTTTATATCTCTTTTAATTCCTTTTATATCACTTTTAATTTATTTTATAACTGTATCATCTTTATATCTCTTTTAATTCCTTTTATATCACTTTTAATTCCTTTTATATCTCTTTTAATTTCATTTATAACTGTATCATCTTTATATCTCTTTTAATTCCTTTTATAACTGTATCATCTTTATATCTCTTTTAATTCCTTTTATAACTGTATCATCTTTATATCTCTTTTAATTCCTTTTATATCACTTTTAATTCCTTTTATATCTCTTCTAATTTCTTTTATAACTGTATCATCTTTATATCTCTTTTAATTCCTTTTATAACTGTATCATCTTTATATCTCTTCTGTTTTAATTTTCCTTGCTTTTATTTTTGTGATTATTTTAATTCCTTTCTATGTAAAACACTTTGAATTACTATAGTGTATGAAATATGCTATACAAAAAAACTTGCCTTGCCTTTCCTTAAATAAAGCTAGAACTATTAATAACATTTTTGATAATTGAAATAAAGCTGAAATAATATAAAATATAAATATTAGTTGAGCCATGAGTTAAACAGGCCCAGTGAACTTCGTTCCGATCGGCCTCCGTTAACCTCGTCTAATATGTGCTCAAACAACTTCATGTTTTTCAAGATACACGAATGTCCTCATAAACGATCATGGCACCTTTGCCAAAGACATTGCATGCCAATTTTTAACGGTTGCGTAGTGTTTTTCGCGTTATAGCGCCACCAGGTGGCCAATTATCATGATTTTTTTCATGTGATCACAACACTAGCTCATACACACTTGCACCAATTTTGGTTTAAATATCTCATTCCGTTCAAGAGTTATAGCCATTTTAGTCAAATTGGCCCCGCCCACTTTTAATGTTTTGGCGCCTTGTAGCAAATCGAAAATTAAACTTTTCTCTGTTAATTATTGATATTCACTCTCCAGAGAATATATCTGCACTTTTTGGTTCTGATCAGGCAAAAAAACTGGGACTAGTTCGCAAAAGTAGGTTGTAGACTAAATCTAATATATGTTTTGTTTGTCTTGAGCCAAGAAAAGACACTTGAGTCTGTGACGAATAAACTTAGTTATGAGCCAATTCACACTTTCCATTAATTTATTAGCCAGTAAGGGCCATACCTTGTCAATGTGTCCCCAATCTGGCCAGGTTTCTCTTTGCCTTTTTTAAAAGAGTTGATTTCTGGCGGATTGCATGGAAACCAATGGTGGGTCAATTTGAGCATTGATGTAACCAACACTTATACAGCCTTTCCAAAACACACCTATGAGTCAAAACTGTGCAAGAAGGAATAAATGGTCAAATTGACGAATGTGCCTCTGAAAAACCCAGATCTCTGAAATGCAAGTGTAACTGCTCCAAAAGCAAGCGCACAACTAGAAACTCAATTAACGGTTTGAGATTCTTCACATCATTCCCATAGCTGACTATCTTCACGTTTATCAGATGTGTGACAAAAACCTCCAACAGACGACTGGAAATCAATATCCTCATCCAGACTTAAAGATCAGGTACAGAAAAGCAGCAGGTAAACAGACACTATCAGAGTCAGACAGTCTCTATCAAACACAGAACAGGACGAGAATGAGCCGTGAAGCAACTCTACAGTATTTTAACCAGTCTGGAATGTTTTCTTCTAGACTTCTCTGTCATGCGTTTCCCGACCAATAGCCAAAAATCCAATTGCACATCAGCAAAAACCAGCGAGAGGAAATGAAAACAAGCAAAGCAACAATCATTTCCTCTTTTCAAAGCATTCTTTACTTAGTCTGCAGTCACACAGAAATGACTCAAACACACACACACACACACAAACACACACGAGTCCTCGACGTAACAAAGACACGGTCAGGATCGCTGTCAATCATACAATGCATTGCAAATGAAGATCCTCAATGACGGCATCTTTTGCTGAATATAACAGCCTGGCCGATGACACGGAAGATTTAAAGACCAATAAAAGATTTCTTCCCCAGCATTTCTGTCTTGTTTAAGACAGAGAAGCAAAATCACTGAAGATATTAAGATATTAAGTAAAAAATGTATCAAAATGAAGTGAGTTTGTGTTTAAAACAAGAACAAATATCTGCCAATGGAGTCAGAAAAATAAACTTGATTCAAAGGGAAACCTAGAATTTTTTTTTTTACGGTCTTGTTTTCCAGCACAATTATCTAAACATTCTCAAATCAAGATACATTACTAGAGAAGCAAAAGGACTGAAGATATATATATATATATATATATATATATATTTTTTTTTTTTTTTTTTTTAATAATAAAGAGATATTAAACTTAAAACATAAAGAAAAATATGCAAGTGAGGTCAGGAAACTATGAAGAAAAATATGAAAATATGAATAGTCATTCAAAGAGAAAATGTGTTTTATTTTTCTGACCCGATTTGCAGATATTTGTTCTTGTTTTAAGTATATATATATATATATATATATATATATATATATATATATATATATATATATATATATTATTTTTATTTATTTTTTCATTTTGCTTCTCCAGTAAATGTATCATGATTTATGAATGTTTAGATATTTGTGCTGGAAAACAAGACAGAAAGTCTTTTTTTTTTTTTTTTTTGCACTATTTTGAGATTATTGGTTTATTTTAATTATATTAGCTTTGACAACATAATCATAGGCCATTGGTCACCATGCTCTTTACTGGTATAAATACTGATATATTATTATAGGTCATCTAAATGTCAGTCAAGCACTAATGTCATTCATAGCTGTTATAGTGAATCTGAAACACTTCTTGTCTTCTTGGAGTATAATTTAGGATTTCGGGGGGTTTCCTGTTCTAGAAATACATCAAAAGAGGTTTTTTTTGGAAAACCCCCAAATGTCAAAGATATCCACTGACCAAAGGATGGTAAAAGTGTGTTTTTCTGGAAAAGTGACTCACCGAAAGACAGAATCCAGATGCAGATCCACGGCACAGAGAGCCCATAATCCAGGGAAAAGAGGGAAGAAAACACATTCAACATCCATATTGAGTGATCAAGTTCTCAAACTGATGAAATATCAGATATCTGCATGTGGGTAGATCACTTTAACTAGTGTATTAATGGGTGGTTGATATGACAGACTTTTGGAAAGTGTGACATGATATACAGCATCTAATAAAGTGTTGATTATTTCATAACTTATTATGTTATCATAACTCATATAACTTGATACTACATGAAAAATTAAAGAAATATTATACTATTGAAATTACTTTGTCACACCACATGACCATTAAAATGAACTACTTAAATAAAAAAGGTAATTGAATATATATATATATATATATATACATTTACAATTTTCATATACATTTAACATGCAAGCTTGTCATTAAAACTAGCTTGTTAACTTGTCAAATTAATCAGTGATCGCCCACCTGTCAATATTATCACTAAATCATGTCTAAAAAACCTGAAGACATAAAACAATCAATATTTACAGTAGTCGTTCAGCAAAAATGCAACATTGTGGGATCAGCTACTGAGTCTCCAGTGTCACTTTGAGCCAAAAAATGTTTAAAGCAGCACTGACACATTTCTCATAGTTTCATAGACCTAAATATTTATAAATATGTCTTACTAATATTATCTCACCTGAAGGAACAAAGTAACATGTACTTAAAAACATTGTAAGTTATACGCTTCGACACAAACACTTTAACAGTCAAAAGTAAGCATCACCTGACACCAGAGTCGCTCGTAGATGATCCGTTAACGAATGTCAGTGTATATCTATAGATAAAGCAACATTTGATCCTGTGCCAGCTCCAAAACACACACTACAAGGAGGATCCGAGCAGAAAGACTGTTTCACCTGAAGATCTTCCACTTTCAATCACACTCACATTCACAAGTTTCCCTGGGCGGAATCTGGAGCAGGCAGGCCACGCCCCTTACGTCTGTGATTGGCTCGCTGACGTTTTAGCCACGCCCTAACATAATCCCTCCTTCCTGGCGTTTTATCCTAGAAGTGTGACTCCTCAGCAACTCAGAGATTGAAACGTAGGGGTTTATTTGTGAAACTTCGTATATATTTTAAGCATATATGTGTGTGTGTGTGTGTGTGTGTGTGTGTGTGTGTGTGTGTGTGTGTGTGTGTGTGTGTGTGTGTGTGTGTGTGTGTGTGTGTAAATGAGAAGGATCGTAAGGTTTTAATTTTAGAGTTTGAAGCCTAATAAAAATGCGTAAGTTTCAATAATCACAGGCACGTTTCCCCATAGATGTTAATGTTTATTATATTCTCTTGTAATAAGGATGTGCAATTCTAGATAAAGAGACGATCTTAGATAAAGAGACAATCTTTTTGTTCTTCATCTGATGTGACCTGAAGAATATCAGTAAAAGTGACGGTCAAAGTTCATAAATTAAAGCCATTAGACTAGAAAAAAAAAAAGCTGTCAGTAACAAACTCAGGTTATGAATTTATGTATATTGGTGGCCTATAACACGTATTTCCCCTCAGAAAGTGCCGTTTCATTTAAATATTAGCTACTCATTTCGTATAGGGAAAACATTTAAAACTTACATTTTTTAAAGTCCCCCAGTTATTAATCATTTATCCCTTAAAACCCCTTTGATCACCAAAATGACATTTAAGCGTTTTTTTCCTTGAAAAAAAAAATCTTCATATTAATAAAATAATATTAAAATATTAAAATATCTTGAATGTAACTCGACACCCTTGCCTCATTTAGTATTCACGGTTCTATGAATATGCAAATGAGCCCCGCCTCCACTCACTCACTCAGCTCAGAGATGCACCGGTTGACGATCACACGTTGATCTGATTGGTTACAAGGTAGTTTGTGACGTCAGAAACACCAGCGATTTCAAACCGTGTTTTTGAGACTGTCTTTGGTTCACTGCAGTTTTAAAGAGAAAATACTCAGCAATGCTGTCGACTTATGAATTTACACATGGTTTGTGTTAAAGCATATTAAAAACACCACATAGACATATAAACAACATTAAAAGCTGGATTTTCACTACAGGGGGACTTTAACATCAGTTACTGCACAGGAACTAGACTGGTCTGAAGAAGAGCACTAACACTGACTGATTCTCCACTAGATGTCAGTATAAACACATTTATAACACATGGAGCATCACTAGAGAAGATCAATGCAGGACAGAATTAACTCAAAGAACTTTATTTTCAAGTAGCAGCTAAAACTATTGAACAGCTTTCAACAAACTCTCAAAAACCACTAACAAAGTGTCTAAGACCCGAGTCCTCGGCTAAACCAGTTATTGCCCTTGTGTATGTACAATATCTGCTCACTAAAAATGAGTGAAGATACAAAAACAAATGTGCAAAGTTGCATAATATGAGCTGTGTGTTTATAACATCTGAAACACAAACACTGCTGTCCTACATGGACAGAATATTTTAATTTCTCTCTCATGGTCTAGTAGATGTGATTATGCCAAAGGTGAATGTAATTTTATAATAAACATATAAAATTGTGACGGATTTTCAGTGAGCTGTGAAGTTTAAATATACACGACAGCTACACAAAACATCCTGTAACAGTTTGTCTAAAGGCACGACGCTTTTCTACATCAGAATCATGTTAATGACTCAAAACAACTTTTCTTACACTGTAATTGCCATACAATACAGTAAAAACACACTGGATTTAAATCTTAAAAGAGCCTACACATATAGGCTATGTTCCCATTAAGTTATGAAAACACTTTTTCTAAATGTTCTCTGAACGTTCAAAGCGTCCAGTTTTTAAAACAGTTTTTTTCTTGGTTATACGAAACATTCCATGTCATCATCGTTAACGGAAACGTTACTTTTGAATGTTTTCGGAACGTTCTGAAACAAGTAGCAATATTCGTATTTTAAATGTTACAACTACATTCCGAGAACATTCAAAAGTAACGTTTCCGTGAACAACGACGACATGGAATGTTTCCTAAACATTTAAATAAAAATAAAAAGTTAGCTAAGAAAGAAAGCTGATGGTGATGAATTTTAACATCTTGATGCTACAGTCAATAAAACTAAAAAGCTGCATACAAAATTAGTTTAATAATAAACTACTTGATTACCGAGGCGTCTCCAGCTCCTGTAAATGACTCATCTGCAGGTATAAATATAGACATGATCTTATGCTTAATTAAGTTCATACAGTGTCACATTAAACAATATGAGTTCACATCAAATTACTTGTTATGAATGTTATGATGCTTTTTGTTCTGCATCAGCTAAAACAAGAATGTCAAAATTAATCTTTGCCTTAATAAATAAAGGGTTTGGATGGCTGAATATGTCTTTTTCTTTTTTTCTTAAACTAAACTCTGTAACAACAAAAAAATCTAAAAAGGCCAGAAATACTAAATCTAGAACAGATCTAGAATTGATAGTGAATTCATATAGAAACATCATTAGACTAATGTTCTCAAATGTATAAAATTATGAAGATCATCATTATGATAATAAGGTCTTGCACATTTTCTAAATGGTTTTCATTTTTCAACCTGCTTCAGATGTTGGTGGATATGATTTTTTAATGTTTGTTAAGGAGTCTCTACTGCTCACCAAAGCTGCATTTATTTGATCAAAAATACAGTAAAAATTGTGAAATATTATTGTAATGTAAATCATCTGTTTTCTATGTGAATATATAGTAAAGTGTAATTTATTCCTGTGATCAAAGCTGAATTTTCAGCATCATTACTCCAGTCTTCAGTGTCACATGATCCTTCAGAAATCACTATAATATGATGATTTGATGCTCAAGAAACATTTATGATTATTATCAATGTTGAAAACAGTTCATATTTTTGTGGAAACTGAATCATTTTATTTTTCAGGATTCTTTGATGAATATAACATTCAAAAGAACAGCATTTATTTGAAATAGAATCTTTTGTAACATTATAAATGTCTTTACTGTCACTTTTGATCAATTTAATGCATCCTTGATGAAGGAAAGTATTAATTTCAAAATTCTGAATGTTACTGTACAGTGACCACACAAAGTACATGCACACATAAAAATGTCTGAATGTCATTCAATACAAAATATCACTTGTTTTTCAGCACAAACATCTAAACATTCATAAATCAAAATACATTTACTGGAGAAGCAAAATTACTGAAGATTTTAAGTCTTGTTTAATGAAAAATGTATGAAAATGAAGTGAGTTTGTGCTTAAAACAAGAACAAATATCTCCCAATGGAGTCCGAAAAATAAAACATATTTTCTCATAATGTTTTTATTTTTTTAAGAAAACAATACTTTGAGTCATTTTGCTTCTTCTCCAGTAAATGTATCTTGATTTTAGAATCTTTAGATATTTATAATGGAAAACAAGTTAAAAAAAACATGTCGTTTTATGCAGTGAATTTCTTCAGTCACACGTACAAATGTCTAAATGTGATAAATTAAAAAATAAAAAAAAACATCAGAGCAAGTGTAATTTACAGTATGGAAAGATGCACAAACACAATAGATAAACCAATAGATGAAAACAGTCAGTATTGTGTTAGTTAGCAACACTTTACAATAAGGTTCATTAGTAATGTATTAACTAACATGAACTAACAATGTCCAATACATTTATTACAGTATTTATTAATCTTTGTTAATGTTGGTTAATAAAAATCCAGCTGTTCATTATTTGTTCATGTTAGTTCACAGTGCATTAACTAATGTTAACAAACACATCCTTTGGTTTTAATGACGTATTTAGTAAATGTTGAAATTACTGTAATATTAACTAAGATTAATAAATGCGGTAGAATTATTTTTCATTCTTAGTTCATGTTAATAAAGGTAGTTAACTAAATGTTAACTAATGAACCTTATTGTAAAGTGTTCCCTGTTAGTTTGTTTGTGATCGGTTAGTTGTAGATGATTACGGTTAATACACACTTTCAGTGAAAATGAGCAGCTGATTCAATACAAGCATTCAGACAATAGACAATTAAAGGTGAGAGAGGTGTGAGGGTGTGTGTGTGTGTGTGTGTGAGTGTGTGTGTGTGTGTGTGTGTTAGTGTGAGGGTGTGTGTGTGTGTGTGTTAATGTGAGGTTGTGTGTGTGTTTGTTTGTTTGTTTGTGTGTGAGTGTGTGTGTGTGTGTGTTTGTTAGCGAGTGTGAGTGAGTGTGAGTGAGTGTGTGTGAGTGAGTGTGAGGGAGAGTGAGTGAGTGTGTGAGTGTGTGAGTGAGTGAGAGTGTGTGTGTGTGTGTGTGTGTGTGTGTGTTGTAATGAGTTACCCCAACACTGGTTAGTTATAGATGATGTCGCTAGTTAATTAACACTTCCAGTGAAAATGAGCACAAACAGTGATATTCAGACATTTAAAGGTGTTTTGTTTTCAGTTTGAGTCAATCATCATTGAGGAAGTGTGTGTGTGTGTGTGTGTGTCTGTATCTTCCGTTCCTCCAGCGCCTGCGAAGGAATCTCCCAGTTTGCTGTAGCCCTTACTCCCCGCGCGCTCCAGTCTGGGACAGCTAAACCTCCGCAAGCGCTCATCGCGATAACCTCCGCCCGGATCCGACAGTGCGCTCAGAGACAGATGCGAACCCGTGTCCCGCTTCCCCACGTTGAGCTTCGAATCCTGGGAAAGCGACACGCGTGTCCTCGAGACCTGCGCTCGGGTGTCCACCGCGGCGGAGCAGCTCTTGCGGCGCGAGACGTCGAGCTCCTGCATGATATCGCGATTGTTGAGTTTAATAACGGGTAAAGTGAACGCGTTAACAGACGACGTGACGATTGAGCGCGTTTCCCAGTGCATTTCCTCTGACCTTTGGGATATGCTATAAATCGACGACTTGCGCTTATAGCTTCCCGGTTTTCCTCTCGGATGGCCCTCGATGCTCCTCATGTAACTGATGAACGGGACGCGGTCTTTGGCGCGCAAACCGTGAATGTCTATGACTGTGGAGTAAATATCTCTCAGATTTATGATTTTAGTTTTCTTGTCACGATCCTCGTGCAGAACGGCATTGGCGCAGATGAAGAGGAAAATCCCGATGCCCATCACTAAAGGCCCGAATACTTTGAGATTATCCGAGGATAAGTAGCTCAAAAACAGCTTTTTGAAGAAGCCAAGCGAATGTGACGAAGAGTTTCTGTCGCTCGACACCACCAGCATGTTATTGCTTGTTAAATTCCCCTGTGTGGCTCGCCATTTTGGCATATCCGTGTTTTCTCTGGGCCAGTATCCCAGTACGGCCATGGTGATCCCGACCAGTAAGATGAAAACTCCCAGTGCCGCCACCAGCCCTGATGCGGAGCACAGCTTCACTTTTCCTTTCACCACAACAACGTCGTTCTTTCGTTTCTTCTTGGCTTTCCTCTTCTTCTTGTTCTCCGCGCGGTTCTTGGATCGCGGCGATTCCTGGCGATTACGCGAGATTCTCAGCAGCCCGCCTGTGGCGATCATCGTGCCTATTGGATCACGGGCCTGTCAATCATCCTGTGGGCGGGAGGAAAAGAAGAACAGTAAGTTAAGATCAAACATAGACAAACAAAACTTCAGATTAACATATAACTTAGCGATAAAGAAGAAAGACAAAATATTAAATGTCATGGATGAAAACATACGGAGTAATCCACTATTTTGAAGACAGATTTTTTTGTTTTGTTTTTTGGTATTTTTATACTACTTCTTTTTCATTTATGTATTTCTTACATCAGGAAATTTTTTTATTATTTTCTGCGCTCATTGGCAGATATCTGTTCTAGTTTTAAGTAGATTCTAGATAAATTGTGAATCACGATTTTTTGTTTCGAACTGAGATCATGATTCTCCCACGATTTTGAACAGATAACTAAATAAAATAACATCATTTACTAGAGCTTCAAACAAAATGTTAATCGCTACAGTCTATTAAAAATGCTTTATTAATCTGAATGAATTATTTTAAATCGGGTTGAGTGATTGATTCAATGACTCACTCATAAAGACTTCACTTGTTTCATTACTGGATGAATCAGCGTTTTTGAACGAATCTCTTGAATGGATTATTCAATGACAAATACATGTTTTAACAGTCACTTGTCGCCACCTACTGGTGCAACGATATAATGATACAATTTTTATTTGAAGCGTTGTTACTTTAAAAGGGTGATTTACTCTATTTTGATCACTGCCAGAGAAATCAGTGTTTATATCCCAACTATAAACCTTTATTCCAGTTCTTCTGTGATAATATGGTCACTTTTATGCATTGATTAGCTAGCGAAGTTGCATATTTAAAGCTAGTGACGTGATTGCTTTTTCAACATTGTTCATGTGGCCGACAAAAATATAAACAAATCAGATCACTATAATACATTTTGTAATTTTGATTAGATAATCATCAAGTGTTCTAAAATAGCAGCAAATAAAGTGAGAGACTATACATGTAATATAGGTCTACATTTATGTAATTTTAATGCTTCTTACCCTATTGGCAGATAATTTATCTTGTTTTGAGCAAAAAACTTTAAATTTTAATTTATTTCCCCAGAAAACAAGACTTAATATCTTATGTCATTTTTCTACTTTAGTAAATGGGTCTTGATTTAAGAAAAGTTTGATATTTAGACTGGAAACAAGACAAAAATACTAAGTTATGATAATATGATAATATGACAGAAACACTGAGGAAGAACATATTTTTTTTGCAGTTTTGATATTTCAGTACTTTCCCCAAGTCAACAATGAGATTAAATGGAGAGCAAAGTGAGATTGATTGAGTTTTTGAGGAGATCTCAAGAGTGTCTCAAACAGTAGCGGAGCGGCAATCAGGAGATCGGGACTTTTCCCGGTGGGCCGGTAGTGTTGCGATTACGCTGCACAATATATCGAAATATCGCAAATGTATATATCGTGATGATATCCATATCGCAGCGGCTTGCAATAACTGGGGTCATGAACAAAAGACTGCTCTCGGCTGAGTAACTTTTGTAGCTTTAATAAGAATCAGTATTTAATTCATACAGTGAAAACTAAGCAGTGTTTATTTTTACATGTGATTATTCAGTTTCTGTTGTTAAATAATCCTGATGTAGGATAAGCTGAACCCCTGAACCCTGAGGTTTACACTGATGTTAAAATAACACTTCTTATGCGTCAGTAAAACACTGATGTTCACTTTCAGAAGTTACAGGGATGTTTTCTTGTCACAAAAAGAATGTGAAACACGTATGTAGGTTATATCATTTTAAATATATTTTTACGATTATTTAAGTTTATTTTACACACTTTAAGCATGATCGTAGTTATCGCATATCGCATTTTTCTTCAATATCGTGCAGCCCTAGTTTCAAGTCTGATAATAGTTATACATTGCAAGTTCTTAGCAACACCATCCGGCGGCCGCTGGTCAGCCTCTTATTTCAATAGAAACACAGGCTAATCAGAAAGCACTAACAAAGTGCAGGTCCAACCATGATTTTCAAAATAAAATATAGGGGGATTGGTGAGCTAGCCTGTCGGCCTATGACGTAAAGCCATCTAACACCTCTTTTTTTCCTCATCACGTTTTGGAAGTCTAATGTTAACAGACAGTGTGTGAATGAGTCTAAATGATGGAAAGGTACAAAAGAAAAGGGAAAGGTGGCGCTGAGAAGGTCAGACTCAAAAGGAAAACAATTATAAAATAAAAAGACATGTTCCGGGCATCAACAAGCAAAGATACTACAGGTGAAATAAGCTAAAGCACCGGATGTCACAGCTAGGCACATATGTGATTAGCACCAGCTGCCAGCCAGCCAAAAGCTTGTGAAATTTGAAAGTAGCTCGGTGGGAAATATGAGACAAATTAATGGTTTACTATGGAGTGGCTCTTGAATTTGTCCTTCAATTGTTGGCAGATGTTCCTAGTTTTAAAATGTGTAACTTCCTGTGGCTGCTGCTATGTTAAAGCGGCACTATGCAGGATTTCTGTTTTTGTCAAACAGCGATTCCTAGAGTCGCTGTAGAGTACTTGTATTTAACGTTACTGTCATAAATACAACTCACGCAGAGCGTATCTGCACTCACGGCCTCTGAACTTCATATTAATAAAGTAGCCTACCGCGTTAGGCTTACCTGAGCCTAAATGCCAGATGACATCAGTAAAGTTACATGTACGTCGCATTATTTCGTAACAATGTCCGTTATGATGTTGTAAGACATGATTATTGCAATTTATCATAATAGTTTGCAAATTGCGCTCATTTACACTATTTACAACGCGTAGGCTTATTTATGTCCTGATAATTATGTGAGATATTGACTGTTCTCATGATAATCGCAGGAATCAACTTTAACAGTGAAAGCCTGAGCGAGTAGGACTCTTGTCCGGTTCCTCGCGCTGTCAGATTCTCGTTACCTTTTTCTAGACTCTTCCGACCACGCTTTCTTCGTTTTTTTTCGCCATTCTGAAAGCGCAGGTCCGATGTTTACTCGTGTCTGACTCCTCGCTCGGTCAGTCTGCCGTTTCCTCTTTCTCTGTTCCTCCGACAATGCTTTTCTAGCTTTCTGCTTCTTATATGCCGGCTTAGCCATGACGATAGTTGTTCTTATAGCTAGCCGGATCCTGGATGGGGGCGTGTATGCGTGTAATGTGTGCAGTGCCGTAAAGCAATTCGTTACATCGCGAGAGCTGATATCACGCGATACTTCCTGACGGCGGTCCGCCAGCCCAAAGTTGCAAGTGCGGTTTTTCCACTCACAGGCACCATGGGCGTGCTGCTTTAAGTGTATAAGGATAATGACGCTAACACTAGCAGAAGCTAATGCATGTTCGACAGGGTCATCGTTTTAACGGTCATCATCAGCATCGAAAATCCTGCAACGTTTATATTTTCATTTTTAAAAATATGTATTTACATTTATAACACTATACTTTATATTATTTTACCTTAGTAAGGAGGAGTGTCACGATTCTCCAAATCATCGATTCGATTAAATTTTCGATTCTAAGGTCACGGTTCGATTCGATTCTCGATTTTTACATTTATTTTTTTAAAGTCGAAACCGGCCAATCAGGATGCTCTCTGTCTTACATGCGCTTCATGATACACATACGCAAGATCTCCCGCTCTCTCCCGTGCGCGCGCTATACGGTTTGGAGCACAGTTTTTTCTGTCTCGCATGCGCGATTGCGCGCTCTTGCTCGCTCGCTCACTCTAGATTCCAGGAGATTAACAAATTTGAGGGGCATCAGAGAGCCGCTATCAATATGCAGGAGACTCCAGGAACTTCCGCGAGACTTGGGATGTCTGCAAAGTAAACTGTGGCTTTTTTGAAGCGCGAACGTTGTCAACATAACTCACTGGAAATCCTAAAAAACTGACACACCTGCGACTTCGATGAAAGAGGAGGGAGTTCAAGTTCTGTCGATGGGTCTCCTGCATCTGCAGTTGCCATGCTATCTTTTGAATGGCTGTAGTTAAGTTAGAGGAGGTTGACCATAGACTCGCAGCTTTTCAACACGCGTGTTTTTTTCCCGCTTGGCACGCCGACTGGACGTGACATGGGGGCGTGGCAGTATCGACGATTACATTTTTTAATTCGATCGATTCGAATTTTTTTTATTTCGATCGATTTCGATTTAAGATCGAAATCGTGACACCCTTAGTATCAAATTACCAAAAACTCGTTAATGCTGCTGTGAGTTTCTAATACAGCGGCTGTGGGAGTGACCGCAGTTATGAATCTCTTGCTATTTTCTTCCTCTTTTTGAAAGTTGTAAAAACACTATAGAGGGAGTTTTTCTTTTCAAGAAACCTACGAAAACTTCACTCTATAATCTACAACGTGCATTTGTGTAGTGGCCTCTAGTGGTGAGATTGCAGATTGTAGGGTGTTAAAGGACAATTCTGGCCAAAAATGAACCTAGGGGTTAATAACACATGGGTACAGAGTCGACCGTTCTCTGGGATGCATCTGCAGTTGCCATGCTATCTTTTGAATGGCTGTAGTTAAGTTAGAGGAGGTTGACCATAGACTCGCAGCTTTTCAACACGCGTGTTTTTTTCCCGCTTGGCACGCCGACCGGACGTGACATGGGGGCGTGGCAGTATCGACGATTACATTTTTTAATTCGATCGATTCGAATTTTTTTTATTTCGATCGATTTCGATTTAAGATCGAAATCGTGACACCCTTAGTATCAAATTACCAAAAACTTGTTAATGCTGCTGTGAGTTTCTAATACAGCGGCTGTGGGAGTGACCGCAGTTATGAAGCTCTCGCTATTTTTTTCCTCTTTTTGAAAGTTGTAAAAACACTATAGAGGGAGTTTTTCTTTTCAAGTTTTTCTTTTCAAGAAACCTACGAAAACTTCACTCTATAATCTACAACGTGCATTTGTGTAGTGGCCTCTAGTGGTGAGATTGCAGATTGCAGGGTGTTAAAGGACAATTCCGGCCAAAAATGAACCTACGGGTTAATAACACATGGGTACAGAGTCGACCGTTCTCTGAGATGCGTTTTCATGATAATCGAATGTACCCAGTTTTAACGTTAGTTTTAGTTTAACCACAGATTAGCTTATAACGCTAGTGTATGGGGCATCGAATAAGTACGAATAAAAATCGCTAGTTAATACCACTAACAAGGCTCAAAAGAAATACTTTATAAAGACAGTTCACTTCGCGTATACAAGCAGGAGCCATCTTTGGAAAACAGTCTCGACCAGTCGAACCACGAACGCCGTGCTACATGCTGGTCGATAGTCACAGTTCAGCTCACGTAGCACGGTGTTCGTAGTTCGACTGGTCGAGACTGTTTTCCAAAGATGGCTCCGGCTTATATACGTGAAGTGTACTGTCTTAATAAAGTATCTTCTTATTAAACTGTCTGTACACTTACACAGTTCTCAATGCTTCGGTTTGCAGGTAGGGACCCTCATTATGCTAGCGTGTTAGTGTGCGGCTATTTTGAGCCTTGTTAGTGGTATTAACTAGCGATCTTTATTTTTACTTATTCCATGCCCCATACACTAGCGTTATAAGCTCATCTGTGGTAAAACTAAAGATAATTGTCCCTTTAACTCCTTTCTAAGTGCACGCATAGAACAAGACCTAAAACATGGTGGCGTTGCCAAGGAAGCACTTTCACTGGATCTAAACAAATCATACATACATACATACAAATCACATAGATGTGACCAGTAGCGTTGGCTTTCTTAATCTTTTTTAAATAATTTTGCAAGGGTTCTATGACATTAGTATATTTTTTACCAAAAAATAACCCTAACACAAAATACACGCTCCAAAAACACAGGCCTGCAAACATAAATTCCCAAACTGTACTAATACATGAAGCAAACAAATAATAAACAAACACAGCAGCAACCCAAAATAACAAAATGGCAGAGGGTAACCGAAGAGCGTAAAGTCAGAGAACCATCAGCTTTTATAATCCTCAAGTGTTTCACATTATAATTACCTCTGTGCCTAGAGGCACGTCACAATACTTTATTATTACTCATGATTTTTTATTATCACATGCAGTTATTCACTTCTGTTTGTCATATTCAGACGATTCCAGTCAATGATCATCAGTGACGGACAGCACGTATGACAAGCACTCAACATCTAAAGTTACAGATTTAACAGCCTGATCTCTTCAGATTTCATCTGTTTCTCTCCAATGTCTCGGCTGATAGCATTACCAGTGTCCATAAATACATCCCATTTCATTAAACATCCTCTGTAAATTCACAGATTTCACATGCGCCCCTTCACAAACCCGTTTATACATTCCAATCAGATAATCAATTACAGAAGCAGCGGATGACTTTGCTTAATTGCACTGACTAATGTATAATTCACCTTTTCCAGTTGGTTTCCAATTTGCCTAATCCCTCAGAATTATGTTTGGCGTACAGTGATGTTTGTATGAATAATTCATGCCGTGAAAAGTGTTCAGCAAAACCGTCCTGACACACGGCCGGTGGAAATGTCAGAGTCTGCGAGTGACAGACGTGAGTCAGACCCCCTTCAGAGAACGTCAATGAGGGCCGGGGGGGTCGTGACACTTCACAGACGCTTTCAACTTTCAAATCTACACACTGACAGCTTAACTGAAGCACAATGACAAGCCTTGAGGGAAATGAAACCAGGGCTACATTATAAAAATGCTAAATTCATGTTAAATATCATTTCTAGAGACCAAACTTGAGGCGGGACTCTTTTAATGCGAGACAGGAAAAAAATGCTCAAGCAACTGCATAGCAACGCCCTGGCAACCAACCAGAACCTCCCAGCAACCATACAGCAACACTTGAACACTTCAGCAACAACATAGCAATGCCCTGGCAACCACCCAGAACATCCCAGCAACCATACAGCAACCCTCAAACACTTTAGCAACCACATAGCAACGCCCTGGCAACCACCCAGAACATCCCAGTAACCATACAGCAACCCTCAAACACTTTAGCAACCACATAGCAACGCCCTGCCAACCACCCAGAACATCCCAGCAACACTCAAACACTTTAGCAACCATGTAGCAACGCCCTGGCAACCACCCAGAACATCCCAGTAACCATACAGCAACCCTCAAACACTTTAGCAACCACATAGCAACGCCCTGCCAACCACCCAGAACATCCCAGCAACACTCAAACACTTTAGCAACCATGTAGCAACGCCCTGGCAACCACCCAGAACATCCCAGCAACCATATACAGAGGCAACACTCAGAAAAGCCTATTATCAACACCTTTACAGTGTGCCTAAAAGCACTCAGAAAAACATAGCAACCACGCAGGACATCTTAGAACACACAGTGTTTTACATAGACAAGCACCACATGAATCACAAACTCTCTGCAGATGAACGCAACAAACTCTTACTCCAGTGGACACTTACATTAGATATTTAGCGGTTATCTGTGCATTTTACACCTATTGATCCTGGACTTGGGAAAAACAAACGCAGTGCTTGTCTTAAAATAAAGAAAAGGTTGGATATATATAGCCTACTGCTTGTAAAGCCTGTGACTGGCAGCGGAACTGTCTCTTCTGGTTGAGCTCATCTCTGTGTTTATAGGTGGCACAACAACAATACACACACACACTCCCACACACTCGACTCCATACGGCTTTAATGCCAGCGCCAAACAAACCAAACAATCCTCAGCTCACACACTTCAACACATTCTACATGTACAGATATAGTTTACACAACCTTGTTCTTCATCTCCTAAAACCTGACGGTTTCAGGTATTCAAATAATGACTGAATTTAGATTTTTGGCTCAGGTTTTCTTAGAAAAATAAAATAAAGATTATTAACAGAATAACATTTGACTGATGATCTCCTAATTTGTTGATTTATTTTTATTTTTTTTGCATATGGCAAGCTCATTTATCTAAGCATCAAAAATATACCTGTTAATCTCGTGTTAACTCACAACTTTAAGGTCACCTTGAGAGATTTCCGTTTCATTTGCCGTTTGTTTGTTTGTTTTTTTGTTAAACCAACGTCAGTAAATTTAATAAAGATGTAGATCTTTTGTACTGTTAATGGTATGAAATGTAGGCTATATATTAAGGTCTGAACTGATATTGTACTAATAATCTTACAGAGTGTGTTATTGATTTGCACTGATCGGACTGAGTAAATCAACTTGAAAAGCAACATGTCCAAAACAATCAAATATATCAATAAAACGTGCGTCCAAATAATCGAGTTCACAATGAAATGTCAATAAAACATCACAGTCGGCGTTAAAACGACAGTCACTTTAGACATTAGGTGTTAAACTGACGTTTGTTTTCCATTGTTTTCCACAAAAGCATTTGACGCGATTATTCCGCCAGAAGAATGATGATTTAACAAGTGTTTAACTGAAGTCAAAGACATGCATGTGTGTGTGAATGTTCTCACCGACACTGTTAGTCCATCACTCAGGATCTCCGTCATCTTCAGCAATGATTGTCATCCTGATGATGCAGAAACAGGGATATGAGGAGAGCTTTGACTGAAGCTCCTATTCCTCGTGTGGCTCCACCCATCATCATCAGCTCCACACACTCGACCTGAGCATCACAGGTCTCGGATCAGACTCGCACACTGCACACTACACACTGTAGTGCACTCTTATAGACACGTGACCTGCATCTGTCATGCTTATCGTCTCAGAAAATGATATAGAATATTTCAAAATGTGGAAGCATGCAAACATGTTTTAGCAAATCTTGATTAGGCTATACTATAAAAAGTCATATGACAGTCATATTTATTAAAAAGTCAAAATGATGATATAAAAAAGTAAATATTATGCAATACTAAGACACAATTTTGACCTTTTAATGGCATAATTTTCATATAAAAAGTCGAAAATGCACATAAATTTAAAATTATGACATACAAAGTCAGAATTATGACAAAGTCGAAATTACGATATATAAGGCATATTTATTAGATGAAAAGACGAAATTATGACACTAAGGCAAATATGACAGGAAAAGTCAAAATTATGACATACTAAGGCATATTTATGAGATGAAAAATCTAAATGACGACATACTAAGGCATATTTATACGATGAAAAGGCAAAATTATGACATACTAAGGCATAATTATGAAATGTAAAGGTAAAATTATGACACAATACTGAAAAATCTAAATTATGACATTAAGGCATATTTATGAGATGAGTCCAAATTATGACACAAAGGCATATTTATGAGACGAATAGTCCAAATGATGACATATTAAATGTATTTTAAATGCAGCTTTTTTAATGTATTAAAAACAGAGGTGTATGTGTGTGGCCCGACTGAAACTCGAACACCCTGTTGCACAAGCATTTTTACGGCTTTAACAGCTGATTTCTTAGTTCTTCAGAGAACTATGACACGGACACAAAGGCCAAGGACACTGCAGCTGAACTAAGTCACTTCACCTATTAATAGAGGAAAAATAACAAGCCCAAAGATGGACAAACATGTTCTTCAAGCGCTTGTTTAGCCTACATAGAAAAAGAATGGAAAAGTAGCGCAGTGGAATTGACAAATATTATACATATACACGCTCAGCTACATTACTTACATATCCTGTGATAGTACATTGTATCGAAAATATAAACGAACATATTAACTTTTAAACATTATTTTGCAATGTTTACTGACAATATGAGCCGTCGTTTGACCAGTAGCTCTGCCGGTTTACGGATTGATCGGGTTTGTGTCGGATACTCCTTTCCTTGTCTATGGAAGAGAATGTATTCCAGGCAAAAATGTAATCATTACATAGGAACGATGATCCAGTGTTTGCTAAGATGCAGTTACAAGAAATTCGTTTTATGTGTGATCCATTCCACATTCGTTTTTAGGTAGCTATTCCACGCTGGCTGTATACAGTAGCCTACGATCACAGTAAAGTCCCCATGAAATCAAAATCGAAGTTTTTTGGCTTTTAGTATGAATCTAACTGTTATCTATAAGCTAGTGTGTTCCAAACCAATGACAAAAATTTGGATTTAGAATAAATAAGAGTTAAAAACTTACAGTCTCTCACTTTTGCCAACATGGATCAATGATTTTGATGACATCGCTCTGCACTTCAGCTTCTCATCAGATTTTCTGTCCAATCAAATGCTCTCTGGAATCTGAAGCTCCGCCCCCATATTATAAACTGCTACTGTAATCAGTCACTTCTTCACACATTTACTATTATATATGATGAACGGGACCTGGTGCACTATATAGGGGATAGGGAACGATTCAGACAGTGTAAATATGCTTTTCATTGAGCTGAATGAAGTCTGGTTTCACGAACCGCCGCAGCTCAGGTCTAGAGACATGACACACAGAGCGGATCATATGATCGAGTCTCTGCAGAACAGAAAAAAGTATCGGATCATTTGAATTCGAATGCTGTATTTTAAAGCAAAATGGAGGAGATTAGGAGGAGAAACGGTTAGAGATTAGGAAACTGCGGCTTTATCGTGTTCAACAGCTCTGGCCAAGCTGTGATATAAACTAAACGCCATTGGCTATTCAAATATATGTCCCGCCCTGTTTCTGTTGAAATTAGGTCAACACATTAAATAATGCTGTGTGTTTCACTGGACCTTTAAGGGATTTTATGTAGATTTGAAATAGATTTGAAACAAAAAAGTTCTTACCTGTCACACCAGAAAAAAAGTTATGGCTATATGCACATGATTAAAAAGATTTTTTTTCCCCTTGTTTATACGAACGTTAAGGGAACATTCCATTTAGCAAACATTTTTGGAATGTTACTTTTGAATGTTCTCTGAACGTTCTGAAACAAGTAACATTTAAAAAACATCCAAATGAAACACGCATGAAAATTATACAAATAATGTTTTTGTGCTCACATTTAGAGAACATTCTTAAAGAGCAGATAACTTTGAACATTATATTAATGTTACTGGAAGAACTTTAGTTCATCACTTTGGGAAAACCCTGTCATTTGACAATGCTGCTTTATATCGATTCAGGAAATAAAACTGACAGAGTCCAGACTCTCCAATGTTCGAGTTCTGCTGAATACAGTCAGCTCTTCAGTTCATTAAAACCAGGCCTGCTACTTTTAAAATACACACTGAAATAACTTTTACAATGATAATTAAGCTGAGAGAAAGACAGCATGTAATCATAATGAAAGTCTGGGGCTAAAATCTCATTCTTCCCTGCTTTATAGAATGCGAAAAAACATGCGGCGAATGTACGTCCAGATTACATTCATACTATAGAACTTTCTTTTAAAGCACTTGCAAAGTACAAGAACATATTCAAAATGTACAGTAAGTACATATGTCTCTGCTGGACATCCCTCTTCTCATTTCAGGTTTCTTCTTTCCGCTCACTGGACGTGTCTCTGGTCATTAGCATAATCATATCCAGTGTCTCTGTGACCTTCATCTACTGCTGCTGCCAAAACAATTAATAATGCTGTAACGAGCCAAGAGAAGGAAGAGGAAAACTCAACAATCCCTGAAAACAGACAAGCCTTAGTCATTTTAATCGAAGAGAACGTAAAAATGCTATAGAAAAAAAATGTTAATGAAAATCCAGCTTTTAATGTTGTTTATATGTCTATGTGGTGTTTTTAATATGCTTTAAGACAAACCATGTGTAAATGAACCAAAGTGAACCAAAGACAGTCTCAAAAACACGGTTTGAAATCGCTGGTGTTTCTGACGTCACAAACTACAAACTAAATTTTTGAGTTAAGTCAACTTGAAATATGAAGTTGTATTAAATATAAATAACCTGAATATTTGAGTTCTCAAAAAGCTCAATCAGGGAAGTTATTCTATCTGTCACATTTTTTATTTGTTTGTGTTCAGCGACTCTTAGTTTGAAGATTATTTTGTTTCTCTTTAACTGTTTAGTTACTGTTTCCTTGGATTCTATGTATATTCTCATTTGCTCCCTTGCTAATTGATTATGTTCACCTGTTTCTTGTTCAGTTCTCATTATCTTGTGAATGGTTCTCTCTTTGTTCGGTGTGGTCTGCAAAAATATCCCCTGCTCTTCATCTTCTCTGACTTGTTGTGACACTAATGTTATTCTAGCTAATTGCAACAATATTTTTTTTACAGTGTACCTCAACACTGTATTTTAAATACAGCTCCTTCTAAAAAAATTAGCATATTGTGATAAAGTTCATTATTTTCCATAATGTAATGATAACAATTAAACTTTCATATATTTTAGATACATTGCACACCAACTGAAATATTCCAGGTCTTTTATTGTTTTAATACGGATGATTTTGGCATACAGCTCATGAAAACCCAAAATTCCTGTCTCAATAAATTAGCATATCATGAAAAGGGTCTCTAAACAAGCTATTAACCTAATCATCTGAATAAACTAATTAACTCTAAACACCTGCAAAGGATTCCTGAGGCTTTTAAAAACTACCAGCCTGTTTCATTACTCAAAACCGCAATCATGGGTAAGACTGCCGACCTGACTGCTGTCCAGAAGGCCATCATTGACACCCTCAAGCAAGAGGGTAAGACACAGAAAGAAATTTCTGAACAAATAGGCTGTTCCCAGAGTGCTGTATCAAGGCACCTCAGTGGGAAGTCTGTGGGAAGGAAAAAGTGTGGCAAAAAACACTGCACAACGAGAAGAGGTGACCGGACCCTGAGGAAGATTGTGGAGAAGGATCGATTCCAGACCTTGGGGGACCTGCGGAAGCAGTGGACTGAGTCTGGAGTAGAAACATCCAGAGCCACCGTGCACAGGCGTGTGCAGGAAATGGGCTACAGGTGCCGCATTCCCCAGGTCAAGCCACTTTTGAACCAGAAACAGCGGCAGAAGCGCCTGACCTGGGCTACAGAGAAGCAGCACTGGACTGTTGCTCAGTGGTCCAAAGTACTTTTTTCGGATGAAAGCAAATTTTGCATGTCTTTCGGAAATCAAGGTGCCAGAGTCTGGAGGAAGACTGGGGAGAAGGAAATGCCAAAATGCATGAAGTCCAGTGCTGCTTCTCTGTAGCCCAGGTCAGGCGCTTCTGGTTCAAAAGGTCAGGCGCTTCTGGTTTCTAGTTCAAAAGTGTCTTGACCTGGGGAATGCGGCACCTGTAGCCCATTTCCTGCACACGCCTGTGCACGGTGGCTCTGGATGTTTCTACTCCAGACTCAGTCCACTGCTTCCGCAGGTCCCCAAGGTCTGGAATCGGTCCTTCTCCACAATCTTCCTCAGGGTCCGGTCACCTCTTCTCGTTGTGCAGCGTTTTTTGCCACACTTTTTCCTTCCCACAGACTTCCCACTGAGGTGCCTTGATACAGCACTCTGGGAACAGCCTATTTGTTCAGAAATTTCTTTCTGTGTCTTACCCTCTTGCTTGAGGGTGTCAATGATGGCCTTCTGGACAGCAGTCAGAATCAGAATCAGAATCAATTTTATTGCCAAGTAGTGTTGTGCACATACAAGGAATTTGCTTTGGTAATAAGGTGTTACCATGGCTGCTATAATCAGCGCCAACTTGAGAAAAATATAGCATGACATGAGGATAGGTGAGGAGAAAAAAGGCAACCCCCAGACTATGCTCCTGTAAGGAGAACAGTCTGGGAACAGGAAAAAAACACCTCAGCAACATTAGCACATAAACAGTACACTCTACAAACAAGACATTGCAACACGGTTGGGAGTAGGGGATGGAGGTAGTCCAGCCCAGGCAAGCAGCCATCCAGTCCTGCAGCCATTACGGCGCTGGTCACAGACCCGCCTGTCAGACTGGGGGTACGAAGCGGCGAAGGCGTGGGATGGGGTTTGGGGCAGGTGCATATCTGTGTATGTGTAAGTTCATGTATGTGTAGGCCTGGAGAGAGTCGCTAAGCCAGCACCATAATCTAGGAGCCTCAGTCCGCAGGATTGTCATAGCGATACACAGCAAGTTGCCATGGAGACAACCTTGATCATGTCCCAGGCAGAGTCAACAATCCCCAGGTGTCTGGGGAGTGGGGGAAGGAATGCAAGAGCGGCTCACTGCAGTGCTCTTCCGGGGGAGTTGTTGTTCCAGCAGCGGCCTTGGCCAAGGCCAGTGCTGGTAGTGGGGTGCCGAAACAGATAAGATTGGGATTGTTTGGTCTTGGGGCGAGTAGCCACATTCAATTTATACAGGCTATTCTCCTGGTCCATTTTGGTCTCTGAAACGATCCATTTGCCTTTGCAAAGCTGTGAGCTTCTCCATGATGTTATCCATATTGTGGTTCATAGACCCAGTCTGAGTGCTGACAGCTCTGCCCACCGCTTCAATCATCACGGGCAGCCTTGCGGGGCTTTTGACAGCTGTCACCGTCTGCTTAGTTCCTCGATAAACCAGGGCAATGCCTAATCCAATCAGCAGAAGACCTGTTATCATGGTGCCGAATAGGTAGATATCTTCAATGTCCTCCACGGAAAGAGCCGCCAGACACACGACCCGCCACCTCTCCCACGCGTCCATCGTGTAGCCAGCTGCGAACATCCCGGCAGGGCAGTCAGGTTCCCCCGAACCCAAGCTTCTCGTCGAGAAGATAGTGTCAATTGCGTTGAGAGACCAGTTGATCAAATCCATAATTTCTTGGTTTTGGAGAGCAGTGTAGCGAGAGTCTCTCAAAGTACAAGACAGTAGACGTGACGAGAGAAGCAAAGCAGGAGAGGTAAGGGGAGGGAGAGGGAGAGAAAATGCGACCGCCTTCGTTGAGAGCCAGTCAGGTCGGCAGTCTTACCCATGATTGCGGTTTTGAGTAATGAAACAGGCTGGGAGTTTTTAAAAGCCTCAGGAATCTTTTGCAGGTGTTTAGAGTTAATTAGTTTATTCAGATGATTAGGTTAATAGCTTGTTTAGAGACCCTTTTCATGATATGCTAATTTATTGAGACAGGAATTTGGGGTTTTCATGAGCTGTATGCCAAAATCATCAGTATTAAAACAATAAAAGACCTGGAATATTTCAGTTGGTGTGCAATGAATCTAAAATATATGAAAGTTAAATTTTTATTATTACATTATGGAAAATAATTAACTTTATCACAATATGCAAATTTTTTGAAGAAGGACCTGTACATACTACCTAGCCAACAGTGAAATGTTTTCAGAACATTCTGGCAAAGTTATGAACAAATGTTAAAGATCTGTGTGATTTCAGGACACTACATGAATCTCTGCGGTTTCCTCTTAGACTCCAGGAAAGTCTAGACTCCGGTGAAAATGAGGTCTGGGATTCCAGCAGCGCTCCCACGCGTCCCCCACATGACATTTTGCAAATGCTTTTAGCGGATACGAGAGCTCCACACCTGTTCCTCCTAATTAAGTTCACATATTGAAGCAGGCAGAAAAGTTAGATTTCATTATTCTTCAGTATCTGGGGCGATGTAGGATCAGCTGGTGATCTTGTACCACATTATGAAAGGTTCTGTGTACTTTATATGCTCAGACTCTGAGGCCAGACTTGAATAATTGAACTGCTTCTGTATCAAACAGATTCTCCTTTACACCTATGAATGACTTTCTTCCTCAGTATTTCTGTCTTGTTTTCCAGCACAAATATCTTCAAATCAAGAGTCATTTACCGGAGAAGCAAAATGACTGAAGATATTTAGAACTGTTTTCTGTTAATGCTTAAGAAAAGAACACATATCTGCCAATGGCGTCAGAAAATAAACTTAATTCAAAGGAAAAATAAGATAATTTTTTCTGACCCTATTACTAAAAAAATCTCTAATTTGATACTTTTTCCCCAGAAAACAAGACTTAACATCTTAATATCCTATCATGGAAAATTCACTTTAACATGGTGTTTGAATATAAATGTGTGTTGGCAGTGTGTGAACATAACCACCCTAATGATGAAAATCCACTCACTCCTTTTTTTAAATTCCCCATAAATCATAAGCAGTGACTCAACATGAGTAATTTGTGTTCCCTTTCGAGTCGGTCTCTATGGGGTGTGTCCCCTCCTTCCCCAAATACTGAAGTCTAATTGCATCGCGCCAGTAAACTTCACTGGCCAATGGCGTTTGAGCGCGAGCAAGGGGAGCTATATAGCCATTGCGTCAGAATCTTTCTCCTTCATGGAAGCAAAGCATCGTATTAAATCAAACTATATAGCGGATGGCTACGCCCCTAATTTGTGCGCTCAAAGGCCATTGGCCAGTAAAGTTTAGTAAGTAAGTAAGTACAATTTATTTGTAGTGCTGTACATAGCGCAATAGCCACAAAATAATAAAATAAAATAAATACAATTACAAATCAGTAATTTAAACTAAAACGACATAAAAAAAAAAAAGTAAACATTTTTTTTACTTGGGTGATGCAATTAGGCTTCAAGGTTAACCAGAAATTATTTCTATACATTGTAACATCACAATGTAACTGTGATGATGACGTTATCCGCCCTGTTAGCTTAGCTTCCCCATAGTCTGTTTTTGTGGAAGCTCTGTATATTTATATGGCATCACTCATGTCAAAGAGTAATAAACTGGGGAAGTGGATTTGCTTATTGTAGAGTGAAGGAAAGTTATCATGAGCATTGTGATGTTTGAAGCGGAGATCATAACAAATGTCAGTAGAATGGAAAGAATTGGAGTGGTTCATTCTGTAAGATCTTACCTTCATGCTGTGTAAATACAAACCATAAGACGGAACATAACGAGCACAGCGCTGAAAAGGGGCGGGGCTACATAAGGTCTGTAAAACAGATAATTCCGGTCCTTGATTCTGATTGGTTGAGTCGCGTTTGAAGCTTGTACGTTACTTTACAATATGGAAGCTTGTTTCCGCCACAGAATGGAAAATAAAAAAGGTAATCGCGACTTTTTATCTCACAATTCTGACTTTAGTTCTCAGAATTGCGAGATATAAAGTCAGAATTGCGTGAAATAAAGTCGCAATTGCGTGTTATAACGTCAGAATTGCGAGATATAAAGTCAGAATTGCGTGATATAAAGTCGCAATTGCGGGTTATAAAGTCTGAATTGCGAGGTATAAAGTCAGAATTGCGTAATATAAAGTCGCAATTGCGTGTTATAAAGTCAGAATTGCGAGATATAAAGTCAGAATTGCGTGTTATAAAGTCGCAATTGCGTGTTATAAAGTCAGAATTGTGAGATATAAAGTAGCAATTGCGTGTTATAAAGTCAGAATTGCATGATATAAAGTCGCAATTGCGTGTTATAAAGTCAGAATTGTGAGATATAAAGTAGCAATTGCGTGTTATAAAGTCAGAATTGCGTGATATAAAGTCGCAATTGCGTGTTATAAAGTCGCAATTGCGTGTTATAAAGTCGCAATTGCGTGTTATAAAGTCAGAATTGCATGATATAAAGTCGCAATTGCGTGTTATAAAGTCAGAATTGTGAGATATAAAGTCGCAATTGCGTGTTATAAAGTCAGAATTGTGAGATATAAAGTCGCAATTGCGTGTTATAAAGCCGCAATTGCGTGTTATAAAGTCAGAATTGCGTGATATAAAGTCAGAATTGTGAGATATAAAGTCGCAATTACGTGTTATAAAGTCAGAATTGTAAGATATAAACTATTCTGAGAGGAAAAAAGTCCGTCTTTTTTCCTCCCATAGAAGTGGATTTTATAACTCACAAATTGCGAGTTTATATCTCACAATTTTGACTTTATAACACGCAATAGCGACTTTATATCACGCAAGTCTGACTTTATATCTCGCAATTCTGACTTTATAACACGCAATTTCAACTTTATATCATGCAATTCTGACTTTATATCTCACAATTCTGACTTTATAACACACAATTGTGAGAAATAAAGTCAGAATTGCAAGATATAAACTCGCAATTGTGAGAAAAAAAGTCAGAATTGTGAGATAAAAAGTCGCAATTATTATGATTTATTTATTTAGTGGCGGAAACAAGCTTCCATGCTACAACCAATCTGCCGAACGGGAGAAATAAACGCAAGGTCAATTTGGAAATGGACAGATACGGTTTCTTCTGTTTTGTTGTTGCTGGAGTATCCGAGCTATAAAGGCTCCGCCCTCTTCTGGAATGGAGGGCGGGGAGAAGCAGCTCATTTGCATTTAAAGACACACACACCATAAAAAATGCTGGGTTGTTTGTTGGATCACAAATGCATTTTAAAAATGTAACCCAATGGCTGGGTTTGTCTATATTTGACCCAAAATTGGGTTGAAACAACTAGTGAATGTGAAAGTGTTTTTGCGTCCACCCAAAAAGGGCAATTTTGCGCATGCTATAATAAATAACCTATAGGGTATTTTGAGCTGAAACTTCACAGACACATTCTGGGGACATATGAGACTTGCATTAAATATTGTTAAAAGGGACGTAATAGGTCCCCTTTAAGTAATTTCCTTCCATCACTGGAAGCGGCTGTGATATTCCCATCGGTCATGATCTGAACAGTATCTGGCAAATCTCAACGCATCGTCTCCATCCAGAGCCTGCGGTTCCATGGAGAAGCATCAATTAAACAGATTTAAATAGAGTTCAGTCGCTCTTAATTATTTACCTGTTCTGCATCTGCGTGAAGCCTATATTTAGAGTTTCTAGGACACAAGAATGAGCCAAATTAACACACACTGTCACACACCAATTATGGCATCTTCACTGGTTTTGTTCAGATACACCTTATCTTACCAAGCAAAAAAATCAAACCCACGAATAAAAATACTTTTCTGAATATATACATGCTAACCATCAGGTTGCTCGGGTCATTCGATTGTCATCCTTTTTTTATTATCTGTCAGGTGAAGATCAGCAGATGATGTGGTATAAAAAATATCTGTTAGATTTAATTTACAGCACATCCATAAATAAGTATATCACAGGAGCATCACCTTACAGTATGCATGTTATTATATACCTTTATAATGAATCTTTCCACTAACCTAAATTCAGCTTGATACTCACGATACAATATTATTGCGATACTCCAAGAAATATGGTAAAAGATTAATACATTTTTTTTTACTGTTGATTAAAATGCTAAATTTGGTTTCACATTGTGCGTGTAAATGATTTGGCTTGGATTCGGTGCTGGAAACCCAATGCAGGACAATAGAGACACCAGAATAACAATATTCATGATTCTGAAGCTGAAAATACACAATTATTTTAGATGAACATGCTGCAATCTGTCACTGACTAGATATATTTAAAATAATATAAGCCACTTTTTACTGGTAACATCAGACATTTGGCATTATCAGGACACACAAATATTCCCCATTGCATTATTATCCATAATATTCAACATGTACTGACACTAAACCTCTGTAAATTTAATTTTTTTCTCGCACAGTAATTATTATTTTTTGGGTGAACTATCCACGATACTGTCAGGTGTGGTGCAGAAGAAGAGGAGTCAGAAGTTCCACTGCAAACTTTTACTTACAATATAAATCACAACAGTACCTAGCAGACGGTTCACACACACTTATTACAACGTAGAACTGACAAAGACTGAATGAACAGAAGGGAACTAAATACAAACACAGATGAACGTTGATTAACAGAACACAGGTGAAACAGATGATCTAAATGACAGTAACCATGGAAACAGATGAGTGGCGGGAAAACAGAACAAAGGAAAACGTGACTAGTGACAACAAGACTCAGACAGAAACACAACTGTGACAGATACATATTGTTGCATTTTTGTATTGCGATATATTTTTACACCCCTACTGGACATTAATTCTAAACTAGTGTATTTTAAAAACACCAATGTCAAAAACACAAGTGTTCTCCCAGATAACAGGGAATGTATTATGTAATCTCTGTTGCTCACAGGATTCGAATCCCACAGATTCCCCAGAGAGATGTGAACAAATGAGCAAGACTTCAGGTCAGACGAGAGACACACCAGACCTCAAACACACTCAGTGTGTGTCCAGAACTAGAGCAGGAGGAAGGATGAGACACAGAGAGATGAATAAGAGCATTACACACACTCTCACACACACACACACACACACACACACACGTCTAAATATTTTTTTAAGTTTTAGTACTTCTTTTTTAGAGGTTTTATTTTTTCAAGTACAATTTGTTTATGGTTTTATTAGACGACAAGAACCCTGGTCTGCAGCAGTGACTGTAATCTGATGCCATTAAACAGT
>JAPDVR010000008.1:1516900-1519400 GCA_026230005.1 Gila orcuttii | reverse complement strand
ACTTCCCCCATGTTTGTCATTTCTGTGGCGGAGCTCACGCCCGTTCTATTTGCCCTGTGCGCCGCTCCTCAGCTAAGTTAACCATCGACATTCTTAACGTCTGCCTAACCACTCTCCGCTCACGTCTTTTTCTCCTAACAAAACAAGAACCCTAGACGCTATGTTCAATTTGGCTTTCTTCCGATCATCAAATCAAAATGCTAGGTCGATGGTTCTCCCTCGCCTTCGAAACGTATGTTCATTCAGATCTGCCTAACATTAGACAAGCTCAGCAAACACTAGCATTCCTCTGAGTCTGGACCGCTTCTCCCTACTATTTTGCATCTCCCCGCTTACCTAGCCCCGCAGGGCGTGTATTCATCTGGATGCAGTGAGAGCTCTCCCTTTTCAGATGTGCGTGACCTACCACTCCTGGAGTGGGGTCTCCCATCTGAATCGCTGTGTGGGCTCTTCCGTTCAGATGCATCACAGGCTCTCCCGTTCGACTTGCTGTGTGGGCTCTCCCGTTTTGATCGCCGAGTGAACTCCCTATTTATACAAATGGGGGGGCTCTCTCCTTCGAAACGCAGTGGGAGCTCTCCCGGTCGAATCGCAGTACGAGCTTTCCGTTCGGGCGCCGTGGGGGCTCTCCCTTTCCGAATCGCTGTGTGATCCTTCATGTTTTTAACCATGGAGGCTCTCCCGTTCGGATCGCAGTGTCGGCCCTCCTATCCGAAAACAGGACTGGAGGTATCAAGGATCGTACGTCCCTCGAATGCGACGGGCCATTATGTCTTTGTGATCGCCGCCCCCTGCGTCAGAAGGATGGTAGTTCTGCATTTCCTATGTATACCGTAGGCTCCCTCTTGCTGCGTAGGGAGTTTCACTTCAGATATTGGTGGCCCGTTTGCCTCTAGGGACGAGGACCTCCTTCCCCGTTTGTGACATCTGGAAGCCCTATGTTCTCTAACTCCATGGAGCTCCATGTCATGGATGTGGCAGGGCGTTCTCCAACCTCGTACTCAAACCTCCAGTCCCAAGATACTCCCGTAGGAGTAATATCTGAAAGTCACTGCCGCAGCAGTGCAGCGTTGAGATGTACCCCAGTCAAATTTCCACAAGCCCATGTCGTTTCACTCCACAACGAACGCAGGCACACTCTTTAAAACACCGCTCCCACCGGAGCTCCACTCATAGCCCCACATGGTGGGCATAGTAGGGAGACGCAGTTCCAGCCAGGAGCCCCATTAAACATATCACTGCCGCAGCAGCGTCCATCCATGCTCCATACAGCTTTCAATTTCCACTCTTTTTGGGGGGTAACATGCTTTAAGCTCTTAGGCATCCTATATGATCATGTAATTCTAACTTGCTGTCCCAAATATTTATTCAACACTTTTGGGGGGTATATCAGAGCTTGAGTTGAAGCTGCTTCATCGAGCCCCTCTCCAGTGGACAGCAAGACAAATAAGTTTAACCTAATATCTTAAAGATTCTATGGGCAAACAAACTCGTTAAATGAAGTTCCTAAACGTAAGTTAGGGAGGAGTGAGCCAATCTAATCTTTCAATCAACAGCCTGAGTATATAAGCAGCCGCTTACCTCTCCCTAGCATCAGCTGTTCCAGTATCCCTCCTTGCCCTTTTTATTATCAGGTCCTACATTTAGCCACTGGGGGGGTATATCAGAGCTAGAGTTGAAGCTGCTTCATCGAGCCCCTCTCCAGTGGACAGCAAGCCAAATAAGTTTAACCTAATATTTTAAAGATTCTATGGGCAAACAAACTCGTTAAATATGTTTTGACCCATTTCCCTCGTGAGCCGCTGACTTACTGCAGGTGATCTCAGGCTTTACTATCCCTCTGTGGACATTTCGTCAATACACACACACACACACGCACGCACTCACGAACACATGCACATGCGCGCACACACACACACACACACACACACGCACACACACACACTCACTCTCAGTGAGTACACACACACACACACACTCACTCTCAGTGAGTAAACACACACACACACACACACACACACTCTCAGTGAGTAAACACACACACACACACACACTCTCAGTGAGTAAACACACACACACACACTCTCAGTGAGTAAACACACACACACACACACACACACACTCTCAGTGAGTAAACACACACACATACACACACACACACACACACTCTCAGTGAGTACACACACACACACACACACACTCTCAGTGAGTACACACACACACACACACTCACTCTCAGTGAGTAAACACACACACACACACACACTCACTCTCAGTGAGTAAACACACACACACACACTCACTCTCAGTGAGTAAACACACACACACTCACTCTCAGTGAGTAAACACACACACACACACACACACACTCACTCTCAGTGAGTAAACACACACACACACACTCACTCTCAGTGAGTAAACACACACACACACACACACTCACTCACTCTCAGTGAGTAAACACACACACACACACACTCACTCTCAGTGAGTAAACACA
>JAPDVR010000008.1:1509400-1514400 GCA_026230005.1 Gila orcuttii | reverse complement strand
ACGACTTTTTACGCCATAACTTACATTTTTGTCCTAATTTAGATTTTTTAATGTCACAATTGTGACTTTTGAAGTCTTTATTTAGTATTTTTAAGTCATAATTTTGACTTTTCATCTCGTTAATGTCTAAGTGTGTCATAATTTTGATTTAGTATGTCGTAATTTTTCCTTTTTACATTATACCTTTGACTTTTTATGTCATAATTTCAACTCTTTCTATGCAAACATAATCTGCATAATCCTACAATCAAACCAAATGTGACATGTGATGTAAGATTAGTGAAAAAATATGACTTAAATAATTTTGACTTATTTTAACTTTTCGTCATAATTATGACTTTTCATGCCATAACTTACTTTTTTTGGTCATAGATTTTTTAATGTCACAATTGTGACTTTTTAAGTCATTATTTTGTATTTTTAAGTCATAATTTAGATTTTTTTTGGTACTATTTTCACAAGTAAGGTGTACACTTTCAAAACTCTTAGTACAAAAATCCAAACTGATCACACTTGTAACACAGCTAGTCATTCTTTCAAAACATGATCCCATGCTTTCATTACAGTTATACATTTTTCAGTCCACATAATCATTGTTTCAAACACAAGATTATTGTAATATGTAATGAGAACGTTTGGTTTAATCACAGAAACACAACAGTATGATCTTCTTTCAATTTAGTACTTTTAACAATCAGTTCATTCAACAGCAAACAATGCAAGACACATGTTTCAAATCACTCTTGTTGCTGAAATAATTACAGTAATACAGGATACAGTTGCCACATTAGAAAAAACATGTGCATTACCTAACCTATGTAATTGAATCCATAATGTTTGTAATAGTATCTGCAGTGAGTTATCAAAAGCTGTGATGAAGTATGACAAAGCCATGAGGATCTGTGCTAGAACAGAGTTTGCTGGCAATACAGTAAATGATTTCACTCTATACCATTAAACTGAATCTACTGTAGTGGACCTTTACACTTTAGGTTGAGTTACAGTAATGTGGCTGTCCATGGGCATCTGTTTACAGTATCACTGTATGTATGACGTACATACTGTAATGTAAAATGCTGTATTTGATGCCATCTGTCTCCCTTCTACTGATGCATCTCTAATCAATCTAACGTTTTACAGTCACTGACCGTTTCCTCTCCCTTATACTCTATTCTGCTTTACAGTGTTTTCACAAATGGCAAATTTCTCTGTATCTCTCTCACACACACACATGCGAGTGCACACACTTTGAACATAGTGGGGGTTATTATTTATAAATCACTTATGTAAAAATAATTCATTACATTTGGTTATCCATATCGGAAATTGCAAACAAGTTCTATAGAAACTGTATATAGAATCAATATCTACAGGTGACACTCGAAAAATCTGAATATCGTGCAAAAGTTATAATTTTGATGATTATGGCTTACAGCTTATGAAAAACCAAATTCAAAATCTCTGAAAATTAGAATATTACATGAAATCAATAAGAAAATAATTTTACTGTACTGTAAATATAGAAATGTCATCCCTCTGAAAAGTATAATCATGCATGTGTATATAGTTCTATATACTAAATGTATTACTGTAGTTTCACCTTTTTATTTGAATTCCTGAAATACATAAACTTAATATTCTAATTTTTCGAGTTTCACTTGTATAGAAATCTATAGGTGTACCAAATGATTCATTGATTAACCATTAAGATCAGTTGGATTCAATAATAGACAAATGTATTAAACTGAACAAGAAGAGATGCAAATCAAAAGTTTGAAAGGTAGAGCTTTATGAAAGGCAGTTTCTGTGAATGAAACATTTATGTAGATGAAACACTTATTTTGTGTTGTGAAAAGGATACTTTGTGATTTTGTGAATTGTACTAACACAATTGAAAACATGATGAAATGTTTGAAAAAAGTGCACTTTTGATGATCTGTTGTGATATTAGCACTAAGAGTTTTGAAAATGTACACCTTACTTGTGAAAATAGTACCAAAGCGAATAAAAAAACTGTAATGTCTAAGTATGTCATAATTTTGACTTAGTATGTCATAATTTTTCCTTTTTACATTATACCTTTGACTTTTTATGTCACAATTTCAACTCTTTCAATGCAAACAGAATCTGCATAATCCGGCAATCAACTACTTTATGCCATTGTAAATGTGCTGTAATATAATATCAATAAATAGTGTGAGATACTGTACAAAGAGAATGCATAACGATTGCAGAATTGATAATTCTAATGAACGTGTTGGACTAGTTTATGAGCCCCTAGAATAATGGTATATTTATATGCAAATGTTTTCATCATGATTTTCTGCATTGACCTGCCAAACTCATTTACTTCCCACCTCATAAACACACCCGCCTGCTCTCAAACAGGTCCTCTCCACTCTATTTGCAGCTCCGCTTACACTGTATTTATATCCACTACGGTCTGTGTTTAAGATTATAAACATGAGCCTGTGGAAACATGAAGGAATTAAACTACTAACATCCAATGTCTTCTGAACCAAGAGGAAAAATCATATTCCTAATGGAAATAACAACACAAATCTAAAAATATTTTTTTTTTTTAAAGTATAATTGAATTGGATGTACAAGTAATTTCAACTCCAATTAAAAAATGGAGTTGAAGTGTGTTAAATGATTTAGATGAGTTACAGTACATCATCGACATACATTGTCATGACTTTATCGATCATATTTTACAGCGAATAGATTAAACCCAAATGTAATATTCCATTATTAAATAGTCAAATTTAAATACTCATAAAAAAATACAATATACAATTCTCAATTAAACCCAAACCAGTGTTATTTTAGTATCATATTTTTGTTAGTTTTAGTTAACGTTTAAGTAAAAAAAGATTTGTCATTTATTATTATCATTATTATGTTAATTAAGTTTTAGTTCATTTAGTTTTAGTTTGGTTTTATAGTAATTCATTACTTTGACTTTTTATGTCATAATTATGACTTTTTAGGTTATATTTATGACTTTTTTTACAGTGAGTGTTCACTTTGGCTTATAACATACTTATGACTTTTTATTTCATAATTATGATGTTTTACAGTAAATCCTAACTGACTTTTTATGTCATGATTATGAATGTTTTGTCACGGGATGTGCAAGACAAAAAGGTGTGAGGACTCAAGTGCAGGAGAAATTATATTTATTACAAAAGAAAACAAACACAAAACAAAACCCACGAGGGGGAAAACATAACTAATAAATATAAAACAACAACAGAACATAAAACTTACAGGATCACAGGGAACAGGAAACATTAGACAACGATCCGACAAAGACTGCAAACAAGAGGAGACTTAAGAAGGGAACAAAATAAAGAGGGGACAGGTGGAACAACTCAAACACTAATCAGGTAACGAGGGGGAGGGATCAACAATCACGACAGCACATGGCACAACATAACAAACACCCATGTGCAACACAAGACAGGACAGGCATGTGACATAACCCCCTCCCTACGGAGCGGCTACCAGACGCTCCATCAGGCTAGGGCGGGGCAGGAAGGAAACACCAGGGCGGGACGGGCGGGACAGACCAGGGCGGGACGGGAGGGACAGACCAGGGCGGGACGGGAGGGACAGACCAGGGCGGGACGGGAGGGACAGACCAGGGCGGGACGGGAGGGACAGACCGCTTACTCCTGGGAGTCCAGGGCGAAGCAGACAGTTCATCGGGCGGCCAGGGCGAAGCAGACAGTCCATCGGGCGGCCAGGGCGAAGCAGACAGTCCATCGGGCGGCCAGGGCGGTGAAGACCCCTCGGGCGGCCAGGGCGGTGAAGAACCCTCGGGCGGCCAGGGCGGTGAAGAACCCTCGGGCGGCCAGGGCGGTGAAGAACCCTCGGGCGGCCAGGGCGGTGAAGAACCCTCGGGCGGCCAGGGCGGTGAAGAACCCTCGGGCGGCCAGGGCGGTGAAGAACCCTCGGGCGGCCAGGGCGGTGAAGACCCATCGGGCGGCCAGGGCGGTGAAGACCCCTCGGGCGGCCAGGGCGGTGAAGACCCCTCGGGCGGCCAGGGCGGTGAAGACCCCTCGGGCGGCCACGGCTCAGGAACAGACACCGGCTCAGGAACAGACACCGGCTCAGGAACAGACACCGGCTCAGGAACAGACACCGGCTCAGGGACAGACACCGGCTCAGGGACAGACACCGGCTCAGGGACAGACACAAGAACTGTAACAGTCACAAAAACAAACACAAACACAGAAACAAACACTGGCTCTGGCTCTGGAACAGACATTGTCTCCAGCTCTGGAACAGGCCTTGGCTCTGCCTCCGGCTCTGGAACAGGCACTGGCTCTGCCTCCGGCTCAGGAGCAGCAGACACTGGCTCCGGCTCTGGAACAGCGGACACTGGCTCCGGCTCAGGAGCAGCAGACACTGGCTCCGGCTCAGGAGCAGCAGACACTGGCTCCGGCTCTGGAACAGCAGACACTGGCTCTGCCTCCGGCTCTGGAACGGGCACTGGCTCTGCCTCCGGCTCTGGAACAGGTTCTGGAACAGGCAATGGCTCTGCCTCCGGCTCTGGAACAGGCACTGGCTCTGCCTCCGGCTCAGGAGCAGCAGACACTGGCTCCGGCTCTGGAACAGCGGACACTGGCTCTGCCTCCGGCTCTGGAACGGGCACTGGCTCTGCCTCTGGAACGGGCACTGGCTCTTCCTCCGGCTCCAGAGCGGGCGATGGCTCTGCCTCCGGCTCTGGAACAGGAGACACTGGCTCCGGCTCTGGAACAGCAGACACGGGCATGTCCAGGATCCGAGCCAGACGCTCCAGATAGTCCGTAAGTGCCTTGGCGGCCACACAAATGGGCATTTCCAGATCTGTCTCAGGCTGGGCAGACTGGACGTGCTCAGTCTCTCGCTGGGCAGACGTGACGTGAACAGTCTCTCGCTGGGCAGACGTGACGTGAACAGTCTCTCGCTGGGCAGACGTGACGTGAACAGTCTCTCGCTGGGCAGACGTG
>JAPDVR010000008.1:1499400-1501900 GCA_026230005.1 Gila orcuttii | reverse complement strand
TTATATAATACTTTAATATAATCTTTAAAAACCAAGTTAAAACCAAAGGCATCAAGAGTCTTCCATAAATAATCATGCTCTACGCGGTCAAATGCCTTTTCCTGATCAATGGAAATCAAGCCAAAATTAACACCACAAATCTTTGAAAGATCCATCAAATCTCGGATTAAAAAAATGTTATCAAATATAGATCTTCCAGGCACACAATAGGATTGGTCAGGACTAATTATGTCATCTAAAACTTTCCCTAATCTAATCGCCAATACTTTAGACAGAATTTTATAGTCAGAGCACAGTAAAGACACTGGTCTCCAATTTTTAATATCACTCAAATCTCCTTTCTTTGGGAGGAGTGTAAGAACTGCTCTCCGACTACTACGTGGTAAAAAACCACAGAGCAAACTGTCACGAAGAACTGCAAGCAAGTCTTCTCCTATAATGCCCCAGTATGCTTTATAGAATTCAAAAGGAATCCCATCTACCCCTGGAACCTTCCCGTTTTGCGTACTCTGGAGAGCTTCATACAGTTCAATTAAAGTTATATCCTCACTAAGTTTTGCATTGGCACTTTCTGATAATTTTGGCAGATCTTCAAAAAAGAAACCATCAACATCTTGATCTTTCCTAAGATCAGAGCTATAAAGATTTTTATAAAATGTAACAGCTCTTTCTCTCATTTCGACTGGGTCTGATAACAGAACCCCAGCTTCAGACCTTAAATTCTGAATATAACGTCTTTGACCATTCTTTTTTTCTAATCCGAAAAAAAACTTTGATGGAACATCCATCTGCTCCACATCCTGGAAACGTGATCTGACCAATGCCCCTTGTGCCTTTCTCTTATAGAATTCAGACAATGCTGATTTTTTCATGAAAAGAGAATCTAAACGGTCTTGATTTCCTGTTTCTTGAATTAAAACTTGAATTTCTATAATTTCCTCTTCTAACTTCTTTATAGACTGAGTTAAAACTCTTGTGACATTTAGAGTATATTGTTGACATAATTGCTTAATGTTTACTTTCCCAATGTCCCACCATTCCTGTAAAGAGGAAAATTGATCTTTTTGTTCTTTAAAAGACTCCCAATAAAACCTAAACACATCTTTAAACTGTAAATCTGACAACAAAGTCACATTAAAATGCCAATAAGAACTACTTAATTTAACAGAACTAACAATCATTCTACACACAACCAAACTGTGATCAGAGAAACCTACTGGAAGAATTGAGCCATTTACAAAAAAATTAAGATGATGTTTGAAGACATAAAATCTATCTAATCGTGCCATTGACAACACATTTTCACGAGCATGCGTCCATGTGTATTGTTTAACATCATGATTAAAGTTTCTCCATACATCACCAAGCTCATTCCCTTCTATCATTTGTATCAGTTTTCGGCGTGAAGCCATATGTGGTTCTACATGATTCCTATCTATATTTCTTTCGACGCAATTAAAATCTCCTCCCACAACCAAAAAAACTTCATTATCACATGTTTCTATAACTGTATTCAATTGATCTAAAAACAACATTCTTTCTGTCTGTGAGGTTGGTGCATATACACAAATAAAAACAAAAACATGATCTTCAAAATGAGCTTTTATCTTTAACAATCTACCTTTTACAATCTCCTCTACTGAACAAGATGAGGGAGCAAAATTTTTATTAAACAAAACTGCAACTCCTCCACTGAGTGAAGTATTGTGGCTCAGAAAAAGAAGACCACCCCATTCCTTAGCCCATTCAACAGCAATTTCCACATCACTATGTGTCTCCTGTAAAAACAGGACATCAATTTTATTCTGTTTCGCTACTTCATAAATCTGAGCTCTCTTTCTGCAATCTCTAGCCCCATTCACATTTAGAGATGCAATGCGAATGTCACTCATAATTAAAAATGAAAGAGAAACTACAGCACAGAAAGCAATACATCCAATAAGGGCATAAATACTAAACCATTTCATCATCCTTATTCAATTGGAGTTGAATTTTTGTGACAATTTTTTTCAAACGAAATACTTCTTTATCTGTAAATCTTCCTTCACTCATTGAACTCTTAATATTTTCCAGAAGTCTTCTGAGATCTGGAAAATATTCCTTAACTTTCACTCCTCTCATATTTTTGGTCACCTTCAAGAATTTCTTGATCTCATCCACACCATATTCAAGACATGACCAACTGGATTGTGAACAAACGGAGCCACTAGAGTCAGAGCACTCACCCTCACTGCTTTCATTGTCCACTTTCCCTTCTTGGTTCTTTCTAGCCTGTTTCAAAACCATGCTCTTGTCATTTTTCTTCCTCTTCAGAGGTGTTTTAAAAACAACCTGATCCATATCCATTAAAGTGTCCTCATTTTGAATTACACTCTCCACTTGTGACTCAGTATCAGAGAACTGATTTAAGCTCATTTGTGTGTTATCAAGAGCTTCTCCACAATCAATACTGTTGCTTTCAACACTCTCACAGGTTACAATTTCAGAAATGTTGGCGTTT
>JAPDVR010000008.1:1476900-1494400 GCA_026230005.1 Gila orcuttii | reverse complement strand
TAGAGAGTGTAGAGAGAGTGTATAGAGAGTGTAGAGAGAGTGTAGAGAGAGTGTGGAGAGAGTGTAGAGAGAGTGGAGAGAGTGTAGAGAGTGTAGAGAGAGTGTAGAGTGAGTGAAGAGAGAGTGGAGAGAGAGTGGAGAGAGTGTAGAGAGAGAGTGGAGAGAGTGTAGAGTGTGTAGAGAGTGTAGAGAGTGAAGAGAGAGTGTAGAGATTGTAGAGAGAGTGTAGAGATAGTGTAGAGAGTGTAGAGAGAGTAGAGAGTTTAGAGAGTGTAGAGAGAGTGTAGAGAGAGTCGAGAGTGTAGAGATAGTGTAGAGAGTGTAGAGAGTGTAGAGAGAGTGTAGAGAGTGTAGAGAGTGTAGCGAGTGTAGAGAGTGTAGAGAGAGTGTAGAGAGAGTGTAGAGAGTGTAGAGAGAGTGTAGAGAGTGTATAGAGAGTGTATAGAGAGTGTAGAGAGAGTGTAGAGAGAGTGTAGAGAGAGTGTAGAGAGTGTGGAGAGAGTGTAGAGAGAGTGGAGAGACTGTAGAGAGAGTGTAGAGAGAGTGTATAGAGAGTGTAGAGAGAGTGTATAGAGAGTGTAGAGAGTGTGGAGAGAGTGTAGAGAGAGTGTAGAGAGAGTGTAGAGAGTGTGGAGAGAGTGTAGAGAGAATGTAGAGAGAGTGGAGAGAGTGTAGAGAGAGTGTAGAGAGTGTAGAGTGAGTGTAGAGAGAGTGAAGAGAGAGTGTAGAGAGAGTGGAGAGAGAGTGGAAAGAGTGTAGAGAGAGAGTGGAGAGAGTGTAGAGTGTGTAGAGTGTGTAGAGTGTGTAGAGAGTGTAGAGAGTGAAGAGAGAGTGTAGAGATTGTAGAGAGAGTGTAGAGATAGTGTAGAGAGTGTAGAGAGAGTAGAGAGTGTAGAGAGTGTAGAGAGAGTGTAGAGAGTGTAGCGAGTGTAGAGAGTGTAGAGAGTGTAGAGAGTATAGAGAGAGTGTAGAGAGTGTAGCGAGAGTGTAGAGAGAGTGTAGAGAGAGTGTAGAGAGTGTAGAGAGAGTGTAGAGAGAGTGGAGAGAGTGGAGAGAGAGAGTGGAGAGAGTGTAGAGTGTGTAGAGAGTGTAGAGTGTGTAGAGAGTGTAGAGAGTGTAGCGAGACTGTAGAGAGTGTAGCGAGAGTGTAGAGAGAGTGTAGAGAGTCTAGAGAGAGTGTAGAGAGAGTGTAGAGAGTGTAGAGAGAGTGTAGAGTGTAGAGAGAGTGTATAGAGAGTGTAGAGAGAGTGTAGAGAGAGTGTAGTGAGTGTAGAGAGAGTGTAGAGTGAGTGTATAGAGAGTGTAGAGAGAGTGTAGAGAGAGTGTAGAGAGAGTGTAGAGAGAGTGTAGAGAGTGTGGAGAGAGTGTAGAGAGAGTGTAGAGAGAGTGTAGAGAAAGTGTATAGAGAGTGTAGAGAGAGTGTAGAGAGAGTGTAGAGAGAGTGTAGAGAGAGTGTAGAGAGTGTGGAGAGAGTGTAGAGAGTGTGGAGAGAGTGTAGAGAGAGTGTAGAGAGAGTGAAGAGAGAGTGTAGAGAGAGTGGAGAGAGTGGAGAGAGTGTAGAGAGAGAGTGAAGAGAGTGTAGGTGTGTAGAGGAGAGTGTAGAGAGTGTAGAGAGTGAAGAGAGTGAAGAGAGAGTGTAGAGATTGTAGAGAGAGTGTAGAGAGTGTAGAGAGTGTAGCGAGTGTAGAGAGTGTAGAGAGTGTAGAGAGTAGAGCGAGTGTAGAGAGTGTAGAGAGTGTAGCGAGAGTGTAGCGAGAGTGTAGAGAGAGTGTAGAGAGTGTATAGAGAGTGTAGAGTGAGTGTAGAGTGAGTGTAGAGAGAGTGTAGAGAGAGTGTAGAGTGAGTGTAGAGAGAGTGGAGAGAGTGTAGAGAGAGAGTGGAGAGAGTGTAGAGTGTGTAGAGTGTGTAGAGAGAGTGTAGAGAGTGTAGCGAGAGTGTAGAGAGAGTGTAGAGAGAGTGTAGAGTGAGTGTATAGTGAGTGTAGAGAGAGTGTAGAGAGAGTGGAGAGAGAGTGGAGAGAGTGTAGAGTGTGTAGAGAGTGTAGAGAGAGTGTAGAGAGTGGAGAGAGTGTAGAGTGTGTAGAGTGTGTAGAGAGAGTGTAGTGAGTGTAGAGTGAGTGTATAGTGAGTGTAGAGAGAGTGTAGAGAGAGTGTAGAGAGAGTGGAGAGAGTGTAGAGTGTGTAGAGTGTAGAGAGAGTGTAGAAAGAGTGTAGAGAGTGTAGAGTGTAGAGAGTGTAGAGAGTGTAGAGTGTAGAGAGTGTAGAGAGTGTAGAGAGTGTAGAGTGTAGAGAGTGTAGAGAGTGTAGAGTGTAGAGAGTGTAGAGAGTGTAGCGAGTGTAGAGAGTGTAGAGAGTGTAGAGAGAGTGTAGAGAGTAGAGCGAGTGTAGAGAGTGTAGCGAGTGTAGAGTGTAGCGAGTGTAGCTAGTGTAGAGTGTAGAGAGTGTATAGAGTGTGTGTAGAGAGTGTAGAGAGTGTAGAGTGAGTGTAGAGAGTGTAGAGAGTGTAGAGAGTGTAGAGACAGTGTAGAGAGTGTAGCGAGTGTAGCTAGTGTAGAGAGTGTAGAGAGAGTGTAGAGAGAGTGTAGAGAGAGTGTGTAGAGAGTGTAGAGTGTGTAGAGACTGTAGATAGTGGAGAGAGTGGACAGAGTGTAGAGAGAGAGTGTAGAGAGTGAGTGTAGAGAGAGTGTAGAGAGAGTGTAGAGAGTGTAGCGAGTGTAGAGAGTGTAGAAAGTGTAGAGAGTGTAGAGAGTAGAGCGAGTGTAGAGAGTGTAGCGAGAGTGTAGAGAGAGTGTAGAGAGAGTGTAGAGAGTGTATAGAGAGTGTAGAGAGAGTGTAGAGAGAGTGTAGAGAGAGTGTAGAGAGTGTGGAGAGAGAGTAGAGAGAGTGGAGAGAGTGTAGAGAGAGTGTATAGAAAGTGTAGAGAGAGTGTATAGAGAGTGTAGAGAGAGTGTAGAGAGAGTGTAGAGAGAGTGTGGAGAGAGTGTAGAGAGAGTGTAGAGAGAGTGGAGAGAGTGTAGAGAGAGTGTAAAGTGAGTGTAGAGAGAGTGAATAGAGAGTGTAGAGAGAATGGAGAGAGAGTGGAGAGAGTGTAGAGATTGTAGAGAGACTGTAGAGAGAGTGTAGAGAGTGTAGAGAGAGTAGAGAGTGTCGAGAGTGTAGAGAGAGTGTAGAGAGTGTAGAGAGTAGAGCGAGTGTAGAGAGTGTAGAGAGTGTAGAGAGTGTAGCGAGTGTAGCGAGTGTAGAGAGTGTAGCTAGTGTAGAGTGTAGAGAGTGTGTAGAGAGTGTGTAGAGAGTGTAGAGTGTGTAGAGAGTGTAGAGAGAGTGTAGAGAGTAAGTGTAGGGAGTGTAGAGAGTGTAGAGATAGTGTAGAGAGTGTAGAGTGTGTAGAGAGTGTAGAGAGAGTGTAGAGAGTGTAGAGAGTGTAGAGATAGTGTAGAGAGAGTGTAGAGAGTGTAGAGAGTGTAGCGAGTGTAGCTAGTGTAGAGAGTGTAGAGAGTGTAGAGAGAGTGTAGAGAGAGTGTAGAGAGAGTGTAGAGAGAGTGTGTAGAGAGTGGAGAGAGTGGACAGAGTGTAGAGAGTGAGTGTAGAGAGTGTAGAGAGTGTAGAGAGTGAGTGTAGAGAGAGTGTAGAGAGAGTGTAGAGAGTGAGTATAGAGAGAGTGTAGAGAGTGTAGAGAGAGTAGAGAGTGTAGTGAGTGTAGAGAGTGTAGAGAGAGTGTAGAGAGAGTGTAGAGAGTGAGTGTAGAGAGAGTGTAGAGAGAGAGAGTAGAGAGTGTAGCGAGTGTAGAGGGTGTAGAGAGAGTGTAGAGAGTGTGTAGAGAGAGTGTAGAGAGTGTAGAGAGTGTAGAGACTGTAGAGAGTAGAGCAAATAGAGAGAGTGTAGAGAGAGTGTAGAGAGTGTAGCGAGTGTAGAGAGTGTAGAGAGAGTGTAGAGAGAGTGTGTAGAGAGTGTAGAGAGTGGAGAGAGTGGACAGAGTGTAGAGAGTGAGTGTAGTCTAGAGAGTGTAGAGAGAGTAGAGAGTGTAGTGAGTGTAGAGAGTGTAGAGAGTGTAGAGAGAGTGTAGAGAGAGTGTAGAGAGTGAGTGTAGAGAGAGTGTAGAGAGTTTAGAGAGTATAGCGAGTGTAGAGAGTGTAGAGAGAGTGTAGAGAGTGTGTAGAGAGTGTAGAGAGAGTGTAGAGAGTGTAGAGACTGTAGAGAGTGTAGAGAGTAGAGCGAGTAGAGCGAGTGTAGAGAGTGTAGAGAGTGTAGAGGGTGTAGCGAGTGTAGAGAGTGTAGAGAGTGTGTAGAGAGTGTGTAGAGTGTGTAGAGAGTGTAGAGAGTGTAGAGAGAGTGTAGAGAGTGAGTGTAGAGAGTGTAGAGAGAGTGTAGAGAGTGTAGCGAGTGTAGAGAGTGTAGCGAGTGTAGAGAGAGTGTAGAGAGTAGAGAGAGTGTAGAGAGTGTAGAGAGAGTGTAGAGAGTAGAGCGAGTGTAGATAGTGTAGAGAGTGTAGCGAGTGTAGCTAGTGTAGAGAGTGTAGAGAGAGTGTAGAGAGAGTGTGTAGAGTGTGTAGAGAGTGGAGAGAGTGGACAGAGTGTAGAGAGAGAGTGTAGAGAGTGAGTGTAGAGAATGTAGAGAGTGTAGAGAGAGTGCAGAGAGAGTGGAGAGAGTGAGTGTAGAGAGTGTAGAAAGAGTGTAGAGAGAGTGTAGAGAGTGTAGAGAGAGTAGAGAGTGGAGAGAGTGAGTGTAGAGAGTGTAGAGAGAGTGTAATATAATAATAATAATAATAATAATAAACTTTATTTTATGTCACATGTCTGTTCTGTCTTGTTATGCACATGGGTGTTTTGTTATCTTGAGCCATGTGCTCTTGTCGTTGTTTAATCCCTCCCCCTTGTTATCTGATTATTGGTTAATTTCTCCACCTGTCTGTCTCGTTACCCTCCTTTGTTTGCCTCCCTATTTAGTCTTCCTGTGTTTGCTGTCCTGTGCTCGTTCGTTGTATTTGTTACGCGTTTTGTATGCTGTCCCTGAGCTGGAGCCCGTGTCTGCTGTCCCTGAGCCGGAGCCCGTGTCTGCTGTCCCTGAGCCGGAGCCCGTGTCTGCTGTCCCTGAGCCGGAGCCAGTGTCTGCTGTTCCTGAGCCGGAGGCAGAGCCAGTGCCCGTTCCTGAGCCGGAGGCAGAGCCAGTGCCCGTTCTTGAGCCGGAGGCAGAGCCAGTGCCCGTGCCTGAGCCGGAGGCAGAGCCAGTGCCCGTTCCTGAGCCGGAGGCAGAGCCAGTGCCCGTTCCTGAGCCGGAGGCAGAGCCAGTGCCCGTTCCTGAGCCGGAGGCAGAGCCAGTGCCCGTTCCTGAGCCGGAGGCAGAGCCAGTGCCCGTTCCTGAGCCAGTGCCTGTTCCAGCGCCAGAGCCAGTGTTTGTTTCTGTGTTTGTGTCTGTTCTTGTGGCTGTTACAGTTTTGGTGTCTGTTCCTGAGCCGGTGTCTGTTCCTGAGCCGGTGTCTGTTCCTGAGCCGGTGTCTGTTCCTGTGCCCTAGCCGCCCGAGGGGTCGTCTCCGCCCTGGCCGCCCGAGGGGTCTTCACCGCCCTGGCCGCCCGAGGGGTCTTCACCGCCCTGGCCGCCCGAGGGGTCCTCACCGCCCTGGCCGCCCGATGGACTGTCTCCTTCGCCCAGGCCGCCCGATGGACTGTCTGCTTCGCCCTGGCCGCCCGATGGACTGTCTGCTTCGCCATGGCCACCCGATGGACTGTGTTTTGCCCTGGTCTGTCTCTCCTGTCCCCCCCCCCTGGCCTGTCCCTCCTGTCCCGCCCGGGTCGGATGGAGCGTCTGGTAGCCGCTCCGTAGGGACACTTCGTCTCTGCACTTATATCCACGGAATTATTCCCGGTCCCATCGTGACAATTTTATATAGCGCCTTTAAAAAGTATCTCAAAGCGCTTAACAAGGATAAAAACATAAAACATACAATTAAACAAACTATGCATTTCTGACAGAAAAACGTAATAAAATACAAAAAAAAATAAAAACATTATGAAAATATAGGATTAATAATAATAATAATAAGACAATTATAAACAATTATGAAAAAGCTACCCTAAACTAATAAGTTTTAAGTGATGTTTTAAAAACACTAAGAGATTTGGCTTGCCTAATCTCAATAGGCAGGGAATTCCAAAGTTTTGGAGCATTCGACTATGTAAGGAACTCAGCTTTTTGGAAATATGAATAATCAATAATATCTTGTTATTATTAATTATAAATATTTGGGTCAGTTAATTTGATTAACTTGATGTGGCTGAATTAATATTACAATCCATTAATCAGTTCGTCCAACGAACTCTTTTGATTATTAATTTATTCTAAGAAAAGGGTATCTTCCATGGCCACAGAAGAATAATTATTTCTTTGCATATACCGCACGTTGAGCCAGTAGCAAAAACCGTGATCATAAAGTGACATTGTATTGCAAACAAAGCAGAACCAAATACATATTATGTACAAGTTTTATTAACTAAATATAGATATTTATATGAATATAAATAAACTAAACAACATACACACATGAATACATAAATAGGTTAGTGATAGGATGAAATTGGAAACCGGAAGAGGGTCTATGAGAAGAACCATCAGAATTTCATTTTCACATTTCATTGAATTGAATACTTGCATTTGTAATGGGAACAATTCTTGAAGTTGTTGAAAATTGAAGTCGTTGATGGTTCCGGCAGTGTCAAGTGGAAGTTGGTTGAGCGTTCTCTTTCTCCAGGAACGCATGATTGGTTTGGTCAAGGCCTGGGACTCTGTTGAGGCCACGCAGAGCACCCAGGAGAAGTGAGGAAGTCGGAAGGATGGGTGATTGGAGTCGTTGTTGGTTGGAGTCTTTGTTCCAAAACTCCTGAGATTGTCTTTGGTTCTTTGTGAGAGAGTCTCCTCTCTTTTCCATGAGGCCGGATCTGGTTGGGATCCAGGCCTGCTGGAAGGCCTCTTGGCCCCCATGGAGGGGGGAGGGGGGGTTTCCCCGTATCACCCGAGACAGTGTTTGCGGCAGGATGGAAAACCAAGAGAGGGCGGTCACTGTTGCCTGTCTCTGATATAGTCTGAAAAAGAACCACCCCTAAGGTTTGAATGGACCTATGAGTAAGGTGACATGTCCAAGAGGGGAAGCGGCTCTTAGTTGATTTATGGTCTTTGTCCCCAGCGTGCTTAGACTGTTCAATCAAGCTCAAATAGACATAACAAATTCAAATTGCATTCTAAGAGAAGGTGATGTACATCAAAGTATGTGTCATTAAATGAGGATTAATTAGGTAGGAAGAATGATACAGGTGAAGTTATATTGACAGTTGGGTCATTGTGCAACCACATGCACCCCAATCAAACATACCATGTTGTTATACCTAATAGTACATGAGACAGTAAATCATCACAGTTTCTGTGAGGCATGTTCCTTCATAGATCAGAGTAATACCGCAAAGTTTATTTAATTAAAGATTGTCTCTCTCTCTTGAGCATGTGGCGCATGTGGCCACATTCCTTTGAGGTCGTAAAAGTCTGTTATCAGTCTTAAAGTGTTTTGTAACCGGACACCCGGCTGACAAAGTAACTTCATTTGTGAGGTTAGTTTTGGGGGAGAGATTCATAGACCTTTATATTGATTAAATATAGTGAATATGAATAATTAGTGTGTGTCTGAATGGTCCAGACCCTACATCCCCCCTTTTCGACCATTGTTGTCCCCCTCAAGGACAACCATGATCGAAGTTGAAATTGCCGAGAGATCAGACACACCTTTGTCATAGAAGGCTGGAAGGCCATGGTGGCCTCTGGTGGCTCACGTCTTCTGGAGCGGTGGTCGTTCCACGGCGGTTGATGTGGACAGTAGCCCAGTACAGGTCTCTGCAGCAGGTGTTGGGGCAGAAGGTGCCTTGACTGGGCATCACCTGTCATTCTGGAGTTAGGGTGAAATTGTGGTTCTTGAAGAAGGATGAGGTTTCCAGCTTTGATTCAGGTTTGGCCTCAGCAGGGCAGCGTGTGTCTTGGATCAGAGACTGCAGACCAGCTGAGTTTGAGTAAAGTCATTCTGGAAGACAGTAAACAGCTGTTTCATGGAGTTCACTGTCTGGTTCAGCCGAACGCTGTGGGTGTTGATAATTACCACAGTTCCCTTCGATGTCTTGCCGATGGACGGCAGGGAGGCACTCTGTGTTGTGAGTTGCCCTTTTAGCTGTGGGATTTCAGTTTGAAATTCAGCCACACGTTGTCTCACGGTGGCTAGGTTCAGTGCGTTGGCACTGGACATGCCAATGTTAACAGAGTTCCGACGGCAGCGGCGGTTGTGTCCATCTAGCTCTGCTTGTGTGACAGGTTTTTTTTCAAGTTGGTTGAGCATGTGTTCGACATTGGCCTCAGCGTGGGCGAGGGAGTGGAGTCGAACATACACTCTCTGGGTGTGGGTCCTGCAGTTGGTGATAAGGAGTCCCGGTTGTTCCTTCGGGACGCTGCCTGATACCGGACCTGGTGAGATGACCGACTGCGGCTGTCCTCTGGTTGGCTGGAGGCACAGGAAGACTGACCACAGCAGCATCCTGGAACAGACAAAGGGGAGAGGGAGAGAGAAAAGGAGGAAAGATCTCAGCGACTGTCGTCCTTTGTTGGCTAGGACAGTCTTTCCGCTTCGAGGACGCCGGTATGCCACTTGCTTCGGTGTTCTGGTGCTGCGCGTCATGGGCATACACTGGCATGACCCCCCCCTTTTGCACTGTGGCACCACAAGCTTTGGCGCAGCGATGTCATCAGGTGCATAACACAAGAGTGTTGTCCTGTGAACGCAGCGTGTGCTTGTTGATTTCAGTTGTCTGGGGCACCGGTTGTCGGTGGGTGCAGACGGCATTCGTGGGTGGTTGGAGGGATTAGAGGTGGTTTCTCATAGTGTCCATTGGTTTGTCATAGTCTTTGGTAAGCTGGAAGGTTGGGGTCAGGTTAAGCAGAGGCTCTGTGACACTTTGGCACACTTGTGGTGAGAGACTAATGCATGACCCTAAAAGTTCAGAACCACTGTTTAATGGGTTCGCTAGATATGTAGCATAAAGTTAGGTGCTTCATGTGTATCTAGCTAGTGATGTGTCTCTTGTATCTTTATCATCTTAGCTGTGGATGTTAGGAGGCTAAGACTTGTGTGGTTCCTAGAGTGTTTCCTGGAAAGGGCATAGCCGAGATGAAATAAATGACTTAAGATGGTTCTTATGACTAAATTATTTCTCTGGACTTAAATGGTGGTTCACTACGGCTTGACGAAGTGAAGGATAGGAGGAAAAGAGACAGCTTTCCTATTCAAATTATGCTTATTATCAATCCTCAGGACTATAGTTATGCCCTAGTAATTGTTGAAATTACTTGTGTTGCAGGGTCACAAAAATGAGTGCACTTGTTGAAAATAAACACAATCACAAATAAAGGTGTCTCTGTTTCCTTTCTGGGCCCAATGGGAAATGGAACCACATTCGAACAAGAGAGGAAATGGAATTAAATCATATAGATGACCGAATAGACAAGGGAATAGCTGACTGCCATTATTATCAAAGTGGAAATAAAAAAAAAATAAAATAAAGTAATCAAAACAGCGGTAATGATCTGAATGTGAGAATAATCAGTAGCACTAGTGACTAAACTTTGGATTTGTCTGGACCAACACTCCATAGTGGGTTACAGCGGTTGCGTGTTCAAGACCACACTGTGTGTGTCCCTCCAAAGGTTTAATCAACATGCTGATGGAAATTCTCATTACTATACGAATTCTTCTCTAGCTACACAGTTTACATGTAGTTAAACTTAAGTTTAATTGACAGGGCATCTGCAAATTTAGCCTACAGCGCTCAGCCAGGACTATGCCTAACTAGTGAAGGTGAAATTTAGCTGAGAAGAACTGAAAGTACGGAAAGTGAAGAATTAGAAACCCTAACTGGGGTTAAAGAAAGTATTCTAGAATACTTTGCACTGTGTAAACAAAAGCTGTAATTAAGGCTTCAAGTGAATGATGCTAACTGCTAATTGTAGAAGTTATTATTTAGCTTAGCCTAAGCTGGATGAATGCTAGGTTAGGTTAGCTTAGCCATCTAGGCTGGTTTGTTTACAAAGTGACATCACAAGTTAGCACTTCCTGTGACCAGTTGTTGTCATGGGAACCAGAGCATGTCAGAACAATACAACAGTACCTGAAGAATGTCTGCACATTTTACTGAGTTATGCATGTTTAAACGGGTTAAAAGGGGGCGCCTATACTTTAAGTCTTTCAAGAACTTGATGTTACATTCAGTAAAATGCAAATGTGTTTTACTCTCTTCTCTCTCTTCTGGAACTCTTCTCTTTATACAACTTATTCTATTTGTTTACAGAGTAAGGAAATAGATTTGCTGTAAGTCAAAGCTTGTCTAAGCCTATATAGTTACGTCCCTCTCATGCATAAATGCTGACTTTTCAGCGAATGAACAGTTTTGATCGCTAGGTAGCTCTCTGCTTGTAGATGCAGCTAAAAATTTAGGTGAATTACATCAATCTAACAATAATTTGTAAGGCCTTTACATTGTAGAAAGGGGAGCATCACCCAGGTCTACGTATATATAACACTGTCCTGAGCTTTCTTTGTCAGAAACAGGTTTAGCAATACTGCAATTTGGATTTCTTTAACCAAAGCAGGATAGATATCGGTACAGTTTACAAGCTGCTGAGATGAGATTCCTTTGTCAAACAGACTTACGCTTTAATGCTGAACTAACTGATACCAGCTGGAAATCTAAGACTCTTTCACTTACAGTAGAGATGTCAATTCCAGCTATCGTTTTATCTGCATTTAGACAAGCCAGCAACCAGTGATCAAAATGCGTATCGCATGTTGTGTTCCATATGGACCGCAATGGTCAAATGCACGCCTGTAGGTCAACAGTAGTTTAAAGCTCAGGTGGTTTTCCTACACTCTGGCATCAAGGTGATGTATGCCCTATTTGGAGCTAGTGTTTCCTGTAACCCTTCATTGTCATGGAAACTAATGTTTAGCAGTGCCAATTCAACCAGCATGTAGCAAATGTTTATTTCAAAAGAGTCGTGCATAGTCTGTTGGCAGGTGAGGCTTACACGTCCATTCAAGATTTTCTTTATATCAGTAAAATTCTAGTTTTACTAATGCAGAGTCTTGCTGCTCTTTGAGCACACATTTTCATCTACTTTAAAAGTTTTATGTCCTATGCTGACCAGGGACTTTTTAGCAGAGTCTTGCATTGTGTTCATGTTGTGTGCCTTCTGGTTTTGCAGTTCAGAATCAATGGGGTCTTAGGAACCCTTTCTGAGGAGGCCTTCTGTGTTAGAGGCCTTCTTCATCAGGTCACGCATCGTTGAGTGGGCATTGCGTGGGGGCAGGTGAAAATATGGTGACTAACTGGTTTTGGAGGAAAAGTTTCTTGACGCTGGTGTCCTCCTCCGTCACAGGTTCGTTGTAAGTTCCACAGAAAACTCGTTCGGAGTCGGTGGTGGTAGCACAGGCCCTTCTAGGTCTGTCCTGCTTGGTGTCTGGCCAGGGCCCAGCTGGGCTGGATGTGTCCAGATCAGATGGAGTCTGTCTCGGTGTGCCACACCGGTTGGAGACTGCAGGTGAAAATCAATGTCTTGTAGATTGGCAGGGATGTTTCTGACCTTTCACTTGAGATTGTTGAGTGTCACTTCATGTGCCATTTCAGGGTTTGTCTGAGTTACCTTTTCCTCCTGCAGTTGCAGGGGCTCTCAGGACACTGGCTGGTGAAGTGTTAAGCCGAGGGCTTTGGCTCCTCCCCCCTTTGTGCAGGGCTGGGGAAGCTTACGCTGCTGATGTGAAGGTCAGCAGGGTACGTCTTTCTTGTGTGGTCCATTTGCAGTGGGTTGGACTGTTGCAGCTCTCTTTGGACCACATGGAGTGCGTCAATAATGTTACAGCATCGCTAAGTCAGTGTTCGGACTTCCGCTGCACATTGATGGCTTTAGCTCTCTTTGAGTTCAACCATTTCTTTAAGTTCTTTGAGTGAAACAGTTCTTTACCCGTCGGTTTGCAGGTGCTCAGAGCTGTCGTCCGCCTGAAAACTGATGATCTCTTTCAGTTGTTCTGCTCTGTCAGGGTCCTTGCATCGGTCCTGTGTCCTCTCACGCTGAGCAGGGTTTGTTCTCTGTGGAATTCTGTGGCTGGCAGCATTAGTTCATTTACCTCCTGTTTGAGGCCTGCGGGAGCGCGGCCAAGGAGAAGATGATTCTGGTCAGCTCTAGGTGGCTCAGGCCGGACGTCCGCTTTCGTTGTCGTCTAACTGTTCCTTTCTCTGCCGTGGCAGGTCGTTGCCTGCTTCCGGCTAAAGGATGTCCATGACACTGCTCTGCCGGGTCTCCAGGTGGTCCTGGTGGCAGGGCTGGGTGTCTGAGGCCTACTGGCACACTTGTGGTAACACAAGAGAGAAATGGCAAAGGCAATTGCAAGTTTCTACAGAGGTGGTGAGCTATCTGTGTGGGAGAACGGCTATGTGGAGCAGCTAAAATTTAGTGTTGGGGAACACACACAACAAAAAAAAAATTTTGAGTATCTTTGACGTACTTTAAGCAGCATCGACTGATGACTGGGCTCTTACATGTCATAACCTATTACTCAAAAATGCTGATGGTTCTTCTCACATGTTGTGCTACGAGAGTAACAGATAGAGCAAAACCAAAATACAACAATAGGATGAAACCAGAAAAGAAGAGGAAGAAAGGAGTGTTTTACCTATTTAGGTTTAGCTAGGAGACATAGGTAAACAGGAGTCACTTATGGGTTATGCTGCTGTTAGACCAAGCTAGCAGGGACACATCAAACATCTCAAGGTCCAAAAGAAGAAGAAGAAGCAACGGGAAGTGTTTCCAGTTCTGTCTGGGGCCTACTGTGCGTTTGTGTTTAGCCGTACTTCATGTACTTAGCTTGGTGCTAAGGAGTGAGGATGGGTAAACACAGACAGGAAGTAGGATATTAATGACCTGTGTAACTCGCTAAGGAAACAACAGTGGCTAGATATTGTAATCCTAAAGAGAGAGAGAAGATGAGGATAGTGACTAGTGATCTAAAATAAGGTAAAGGTAAAGTAAGAACGTCCTTATAGCTCTAAGAAACTAAAAGGGAAAGGGAAGCATATCAAGTAATTTAATTAAATTCCAAATTTAGTTAAGCTTTATTTAGCTGAATATAAGAATTCAGGCTGAAACAAAAGTAAATAAATAAATTGAAATAAAATCAAAAAATAAAAATTAAACATCGAGTGTTCTCATAGCTCTGGTAACTAGAATGGAAATTGAATAAGCAAACTGATTTAATTAAATCGCAAATTTAATTAAATTCAACTTAACCGAATAGGAATATTCAGGCTCAACAGGTGTGAAGACACAGAATACGATAGGGGTAGGTTTGGGTCGAAATAAAAGAAACACAAATGAAAACAACAGTATCTGGGTTTCAATCTGAAAGTGAAACCAAGAGGAAGGGGTCGAGCGAGAGAAAGAGAGAGAGAGAGAGAGAAGAGAGTGGTTTAACCCTCTTATGAGACGTGCTTCGTGAAGCTCTGACACAAGGGTGAATCATTCGTCTCAAATCATTCGGAGTGGGTATCACTGCTAAGGTCACGTGATTTTATTAAACTGGGCTTCGTTACGCGTAATAGCTGTTTCGAAATTGTTTTAAATTTCAACGGTTCGTGAACCAGTGTGTATCTGGTCTCTATGTGATCTTGTATCACTTTATAGATTCGTACACATTTAATGACGCATTTGATAAAGGGTCTGATTGACTTTCAAGTCAAGCTTTCATTAAATGAGCCCTACAGTTTACTAGGATATTGTGCCTTGAAAGACACCTCATATTAAACGATATTAGGTAGCTCGCGGATTGCCATTACCTGATTACACCTTTTGATAAAAACCTTTGCGATTGGTTTGAAAAAGGTGTTCCGTTGATTTGAGTTTCCGCTACACTTCCACTGTTTTGACCAGCAGGGGTCGCCAGCGAGGGCGCTTCAAACAAAGAATCATTTGTGACGCAGTTGACTCCTTTGATTCAAAGCCTCGAAGAGCTTTGACTCTCATTACTCGTGTTCAAATCACTCAGTTCGAATCACGCAAAATCTATAGTCTTTGGTTTAAGGTTACACTTTACGCTCTAAAGTGTCTAAGTTTTTAGGCGGTGCTAAAACTCGAGGTAGAGGGTTTTACTTGTAAGTTATGCGTGTAAGTTAGGATTGAGGGAGCTATTGGCTACAACCGTCGCTTGTTTACACGAGGGTCTGTGAGATTGGTGCTGTTGTCAGAAAAACTAGATAGGAACGCCTGCTCGCGTTCCGGACGCAATGCCAACCAACAACACAGATCGGCCGGAGCAGCGGACGAGCTGTGCTGAAAGTTTGCACTGGGTCTCTCGCTTAGGCACATGATGGTGCATGTGAGTGACTCTTTCACAAATCAAACAGCACCGTTCTTTCCCAGACAATGACAAATTAGCCTACTAGTTAGTTAGGCTAGAATTTATACCACTAATTCGACGCGATTGTTTCATATGAGCGCTTCGGCGGTTTAATATGAATACAATGAGGTAACGAACAACAAGGCCTTGATTGGTGACTGAGGAGCATCGCTCAGATCACCTTCAAAATGCTGAGAATGGAGTTTTCTTCGTCCATAATCAGATTAATTTGTTCTGGTACCATTTATACGCGCGGCTAATCTGAGATTTCTCAGTCAGAGAAGGTTTAACGTACGCTCGACTTCTATCTGAAATTAGGATTTCTTCGCTAATATCAGGAGTTTCTTATCGTACGATTTAAATATGCATTATAGCATTTGAGAAACTTTCTGCCATTCGTAGGAAGGCATATTCAGGCTATAGTTTTGCTGATTTCAGATACTTGTGCGTATGTATGAGATGTTAATAACAACTTATGGGACAACATATGATTGATTACTGTCTGCTTGCATACAATGTTTAATACGATGCCTTAAAATTCTCCACCATATATGTAAGGAACTCAGCTTTTTGGAAATATGAATAATCAATAATATCTTGTTATTATTAATTATAAATATTTGGGTCAGTTAATTTGATTAACTTGATGTGGCTGAATTAATATTACAATCCATTAATCAGTTCGTCCAACGAACTCTTTTGATTATTAATTTATTCTAAGAAAAGGGTATCTTCCATGGCCACAGAAGAATAATTATTTCTTCGCATATACCGCACGTTGAGCCAGTAGCAAAAACCGTGATCATAAAGTGACATTGTATTGCAAACAAAGCAGAACCAAATACATATTATGTACAAGTTTTATTAACTAAATATAGATATTTATATGAATATAAATAAACTAAACAACATACACACATGAATACATAAATAGGTTAGTGATAGGATGAAATTGGAAACCGGAAGAGGGTCTATGAGAAGAACCATCAGAATTTCATTTTCACATTTCATTGAATTGAATACTTGCATTTGTAATGGGAACAATTCTTGAAGTTGTTGAAAATTGAAGTCGTTGATGGTTCCGGCAGTGTCAAGTGGAAGTTAGTTGAGCGTTCTCTTTCTCCAGGAACGCATGATTGGTTTGGTCAAGGCCTGGGACTCTGTTGAGGCCACGCCGAGCACCCAGGAGAAGTGAGGAAGTCGGAAGGATGGGTGATTGGAGTCGTTGTTGGTTGGAGTCTTTGTTCCAAAACTCCTGAGATTGTCTTTGGTTCTTTGTGAGAGAGTCTCCTCTCTTTTCCATGAGGCCGGATCTGGTTGGGATCCAGGCCTGCTGGAAGGCCTCTTGGCCCCCATGGAGGGGGGAGGGGGGGTTTCCCCGTATCACCCGAGACAGTGTTTGCGGCAGGATGGAAAACCAAGAGAGGGCGGTCACTGTTGCGGTCAACATTTGTGAGGTTAGTTTTGGGGGAGAGTTTCATAGACCTTTATATTGATTAAATATAGTGAATATGAATAATTAGTGTGTGTCTGAATGGTCCAGACCCTACAACAAGAAGGCCCTATCACCCATGGTTTTTAGTTTGGTATGCGGAACAATTAAAAGGCCAGCTTCCAAAGAGCGGAGATCACGTGCTGGTGTGTAGGGTGTTAAAAGTTCAGTTAGATAATGAGGTGTCAGTCCATGCAAGGCTTTATAAGTAAGCATTAAGATTTTAAAATCAACACGGAATCTGACAGGGAGCCAGTGTAAAGATTCAAGTACCGGAGTAATATGGTCCCTTGTCCTGTTTCCAGATAGAATTCGAGCGGCAGAATTTTGTACAAACTGTAGTTTGTTTATGGTAGCTTTTGAAACCCCAGCCAAAAGAGCATTACAGTAATCAATACGAGAAAATACAAAAATGTTAATTAGCTTTTCAGCCACTGGGAGTGACAACATAGGATGCAATCTGGCTATATTTTTGAGATGAAAAAATTATGTCCTGACCGTGCTCTGAACATGAGGAACAAATGTCAAATTATTATCAAATATAACCCCCAGATGAAGTGTAGAACCTTCTACACTAAAAGTGGGGGAACCAGCCTTCAGTAGCTGGTGAGGTGAACCAATGAGCATTACTTCCGTCTTATCACTGTTTAGACATAAAAAATTTCTAGACATCCAATCTTTCATCTCAGAAATACAAAAGGAAAGATGAGACACAGCCACATTTACATCGGGTTTGGAATGTATAAACCTGGGTGTCATCTGCATAGAAGTGAAAACTGAGACCAAGTGATCTTAAAAGTTGACCAAGAGGATAAACGTATATGTTAAAAAGTATAGGGCCCAGGATAGAACCTTGAGGGACACCAGAATGCACTACACCAATAGCAGACCTGAAACCACCCATAGGAACAAACTGCTTTCTATCAGAAAGATAGGACTTAAACCAGCTTAGTGCAGTGTCAGAAACACCAAAAACAGATTCTAACCGAGTAAGTAAAATATTATGATCAACAGTGTCGAAAGCGGCACTAAGATCAAGAAGAATTAAAATAGAGAGTTTGCCGGAATCAGAAGTGATTAACAAGTCATTAGTAACCTTAACTAATGCTGTCTCAGTGCTGTGTAGTTTACGGAATCCTGATTGAAGGGGCTCATAGAGATTAGTTGCAGCTAGATGGGAGTGCAATTGGGTAGCAACAATTCGCTCTAAAATTTTGGCACTAAAGGGAAGATTGGAAATGGGACGGAAATTATTTAAATTGTCAACGTTTGTGTCTTTTTTTTTTGGTACAGGAGTCAAAACAGCTGTTTTAAATGTTGCTGGCACCACACCAGTGCACAGAGAATCATTTATAATATTCAGTACAATAGGACATAAAATAGCAAAACATGACTGAAACAGACAAGTTGGTACAGGATCAACTATGGAAGTGGCAGCTTTCATTTTTGAAACTTCTTTACAAAGAGAATGAATGTCCAATGTCCAGTGTAGAGAGTGTGTAGAGAGTGTAGAGAGAGTGTAGAGAGTGTAGAGAGTGTAGAGAG
>JAPDVR010000008.1:1466900-1471900 GCA_026230005.1 Gila orcuttii | reverse complement strand
TAATCCTGTAAAAAAACAGTAAATTACTGGCAGCTGTGGTTGCCAGCATCATACCGTAAAAATTTGGTGTGTTACTGTTTTTAAAATTAAAAGCTAAATACCGTTTTGTCAACTACAGCTATATTATGTTAAATTACAGTTATATACTGTAGCTGACACAACGGTATTTAGCTGTTAATTTTAAAAACAGTAACACACCATATTTTTATGGTATGATGCTGGCAACCACAGCTGCCAGTAGTTTACCGTTTTTTTACAGGATTATTTTTTTACAGTGTGTGATCATACATGTGATTGATCTTAATGTAAATGTTGAATATGAGTCCACATATATTACACCACAAACACATGTAATTTGCATGTCAAAGTATTTACTATTTACTTTTCGTTTATTTCCATATGTGATGCCGAACTTATGCATGCAGTTTTAAGTGTTTGTTTATTATTCATACCACAATAGTAAATAAGTGCCTTTGTAGGAATTTTATATATTATCTTGAAAACAACTAATTAAATTGTCTCTTCATTTTAAACGGACAGCAATACATTTAATATTGTCTGGCAACTTGAAAAATATGTTTTATTGGGGTCTAAAAAATTTAAAAAATGTAATGATCTATGAGCATTTCACAGCTTTCGTTTATAAAACTATACTGTCTGTCAGTACATCAAAATTATACAAATGAACTATAACCAACACACTTATTTCCATTCAGAGTGATGGAAACTGACGGAAAAACATTAGGCTTAAAAATGGTTAGTTTACTCAAAAATTAAAATTCTGTCATTAAAGTGGTAGTACCAGAAAATGGAAATTTTGTCATTTCACCCAAAAATGGAAATTCTGTCATTTCACGTAATTTTTTTTTTTTTTTTTTTTTTTTTTGTCATTAACCGGTTAGTTCACCAGAAAATTGAGGATATTTCTAATGAAATCTGAGAGATTTCTGTCCCTCCATTCACAGTCTTCACAACTACCACTTTCAAGCCCCAGGAAGGTAAAGGCCTCATTAATGTAATCAATGTGACTTTTTTATGACAAAAAAAACATACCACTTTATTTACAAAATATGAATCTCCAAAACATTCACAAAATAGTTTGTGTTGATGGGAGAGACACATTCTTGCATGAACGGCCAGTAAATATTGATCAACTTCTCCAGACAAGGATTTATCGCTTGATAAATTAAAGTACGGCAGTAATACTCCATATTATCACTCTCAAATATGAGTAAAAGTTGACCAGTAACTTTTAGGAACTGCAAACAGTAAGAATTATAGTCTGACTGCCATGGTTGAAGTGTATTAATAATTCAAATGCAGAAAACATGAAAACATCTCATGCATCTTCTAACAACTTTTACCTCACGGAAAGCCAGTTTATCAATGATTACTAAAGTTTTTTTTGTATCCAGAACAAAATATGAGAAAGAAAAATACAATGTTTTCATGTCAAAAGGTCATTTTTAGAGCCTGAATTCACAGTAATTGACAAAGACTGGAAAAACGCAACATTATTCAACACAACAGATCCACCAGTGAGCAGGAACAGTGTTCCCGAGTCTTGTGAACATCCTTAAAACAATGAAAAAACACGTTTCCATAATAATAAGCCACCTGTGAGCCGTTCGGCAGGTTTTATTGATGCTGATCAGAGCCACATTATTCCAGCCGCTTCTCCTCTGGGAAATATGGAAATCAACAGCCATTGCTGACGAATAGCAAAATTTAATTTGTGTCTGTCGGCACTGAGCAGAAATGTTAAACTGTTATTTGCTCAGGAACGGATAATATAATTCTCCGCTCGTCCCTCGAGTCCCAAACAAAAGAACTGGTGTGTAATTAGGTAGAAGATATCGACACGCTATTTCTCGCCGCTCGTTCAACATATTGAAATGTGGAAAGTGGCGTAATGAGGTTTAACACTTGAAAATGTGCAAACCTGATGAGACTTCCTGCGGCTCAGGTTCGGAAAACACTCGATACATCTGTATTCTGAGTGTTTAAATGCATTTATCACAGCATTTCATATCGTTCTGAGTCAATTAGGATCATATGGGGTTAGAATTGTTGCATTATTCCAAATAAATAGATTGAGATTCACAAAAATTGTATAAAATTCACAAATAAATAAATTCACACTTCGTTCAAATTAAATCTCCAGTAGGTCACTTTTGTAAACAAGTATTTGTTAAAACTGTCATTATGTCCTGACAGTAGAATATGAGACAGATAATCTGTGGAAAAAATCAAGCTCCTCTGGCTCCTCCCTGTGGTCCTATTGCCATTTGCAGAAATACACCGCTCCCGGTCAGAAACAACCAATCAGAGCGAGGAGGAATGTCTTAGCAGTGTCAATCACGCTCGTGTACGCGCTGATCACCCCTCTCTTGCACAGCGCGAGCGCGTACCGTCGTTTGTGACTCTCCTGTTCGAACTCGTTCATCCAAATGAACGAATCTTTTTTCGAGTCATTTCGTTCATTCAACGAACGAAATGACTCGAAAAAAGATTTGTTCATTTTGAACGAGTCTTTTTCGGAGTCATTTCGTTCATTCAACGAACGAAATGACTCGAAAAAAGATTTGTTCATTTTGATGAGCGAGTTCGAACAGGATCACGAACGTACATCATAGAACAGAGCAAGGTGAGCATTTGTGCTTATAAAACTTAAAGTTTTGTATTTATTTTTGAAATGACCGATCGTTTCGCTAGATAAGACCCTTATTCATCGTCTGGTATCGTTTAAAGCCCTTTGAAGCTGCACTGAAACTGTCATTTGGTCCTTGAAACGTTTGTGTCCTATTGAAGTCCATTATATGCAGAAAAGGCCTGGAATGTTTTCATCAAAAACCTTAATTTCTTTTCGACTGAAGAAAGAAAGACATGGACATCTTGGATGACATGGGGGTGAGTAAATTATCAGCAAAAGTTTTTTTTGAAAGTGAACTAATCCTTTAACGTTATTTTACTAGCTATTTATAACTTATAGAAAGAGTGCAACGTTATAAAGTTACATGTATTGCAAAATACATAATGATTTGAGGACCAAGTTTGTAGTCAAAGTATGGGCAGGCCATAGTCAATGTAAAGCATATTGTTGATGTTTCGTCCCTATTAGTGAATGTTCCATAACTGTTTATAATCCGGTCATCAGTGGTCCTGTTTACTAGCCTGCGCGTTCACGGCAGGCTCCGCTGTGGGGGAGGAGCTGTGGGGGAGGAGCTGTGGGGGAGGAGCTGTGGAGGGAGGAGCTGTGGAGGGAGGAGCTGTGGAGGGAGGAGCTGTGGGGGAGGAGCTGTGGAGGGAGGAGCTGTGGAGGGAGGAGCTGTGGGGGAGGAGCTGTGGAGGGAGGAGCTGTGGAGGGAGGAGCTGTGGAGGGAGGAGCTGTGGGGGAGGAGCTGTGGAGGGAGGAGCTGTGGGGGAGGAGCTGTGGGGGAGGAGCTGTGGGGGAGGAGCTGTGGAGGGAGGAGCTGTGGAGGGAGGAGCTGTGGGGGAGGAGCTGTGGGGGAGGAGCTGTGGGGGAGGAGCTGTGGAGGGAGGAGCTGTGGAGGGAGGAGCTGTGGGGGAGGAGCTGTGGAGGGAGGAGCTGTGGGGGAGGAGCTGTGGGGGAGGAGCTGTGGGGGGAGGAGCTGTGGGGGAGGAGCTGTGGAGGGAGGAGCTGTGGGGGAGGAGCTGTGGAGGGAGGAGCTGTGGAGGGAGGAGCTGTGGAGGGAGGAGCTGTAGCGCAGCAGAGAGCAAGGGGGTTGGACCTGGAAGTTGTGCTTGTTCAAATTTTCAGGCTAAGTCAACATTTTCTCAAAACTCCCTACTGCAACTTTAAGCTGTTTGCGTTTGTGACATAATGTCACGGGTTGTTTTGGTTTGTGTCATGTTCAGGTTTCATGTCATGTGATCATCTGTTCTAGTCATGTGATCCTGCCATGTGTTCTGTGTTGTCATTGGTTTATTGTTTTATTGTTCACATGGTGTCCCTTGTCTAGTCATTAATCTTGTGTATTTAAGCCCTCATGTGTCTTTGTCAAGTATTGTTACTGTTACCTCTTGTTTTGAATATTAAACTGCACTTGGGTTCTACAAACCTGTCTTTAGTGGACTTACTTACACATAAAACACATTTGAAAATATATTTTGTAATATTATTTGCAAATCTCATTTTATTTATTTGGTTTTTTAAAGATCAGTGCACGAGCCCTCCAGAATCAGATACAGAAAACACACGCTTGGCGCAGCGGTGTGCGATTAGTTATGTCTGAGATGAGTAAGTTAAAGAGGAGCAGCACAATACACACTTCTGGGCATCAAACACTACATGCATGCTGAAAAAACATATGCATTCATGTTTCAGTGACTGCACAGACAGATAATGAAGAGAAAAAACTGCAAGAAAACATATTCAATAGATTTTTTATTCAATTTTTTAAAAATGTATTCGATAAAAGGAATGGCCACCGGTGTCGCTAATAACAAGGGTTTCTGAATTCTACATATAGCCCAAAAATATTGCTTCTTTTTTTTTTTACATTTAGTTTTTAGTTTGATAATGTTTTTTTGTTTAATATTTCGTATTTTTAGGGGATTGTATGGTACTAAATTATATTTACGCTGGATTTATAATCCATTTATTCACTTTTTGAACTTAAATTGTCATAAATCTTGAATGTTTTAGAGCAACAGACTTAAGTTTGTTCTCTTTTCAAAGACGACACGTGGCAGATTATTGCTGAAGTGAAAAAGTTTTAAAAAGTGAACTTAAAAAAGTTACAGAATTTTATGTTTATTGTTATGAAAAATGCACAAAAATACTATTTAAATTTTTTATATGAAATCTATATTTTCAAAAACATGTTTTACTCTAAAACTGCGAGAAAATCCAAACCATAAATCTAAACAAGTTGTGTTCCAAATTTGAGGTTGATATCTCAAGAAATGAGCTTTCGGTAAGATTTAGTTTGGCTGCAGTACCGAACGCCTCCACTAAAGGAAACTCGTCTCATTCA
>JAPDVR010000008.1:1441900-1461900 GCA_026230005.1 Gila orcuttii | reverse complement strand
CACACACACACACACACACACACACACACACACACACACAAACTCTCTCTCTCTCTCACACACACACACACACACACACACACACACACACACACACAAACTCTCTCTCTCTCTCTCTCACACACACACACACACACACACACACACACACACACAAACTCTCTCTCTCTCTCACACACACACACACACACACACACACACACACACACACAGAATCTCTCACACACACACACACACACACACACTCTCTCTCTCTCTCTAATTTCCCTGATCATTATAGCGGTGTGTGTTAACCTGGATAGGTTTCTCTCTCGGTCACCTCTGTTCATTCATCATCTTGTTCCTGTTTCCCTTTACAGTGATTTATGTCTTTTAAACATACTTTACCCTGTTCACACACACACACACACACACATGATTTCTAGTAGAGATGGAGATGAATGTGTTTAGGGCTGAACTCTACTTTAAGCATCTCTATCGGCGGGTGCTGGATGATGAAAACACACGAGAACCGGGAACGACGAGGAGTTTTCTCTGTTAGAAAGATCAACCGGCGAACACTGCACAAAAGAACATTATATAATGCAAAAAATTATGTATGTCTTGTTTTCCAGCACAAATATCTAAAATATCACAATTACTGTATGAAGACTTGTTTAATGAAAAATGTATCAGAATAAAGTGAGTTTGTGCTTAAAACAAGAACAAATCCCAATGGAGTCAATAAAAAATCTTCTTATTTTCCCTTTGAATTAAGATTATTTGTCTGACTCTCTTTCTTTGTCTCTAGTTTGGACATAATGAGTGTGATGATGTATAAAGTTAGACGTGTCTGTCCCGTCTGGATCACTGATGAGATTATGATGGGAAATATGAAGTCCTGTTGGCTTAACTGTACTTTCAGTCGTGACAATCACAAGGCTGTACATCGATATATATAGACATATTTATGTGCGTCTCGACTCCAGAGTTTCTCATGCCAGTCTTATTTTAGGATCATTGATGTTCTATTCGTTTTTGTGCATATTTTGAATTAAATTTTATTTATTTTGTTTTCAGCTTTTATTTTGTTTTATTGTGTTTATTATTTTATATGCCTATACAGTATTTGTATTTATTAGTTTTAGTTTATTTAGTTTTAGTTATTTTGTACCAGTTGAAATAAAATAAGCTAAGGGTTTTATATATTTGATTTTATTTCACAACGTTTTTATTTTATTTTAAGTAGCAACATTTTTTTATTTTAGTTTTAGTCAACAATAGTAACCCAAGTAGGCTATGCACATTTGCTAATGGAGGTGCAGTATTATTATTATTAATTTTAATATGTCTATATAATATTTATTAATTTTTATTTATTAGTTTGCATTGGCAACTAGCTTAATTTAATTACATTTTTTAAATTGAATTAATTTTCATTTAATTTTATTTAATTTTTTTACATTTTATTTTAATGTTTTGTATTTCAAGTAACAAAAATATTTTTTTATTTATTTTAGTTTAGTTTTATTTGACAATAATAACCCTGGCATGCACAGCTGCTAATGGAGGTGCAGATTTATTATTATTATTTTGAATATGTCTATATAATATTTATTCATTTTTATTTATTAGTTTGCATTGGCAACTTGCTTAATTTAATTAATTGTTTTTAATTTAATTACATTTTTATTTTATTTTATTTTAATTTATTTTATTTTACTTTATTTTATTTTTTATTTTATTCAATTTTATTCCATTTTTTATTTTTATTTTAATGTTTTGTATTTCAAAATATATTTTAAGTATTTTATTTTAGTTTTATTTAACAATAATAACCCTGGCACGCAGGTCAGCTAATGGAGGTGTATATAAATACGCATGAGTGTATTTAAAAAGGGTTTAATGACTTTGCAGTGATTCCATTGCTTATCTGCATTAAGAGTTCAGCTGTAGTGACAATAACAGCTGTTCATGCAAACGTCACTCTGAACGCTCTTCACATCTACACTCATCTTTATCCAGCCCGGGCACAGATTCAGACCTCAAAACGAGACCTAAAATGAACAAACAAGAGCATCAGCTCGCAGAATAATTGACACTTCGGTGGTCGAGGTTACACTTTGAGGACTTCCTGTCAGAGCAAATGCTTCACATTGGCAAATTGATCAGAAATCTATCAGAAAGATGTTTCTCTTGAGGCAAAACATCTCAAAGCAGCAACATGCGAGCAGCGAAGTCGCACCAAGAACCGTCGCACGAAAGTGCAACTCCGAGGATTCAAAGAGGCCGTTGCGTCGGAAGACGAGCTGCGTTGAAAATTTATCCTCTGTCGATCGAATTCGCAAACATGCAATCCGACATTTGGGCTACAGCACGCTCAGCCTGGCCATGCGAGGCCTGGAGGAGATGCCCGAAGAACTGTGGGAACTCCAAGAGCTCCAGAAGCTCAACCTCTCCTTGAACGCTCTGTCGCTTGTGCCATCAGGCCTTGGCAATCTAGAGAACCTGGTGGTTCTTAATCTGTGGGGGAACGAGTTAGTGGAGATCCCGCCTGAGATCGGACGGCTCGGGAATCTACGAGTGCTGTTCGCGCACCGGAACCGGTTGCACGACGTCCCAGAGGAGCTCGGAGACTGCTCCAACCTCGAGGTCTTGAGTCTGGCCAATAACCAGATCAGCACGCTTCCCAACAGCCTGTCCAACATGCGCAAACTCGCCAAACTCAACCTCAGCCACAACCGGATCCAGCTCATCCCGGCCTGCGTTTACAGCATGAAGAGCCTCGTGTTCCTACATCTGGCCCACAACCAGCTGGAGAACCTCGCAGATAAGGTTCTGAGACCTCTGTGTTTCCCGTATTGATTATTGTAATACCTTCACTGGAAAAAATGCTTTTCTCACTCAGTATTTTGGTCTTGTTTCCAGTCCAAATGTCTAAAAATTCTTAAATCAAGATGGATTAAGTAGGAAAATGCCATTAGATATTATGTCTTGTTTTCAAGGGGGGAATCTAAATGAAGTGAGTTTTTGCTTAAAAAAAAGGCTAAATTATCTGCCAACGGGGTAAGAAAAATAATTAATCTTAATTCAAACGGAAACAAGATTATTTTTCTGACCCCATTGGCAGATTTTAAGAAACCCATTGCTTGTTTTAAGCAAAAACTCACTTCATTTAGATTTCTCCCCCAGAAAACAAGACATAATATCTAATGGCATTTTACTCATCTAGTAAATGCTTCTTGCTTTAAGAATTTTTTGATATTTGGACTGAAAACAAGACACAAATACTAAGTAAGAAAATCAAAGTGTCAAGAACTACCTTAAACAAATCGCAGGTAGTGCTAGAATCGAATAAGAGATCACATTACTCCCATTTTGGAGTCTCTGCATTGTCTCCCCGTTACAACAAAATAAAATACCTTTTTGTTACTAGAAATAAATAAACTGATGCTTTCAAAATCCTTATAAGCATCAGAATTTTAAAGCCTACCCTAAACCTATAGGGCTTTAACTCATTTACAAGGCTTTACATGGGTTGGCACCTCAATACTTTTAATACCGAACTTTTAATTCCATATACTGGAAACTGGTCTTTTATATGTTCCTTTAACTCGCTTACGATTGATGGGAGACAGAGCTTTTTCTTCAATAGCTCCAAAACTATGGAATTCTTCACTAATCGAGATGAGGCAAGCAAAATCTCTTAGCATTTTTAAATATTACCTTAAATATTAAGGTAAGGTTATTACCATAATTAAATATTACCTTTTTTAGGGTAGCTTTTAATTGAAAATTTGTATACATTTTTCATTGTTCATTATTTTATATGGTGTATTTTGTTGTTTTATTTGTTTCTGTAAAGCGCTTTGAGATGTACAGTTAAAGGCGCTATAGAAAATAAAGGTTATTATTATTATTATTATAAGATCCAGGAGCTGGTGAACCTCAAGATCCTGATCGTGGAGCAGAACTCTCTTCACACGCTTCCCAGGACGCTGTGCCGTCTGACGGGCCTGGAGCTCCTGAACGTGGACTTCAACGATCTGCAGAGCGTTCCTGATGAGATGTACATGCTGAGGCGCCTGGAAAAGCTCGCTTGCCATCCTCTGGATAAAGGCCTGCATATAGTCCACAATCCACTGCTGAAGCCCATCAAAGAGGTTCTGCAAGGAGGTCTGAAAGGCCTTTACAGCTACCTCAAACCTGCATGAAGATAACGGTGAAATTGGGGGATTACGAGGTTATGTTTTGCAAAAAAACTTTTTCCAGATTTTCTATAGTGATTTTCTTCCTCAGTTTTTCAGTGCAAATATCTAAATATGCTTAATTTAAAGGGAAAACAAGATTATTCAAACCGATCTCACGGCAATTCGTACGAATGTTACAAGGTGGCTAATTTGTACGAATTCATACGACCTCACTTGTACGAATTCATACAATTTTTGCTAAAGCATACATATTTTACGAGTTGCCCAATTCGTATGAATTTGTGAATGACCTACACCTGACCCCGCCCCTAAACCTAACCACGAATTTGCCACCTTTTACTCACTCGTACGAATTGGTCGTGAGATAGCCTTGGATTATTTTTATTGGCAGATATTGGTACCATTTAGGAGGTTCTGCAAGGAGGTCTGAAAGGCCTTTATATTGTCCTCAAACCTGCATGAAGATAACGGTGAAATTGGGAGATTAGATTATGGTTTGCTATTACTTTTTCAGTTTTTTGTGATTTTCTTCCTCAGTTTTTCAGTGTAAATATCTAAACATGCTTAATTTAAAGGGAAAACAAGATTATTTTTATTGGCAGATATTGGTACCATTAAGGAGGTTCTGCACGGAGGTCTGAAAGGCCTTTATAGTGTCCTCAAACCTGCATGAAGATAGCGGTGAATCTGTTAGTCGAAGCGTCGCACACTGTAAGTACACTGTAAAAACATAAGGATTACTGCGGTATTTTTTGCAAGAAAATACTTTTTCAGTCTTTCTATAGTGATTTTCTGCAGTTTTTCATTTCAAATATCTAAACATTCTTAAATCAAGATGCATTTACTGGAGAAGCAAAATGTGAAAAAAAATAAGTGAGTATTTGCTTAAAACAAGAAAAGATATCAGCAAAATAAGCTTAATTTCAATGGGAAACAAGATTATTTTTATTTGGCAGATATTGGTGCTCAGGCATCTATTGTAATCATTAGTGTTCTTCTTCTTCCACTTTGGAGTCTAGAGAAGCCCGTAGAGCCGTGAAATTTGGCACACTGATAGATGATAATCTGAACATTAAACACACCAATTTTGGAGTCTCTAACTCAATCTCTTTAGCGCCACCATCTGTTCAAAACTGCATTCATGTTTATGCTAATAATTTTTTAACCATAAGTAACACAATTCTTTCCCCTTCTGTTTTTTTGCCTCAAGACGATTCAATTAAATCATATAACATAATTTTCTGTCATGAAAAATTTCTTCAGACTATGTCGACACAAAACCTGAAATTCAAGTTAATTGGCAAACCGTTTTTGAAAAACATGTTAACGAATTCTATAAAGAGCATGCAATAGTGGACGTGAGGCTATATCTCTGAAACACTTGACCATATTCAGACCAAACTTGATGTGCGTTATGACAACTGTGACCTGATGGTACCTGCATAGTTTCAGCACAGTGCCACCTAGTGGGCAGGAGATATGAAAAATGTCTATTTTTGCTTCTGAACAAAAGTGGTCTCTTTAGATTCGGTGCAACAGAATCAAAACAGTCAAAAGATACCCATTTTGGGCGTCAGCCATTTTTAATCGTAAAGTATGGCTGACGTAAAATTCTATATTGATAAAATATAGCGTAAAATGCTATATTATATGAACACACTGGCATATCGTTAACTAAACTCTGTGTGATCGGCACCATGCCCTGAATATATACTCATAACATTTCGAGACAGTGCCACCTTGTGATCGAAACATAAAATTAAATTTCAAATAATGCAAATAGCTTTTGATTAATTTGGCCTATTGTAATGAAACTGGTCTTAATGGATTCTTTGGGTCCTGCCGAGAACATAGATACCAATAAACCACTTCCAGTGCCAGACCACTTCAATTTGGTGTCAGCGCCACCTATTGGTCAAACGTAAGAAGCAGTTCTGTCACATTACAAGTGTCTTTACTCATTTTGCACTTGGTCTTTTTTAAGGAAAAACTCCCTTAATTTTGAAATTTAATCTTTCATAAAATAACTTAATATCTTCAGTCATTTTGCTTCTTCTCCAGTAAATGTATCTTGATTTAAGAATGTTTAGATATTTGTGCTGGAAAACAAGACAGAAACACTGAGTAGAAAACTTATCTGGTTAGCATGCAGTTTCTTTATTATTTTTTTAAATTTAGTAGCAATTTCTGAGTGAAAATTGTTGCAAACCAAATCCTACACCAATCTTTTTTTCAGTGAGGTGTAAAAAATGATTTTTTTAAGTTGTTAAAAAACCTAAATGATTATTGATGTATGTTTTACAAGAAAATACTATTTCAGTAATTCTACTTCAAAATTCCATGTTTAATTCAACGTGTTACATCCCGTTTCTTTGTAATTGTTTGTGACATATACTAGCTTTTTTTGGTGTGAAAATTGTTTAAAAATAAATCCTACACCAATTTTTTTCAGTGATGTCATATTATATGTGTATTTTCATTGTTGTTGAAAATGACATTAAAAAATACATTTAAATTTACTGTACAAAAGTTGATTATTTTGTCATGCAAATGTCACTTATTGTTTTGCTGTTTGAAATAATAATAATTATGTTGCAGAGACATATTAATGGTGTTGAATGGGGTCAGATATTGTTTCTGACTCCATTGGCAGATATTTGTTCTTGTTTTAAGCACAAACTCACTTCATTTTCATAATTTACTTAATATCTACAGTTATTTTGCTTCTTCTCTAGTAAATGTATCTTGATTTCTCAGTCTCAGTCCTCTGTCGTTCACACATACAGGTCAGCGCTATTCCTGACGTCTTTAAGCTTTGAGTCTTAGTCGCTGTGTTTCTAACCTTGCCTGACACACACACACACACACACACACACACACACACACACACACACACACACACACACACACACACACACACACACACACACACACACACACACACAAGTCAAGTCAAGTCAAATATATTTATATAGCTCTTTTCACAATACAGATTGTATCAAAGCTGCTTCACAGTATCAATCAAAACAACTTAACAATGTTTGTTTATTACTGGAAAAAAGACATCCAAGTTTGGTAGAGCTGATCAATGGTATGATTGGTTAATTAATTTGAATATCCCCAACTGAGCAAGCCAAAGGCAAAAGTGGCAAGGAACCGAAAAACTCCATCCAGTGACCTAATGGTGTCCTAACACCCCATCAGATGACCCAATGGAGAAAAAAAACCTTGGGAGAACCCAGGCTCAGTCGGGGGCCAGTTCTCCTCTGGCGTTTATGAACTAGAGGCCGAATTTACAGTAACTGTAAGATAAAAAAATTTATATGAATGCCTGGCTAAATAGATGCGTCACACACACACACACACACACACACACACACACACACACACACACACACACACACACACACACACACACACACAGGGTGTGTGCATTTATCCTACAGTTGTCACATTACTGTTCTTTAAAATAAACCACACTTGCTTTGACCATTTGTTGTTTGATCCAATAACGTTAAGATATTTATAAGTGTGATCTATGTGTCCAAATAACGTTTTGGGACGGCTGTACTGTATTCATGCACTGGAAAATGAATTGAAATGATTTTTGCAGTATAAAACTACACACAATTACTTGAGAAGCAGAAAGACTGTATTGAGCCTTGATCACATGATCCTTCAGAAATCATTCTAATACACTGATTTGCTTCATATTTTTGTGGAAACAGTGATACACTTCAGTTCAAAAGTTAAAAAAAGATGTACTTTATATTCAGCTAAGATGCATTTAATTGATTAAAAAGTGACAGTAAAGTAATTTATAATGTTACAAAAGATTCTATTTCAAATAAATGCTGTTATTTTAAACTTTCTATCCATCAAAGAATCCTGACAGTTTCCACAAAAATATGAACTGTTTTCAACACCGATAATAATCATAAATGTTTCTTGAGCATCAAATCATCATATTATAGTGATTTCTGAAGGATCATGTGACACTGAAGACTGGAGTAATGATGCTGAAAATTCAGCTTTGATCACAGGAATAAATTACACTTTACTATATATTCACATAGAAAACAGATGATTTACATTACAATAATATTTCACTATTTTACTGCATTTTTTATTAAATAAACGCAGCCTTGGTAAGCAGAAGGGACTCTTTCAGCAACATTAAAAAAATCATAATTATTCATGAATGTGTTTTATGCAGTATAAAGACACATTTAGACAGTCATATTTTAACATTAACTAATGCCTGTCGTCATAATATACTAATTTAAACACATAAACAGAGATGCTTCCACTTCTAAGTGCATTATTACATAAATGCATTGTTATCATGGACTGTAAATACGACCAGATATAAAACATTTCATCTGTCAACAAAAACAACAAAGGGAAAATAAAGAAATGCCTTAAACATCCAGACCTGCATTTGACACGCAGTGGTTATGTGTGATTTATCACAGGTTATTATTGACAAACTCTTCTCTTATGGCTCTTCATCACTCTTATGCTGACAGATGCTGTGGTAAATATGATCTGGACTGAGCCACGGTTATTATAAGCATACATGTCTACATTGTTTCCATAACCGCTGATTATTGTTCCTGTCACAGAGATTGACTCGTCTCTAGAGGGATTTTAATAGTCAGACTGCTTTAATTGAACAATAAACGCTTTGTTTTGATTGAAAAACATCCAGTGCTCAGTGATTATGGCTGTGGTTATGATTAAAATAGCAATCGGAAAACTTCAGCTGACACAGTTCTGATAAAAATAAAGCATAGTGGGCCTAAAAAGCACTTCAATCACACTTGAAAACGTCTGAATGTCAATCAATTTTTGCTCTTTTTTTCTTAACTTTCTTAAATTATTTTAACAACATCTAAATAATTTTGACAACAGTGCATATGAGATGCTCGTCTCTGTCAGCAGCGGCTGCTCTTAAAGGGACAGCAGCCAATAATTCTGTCTGTCCGTAAAGTTAATCACAGAACAAATAAGCTATTAAGAACTTATAGCTTTAATAAGGATTAGTCTATATTTAATTTATAATTTATGCAGTGCAGACTGTTTGATAACTTCAATTTCTGTCCAACCTGTTAGACAGTTGAATATGTGGTTTATGTGAGGATTGTTTAAAGTTCACTTAAATTAAAAGTTGTTATATTTTTTTGAAGCCTAATAAATGTTCGAAAATTGATAGCTTTCAATTACACTGTAATGTTGAATGGCTATAATTAATGTTTAAAATTGGGGGGAAAACTCTATTTCATGGAGAAAAATAGAATACATCTTCATTCATAAAAAGATGCCATTTAACAAGTATTTAAAATATACTTACTGTCTTTATATTGTCTCTACATTAATTAATACTACAATTAATTTATTTTAAAATAAAACAAAATAAAATGTAAATAAAATAAAATATTGAAATAAAATAAAATAAATAAAACAAGACCAAACAAACGAATAGAAATAGAATGTGTTATAATATATTAATTGCAGTACTATGCAGGAAAAAGATAAATGTCTAATATATAGTTACATCTATAAATAACAAATACATATGGTCAAATAAGTCAGGGTGTGTGCATTTATCCTACAGTTGTCACATTACTGTTTATTAAAATAAACCACACTTGCTTTGACCATTTGTTGTTTGATCCAATAACGTTAAGATATTTATAAGTGTGATCTATGTGTCCAAATAACGTTTTGGGACGGCTGTACTGTATTCATGCACTGGAAAATGAATTGAAATGATTTTTGCAGTATAAAACTATTAAATATAAATCAAATTCACCTCACAAAGAAAACATTTTGATATTTTTGCGTGTCTGGGACCTGCTGAATATTCATGCACTGGAATTAAATAATTTTTTAAGAGACGAGCCAAATCAAATTCCTCACAGAAGTACTTTCACCTTGATTTGAACAGTAACTTGGACTGATGTGGTTAAAATACCTTTCTTACTCAGTATTTTTGTCTTGTTTCCAGTCCAAATAACTACAAATTCTTAAATCAAGATGCATTTACTAGATGAGATGACCCCATTGGCAGATAATTGTACTTGCTTTAAGCAAAAACTCACTTTTTTCCCCCAGATAACAAAACATAATTCTAATGGCATTTTAATACTTTAGTAAATGCATCTTGATTTAAGAATTTGTAGTTATTTGGACTGGAAACAAGACACAAACACTTAAGAAAATCTTTTTTTGCAGCGTGTGTGAGGAACAACAGCTCCCTCTATGGGTGAAATATCAAAAATACATCAAATAAATCTGCTTGAGTTTGAAGACAGCGGAAGTGAGTCTGTCCTTTATCGAGTCTCAACTTGACCCGTCCGTCATCAGCCAAGGTCATTATGGAATATTTAATCAGAGCGACAGGATAACAAAATATTAAACATGTCCGCCAATCAGCTAATCAAGTAATGACGCTGAGAGCTTTGAGGAAGGTCAGTGGAGTCGAGTCGAGTTAGCCGCAGGAAAGCTAATTAGCAGGACATATTTTAAGGATTCAATCAAGTTAATGTACGACGTGAACTCTTAAAGTCCCCCTGTGGTGAAAATCCAGCTTTTAATGTTGTTTATATGTCTATGTGGCATTTTTTAACAAGACAAACCATGTGTAAATTCATAAGTCGACAGCATTGCTGAGTATTTTCTCCTTAAAATTGCAGTGAACCAAAGACAGTCTCAAAAACACGCTTTGAAATCGCTGGTGTTTCTGACGTCACAAACTACCTTGTAACCAATCAGATCAACGTGTGATCGTCAACCAGTGGATCTCTGAGTGAGTGAGTGAGTGAGTGGAGGCGGGGCTCATTTGCATATTCATAGAACCACGCAAACTAAATGAGGCAAGGGTGTCAAGTTACATTCAAGATATTTTAAGGCATGAAGACATTATTTCAAGGGAAAAAACGCTTGAATTGTAATTTTGGGGATCAAGGATGAGTTTTAAGAAATAAAATGATTGACTACAGGGGGGCTTTTTAAAAAAAAATAAAGCTTGCAATATGCGGGTTTCATTTTGGGAACCATTTTGGGTTCTTTTCACTGAAAGAACCTTTTATAGAACCTTCCATTCTGTGGATGTTAAAGCTTCATAATGGAACCATCAATGCTAATGAAGAACTTTTATTTTTAATAGTGTATATGATTCTATGTTTCTAAGAATTTGAATTGTTCCATCGCATGTTAAACAAACGTTGAACTGAAAGCTCCAGTTATTCTCTATATCAGTGTTTCTGAACTCCTGAAACGCCTCCATTGTATCTTGAGTTTCTTCCGGGAACGAACACGTCACAATATTCCTCATTATAATAATTAATGCGCAGAATAAAGGGGCGGGGCCTGGTTGAGTTAGTTAGTAGTTTGTTAAACTGGTGGTTATGGTAAGGGGCGGGAAATTTACCAAACACACTCGAAGCGCTCGACCAATCACAACACACTGCTCCAGCCGACCAATCAGAGCACAGTGTGCTTTTCAGGAGGAGGGGCTTCATAGAGACAGGAAGTAAACAGAGCGTTACTGACAGACTGGGAAGAGAGGAGCCGCAACAATGGAGAATATGAGGAAAATAATCAACATTCAAGCATGATCATAAAACATGAAATCAATACGGGCTCTTTAAAACATTTGTTTATGAGTGATTCGAGTGTCTCTCCAACAGCTTTACGGTGCAACAGTTACATTGTGTGTGACATTTTTCTTTACAAATTATTCACCGTTACGACGCCTCGTCAAGCGACCAGGAAAGCTGCCAATCACAAGCAGACATTTCACCACAACACTTTCTTATGTGTGTGTTTTGTTTCTTTGTTGTCTTGTTTTGCTGAACAAAGAATAGGCTAATGTGTGTAATCGCTTGCAAGTCTTTATCACTGACTCCATTTGTTTGTGAGTTTTACATGAAAGTCTTCCGATCGCGCTGATCCTGCCACGGTAACTTGGGAGTATTATCTTAATAACGTCTCAGGATTATTGTAGCTTAATCTCATAAAAGAAAATGCCATTACAGCCGCGGCTGGATCCGACAGAAGATTGCATTTTTATTTCCTGTATCAGTCATAGTATATTTGAGGCTATTCTCAGTTGAACGGCTTCATGATTGCACATTAGTCTGTTTTTTTGCTGTTTTTATTGGCTTGTTTTATGGCAGTTAAACCCCATCATTTCTTTTTTTGTCCGCCCATATCTCTATTGTTGATTCACTTTATAGAGCGACATTGTTTGTTTTTGCCACGATGACATGATCTGATTTCAGTCCAACATTTCTCAACATAGTTTCTCCCCTGATACCAATTATACCGGAACCTTCAAACCCCTCGTGTTGAAAACACCAGTCTTTAACACCAGATGACTGTGTGTGTGTGTGTGTGTGTGTGTGTGTGAGTGTGTGTGTGTGTGTGTGTGTGAGTGAGTGTGTGTGTGAGTCTGAGTGTGTGTGTCTGTGTGTGTGTGTGTGTGTGTGTGTGTGTGTGTGTGTGTGTGTGTGTGTGTGTGTGTGTGTGTGTGTGTGTGTGTGTGTGTGTGAGAGAGTGTTTGTGTGTGTGTGTGTGTGTGTGTGTGTGAGTGAGTGAGTCTGAGTGTGTTTGTGAGTCTGAGTGTGTGAGTCTGAGTGCGTGCGTGTGTGTGTGAGAGTCTGAGTGTGTGTGTGTGTGTGTGTGTGTGTGTGAATCTGAGTGCGTGTGTGTGTTAGTGAGTGAGTCTGAGTGTGTGAGTCTGAGTGCGTGTGTGTGTGTGTGTGTGTGAGTCTGAGTGTGTGTGAGTCTGAGTCTGTGTGTGTGTGTGAGTCTGAGTGTGTGTGAGTGTGTGTGTGTGTGTGAGAGTCTGAGTGTCTCTGTGTGTGTGTGTGTGTGTGTGTGTGTGTGTGAGTCTGAGTGTGTGTGTGTGAGTGTGTGTGTGTGTGAGAGTGTGTGTGTGAGTCTGAGTGTGTGTGTGTGTGTGTGTGTGTGTGTGTGTGTGTGTGTGTGTGTGTGTGTGTGTGTGAATCTGAGTGCGTGTGTGTGTGTGTGTGTGTGTGTGTGAGTCTGAGTGTGTGTGAGTCTGAGTGTGTGTGAGTCTGAGTGTGTGTGAGTCTGTGTGTGTGTGTGTGTGTGAGAGTCTGAGTGTCTCTGTGTGTGTGTGTGTGTGTGTGTGTGTGTGTGTGTGTGAGTCTGAGTGTGTGTGAGTCTGAGTGTGTGTGAGTCTGAGTGTGTGTGAGTCTGTGTGTGTGTGTGTGTGTGTGAGAGTCTGAGTGTCTCTGTGTGTGTGTGTGTGTGTGTGTGTGTGTGTGAGAGAGAGAGAGAGAGAGAGAGATTGTGTGTGTGTGTGTGTGTGTGTGTGTGTGTGTGTGTGTGTGTGTGTGTGTGTGTGTGTGTGTGTGTGTGTGTGTGTGTGTGTGATACTCAGCATGTACAGTAAGTAAACAGCATGCATATATTATTTGTTCAGGCAAATAATTAGTTATATTACTTGTACTAAACTTATAAACTAGCATGTGCACTATATTCAGCCAGAAATACATTTCTTGAAGTGAATTGCTAAAATGAGGACCTTATGACATTAATACTGAAACATTTCCTTACCAGCCGCAATGAAGACAGAGAGATGGATAGATAGATAGATAGATAGATAGATAGATAGATAGATAGATAGATAGATAGATAGATAGATAGATAGATAGATAGATAGATAGATAGATAGATAGATAGATAGATAGATAGATAGATAGACAGATAGATAGATTTAGTTGTCTCAGTGTCCAGCTGTATCAGTGGGAGGAGATGAAGCACGACACCAGAGAAACAGTCAAAGCTCCCGCACACCCTCTACTGGGGAACTAATCTACAACTCTCACACACACACACTCACGCGCCGCGCGTCTCCGGGAGAGCCGGAGAAACAGTTCCACAAGAGCCTGGAACCAACCGAGAGCCTTTCCCAGAACGAGTTCGGCCCGCGGGCGCCCGGGCTCACGGAACACACACCACCAGGATCGGGCTCACGGAACACACACCGACACGATGGACAAACTTTTCGCGTGCGTCTTCACGGCGATCGGGGTGTTGGTGTCCGCGCGAGCGCAGGTGTTTAAAGGTAAGAGCTCCTGGTTTTCCTCAGATTCAGGAGTTGGGATTCGCTGATGTGTGTTATAAACTTGGCGTTGCTGAGAGCGCGACAGTTTATCGATAATTATTTGCGTTTGTTTTGGAGAGGCGCGTAAAGTTTGATGAGCACCGGAGGAATGCTAATGACAGGCTCTGTGTTCTGGTTTAAAAACATCGATCCTGTGAAAGTCAGAGTTGCGGTTTGTCGCGGGAGATGTTCGGAATATGCACTCTAAAAAAATGCTGTGTTGTTTTAACCCAATTTTGGGTCAAACATGGACAAACCCAAACGTTGGGTTAAAATTTTTAATTAAAAAAATTAACCCAGCGGATGGGTTTGTCCATATTTGACCCAAAGCTGGGTTGAAACAACCCAGCATTTTCGGTCTCAAGTGTGTCCAGATTTCCAAAATGACTGCAGTCTTATTATAATATTATTTTTTTTCACAAGCACAGGAACAAACAAACACTGATGTGTGAACATCAAAAACTTTAATGATAATCTCCGGTTTGGAGAGATAAACACTGTTTCTGTGGGAATCTGACCTGATGATTTCTAATGCGTTACTCTTTATGGATTTCTGTCTAATGAAACACATTAGTTCATTCGATTGATTTATTAATGGATGTAAGGTGGCTCTCTGGAACTGAACAAAGGCATTGCTGTGCTTCACTGATTATCCTGTTTATTCAAAGTTTTTACACGCTTTTATGAGGCATTTAGTCTGAGATGTGACCTGTCAATCAAAACTCAATCATCATGATATGCAATGCATACAGTGTGATATGTGTGAAGTGAAACGCGTGTGTATTGCGTTTGCTTTTTCGTGTGTTCTCGTGAAACGGAGCTCTTATTGTGGTCAGTTTCGATGTTTGCAAATGGACTGTTTTAAGATTCAGACTCATTTTTGGATGCATATGTTCGACTGTAACTCAGATTTGACTCTCTTGGAGCCCGAGGGGACTGTAACAGGGCTTTATCTGCTTTATCTGTCTGAACAATAGATTTCCCCGTGTATTAGGGCGCATTAGTGACGTTTAAATCGATATGTGAGTGAATGCATAATGTTGTGTCAGTTTGAGTAGGTTTGTATTTTACCGTTAGTTTATATGGAATAATGACTAGTTGCTCTTTATATTTAAATCGCATCACTTTTGCATGAGATTGGCGTTTTCCCCTCACAGATTCAGTGAACTTGATCAGAGTTTTTGACATTAAAACCCCATTTGAACCCCGAAACATGTCAGTTAGTGATTGCATACATGCAAAAATGTTTCAAGTTTTTATCCACTGTGTTTTTGACTGTAAGTACTGTACATGTGGAGGTGTTGCAGTTCGTCTGTTGGCCTGTAGGAGGCAGCATGGCTCACTTATAGCGATTGTACATATGCATATACTGTATGTACATCAATTCACATCACAGCTGTGCTGCACTTCATCTGATCCTTAGCCTGAAACACACACTTCGACTGTGGTAAAACACTGTAACATACATCCCTGAGCAGCTTATAATTTATAAAAACATAAATACCGGTAGCCACCTTTATATTCATTAATATGCTGTTTTCTGACCCACTCCGTGAGCTGGACCTGATTTTGGTAACAGCAGTGTTGATATCAGATGATTATACCATGGTACTTTGATATATTAATTAATGTACATTTCGCAAAACTGATGATTCATATGCTATACTACTAACTCAGCAAACAGGGAACGTTCCCAATATGTTCTCTCGATGTTATGAACAAGTAATGTTAATACAACGCTCGTTCAAAGTTACCTTAAATAATGTTCTCAAAACGTTTGCACTAATTAGACATGAAACGCTTTAGTTGGGCGTTCGTTTAATGTTTTTTAAATGTTACTGTTTGTACATTCAGAAGTAACATTCCTATAAATTTTTGCAAAATTGAATGTTCCCCTAATGTTTGTATAACCAAGAAAAACATTTCATAAACCGCACATTTTGAACTCTCAGAGAACATTCAGAAAAAACATAATTTTAACCATTAAAACTCATCTTTGATCACCAAAATGACATATTTAAACGTTTTTTCCTTGCAGAAAATGTCTTCATGCCTTAAAATATCTTGAATGTAACTCGACACCCTTGCCTCATTTAGTATGCGTGGTTCTATGAATATGCAAATGAGCCCCGCCTCCACTCACTCACTCACTCACTCACTCACTCACTCACTCACTCACTCACTCAGAGATCCACTGGTTGACGATCACACGTTGATCTGATTGGTTACAAGGTAGTTTGTGACGTCAGAAACACCGGCGATTTCAAAGCGTGTTTTTGAGACTGTCTTTGGTTCACTGCAGTTTTAAGCAGAAAATACTCAGCAATGCTGTCGACTTATGAATTTACACATGGTTTGTCTTAAAGCATATTAAAAACTCCACATAGACATATAAACAACATTAAAAGCTGGATTTTCACCATGATTATCTAAAAAAACGAATGTTTTATTAGTGGTTTTACTGAGGCTGTGTGTGTGTGTGTGTGTGTGTGTGTGTGTTGGAGTCAGAGGAGAGTCGAGCTCTTTAGCATCCGTGTGATTTATAAGCATCTCTCGCCTCCACACACACAACACACACACACACAGCTCCAGCTATCATCGATTAGCACTGGGTAATCCGTATAAATTTAACACGCGTTCAGGTCTCCAATAGTGGGATGATTGATGGCGTTGTGCCGCAGGAGTCCGTCTGACTGACACCGACTGGTGCTTTAATTCACCAGAAGACTCGCTCGTAAGTTTGAGGCGTCACTCAAAGTCTGATTACTGCCGCCCGACTCGACGGCCAACACATCAAACGTGCTTGAGGAGAAGAAAAGCTTCAAACTGCACGTCAGAAGTTCTGCTTAAAAGCCTAAAGTAGCCAATGTTTCTTTCAATGTTAAACTTTCACATGCAGAGACATTTTGAGTGAGTCATGTGACATCTGCATATGAATGCCTTCATGCACAAACTTTCTACTAAAATCGATTCTAATTTTCTTTAAAAAAAATAATCATGGTGGTCATAAAGTCGTGATGAGACGGAAGTGTGTATTGTGACACATCTGAGTGTAACATGTCTTCAGCGTAGGGCGGGGACTTGTTTGTATGCGTTTGTCACTGATTGGATGTTTAGATGTGGGCGTGGCTCTTATGCATGTATGCAGATGAGCGTCAGCTTGAATGGGCGGAGTAAGTTTGTCATTTATCACCAGTATGTAAAGCTGCATAAATAATTGTTAAAAGATTGTAATCTCAATTCAAACAAACACGCGGTCTTATTCCTAAATGATAACAATTCGTTATAACAATATTTGATAATATTACAATATTCACTATTGTAGTTATATATATATACGGAATAATATACAATATTACAATATTAATATTCGATAACAATATCTATTATAACATTGATAAAATCACACATCTGTGTTCTAATCCTGAGAGAGCAGTTGACATGTATAGATATGAAACAGCTTCACAAACTGTCTTTTCAACCACACAGTATCATTTTTTCTGTCTTAATAATTCATATCATCACAGAAGAACTGGAATAAAAGTTTATAGTTCGGATATAAATAGCGATCGAAATAGAGTAAATCACCTTTTCAAAGTAACTTTCTGCTTCTAATAAAGATTGTATCGATTACATCGTTACACCAGTAGGTGGCGGCAAGTGACTGTTAAAATTGAATCATTGAATCATTCATTCAACCCGATTTAAAATAATTTATTCAGATTAATTAACATGTTAAATAGACTGCAGTAATTAACATTTTGTCTGAACCTCTAAATTAAAGCAATAAATGTTCACTGTGTGTGTGTGTGTGTGTGTGTGAATGACACTGTGCAGCTTCTATATAGTAATATTAACTTTCTTGTGGAGAATTGCTTGCGATGAGCTTTGATTCATCATGTGACTCTCATCTCCACTGTGATTGGTGGTTATCAGTGTATTCAATTTGTACAAAACAGAACATTAGTACTTCAATAGGTCGGTAAATTAACATTATCAGATAATGAAATACGTTTTTTTACTGTAAATTTAAGTTAAGTCTGTAAAACCTAAAATGTTGCCGCCGTACGGTAAATTTCTGACAACCACAGCTGCCGTTTTTTTTTACCGTAATTTTTTTTTTTACTACATTTGTTCTTTTTGGATAATCGTGAATCATTCTGAATGCTGCATTTTTTCAGTGTGTTCATCGAGCGTTTGTGTACATTGTATGTTTCTGGTTTGACGTGCGGTCAAGTGACCTACACTGTACAAAATTATTGTTGGTTTAACTTAAAAAAGTAGGTTACCTGTGGTTGCCTTAAAATTTTGAGTTCATTGAAATAACATTTTTTGTTAATACAATGAAGGATATTGGTTTAATAAATAAAAACTCAAATTATTATGTTACCACATTAATTATCTACGTTGATTTGACAAAAGATAAAATGTTGTGATAAGTTATGAATATAATTTTTCTACAGTGTACAGGTGGAGTGTGTTTGAGAGAACAGAACGTGTCTCTGATGACTGTCACGTCTGAGTTTTTATCCTGACAAAAACAACAGCAGGTCTTACTCACGGCTAAACAACACGTGTGTGTGTGTGTGTGTGTGTGTGTGTGCCGAACATCATACGGCGACGCTTCAGGAACAAATGCTGCGGACGAGCTCATGTTTGTGTGGTTATTTGTTAAAATGAAATCACGCTGAGATGAATGATCGTTCTGTCATCATTTATTCACCCTCATGTTGTTCAAACCTGCATGACTTTCGTACACGTTTCACACAATGGAAGTCAATGATAACCAAAGCTATTTGGTTCCCAACATTCTTCAAAATATCTTCTTTTGTGCTCCACATCAAGTGTTTAAATGACGAGTAAAAGCGAGTAAAAGATGACAGAAAGAGCATCTCTTTAACTCCTGTAGTGAACAAACAACCAAAGTAAAACTTCATCCTGGAAAGTCTTCATAAATATCAGAGAAATGACAGAAAATGTCCTTCAGCATTTACATCTGGTTTATACCGTCGTAATCATTTTCTCTGTAATTCAGGATGAAGAAAGCGATGTATTTTACAATAGTCTGAGTGATAAACATTCATATCTCACGGTATTAAGCTTTTTATCACAGAAATGCCTTGACTGTCCTTTTAACAGGTTTAATAACTTTATTTCATAATGGAACAAAATGTGTAAATTAAAGAAATGTTTCAAACTGATTAAAGTGTAAAAGAAATATATAGAATCAGAAAATTAGTCAATATCTAGAGCATGATTTAGTCTAGATTAAAATGAAAATAAATAGTTTAAGTATTTAAGTATTGTAAGATCTGAATGATACATTTAAATACTGATCAGAAACAAAGTAGCACAGCTGGTTTGTTTACATTGGTTACCGGGGCAACGGCTGCATTCTGTGTTCTAAATTGTAACCAGTTGATGGAAAAGTATTCAAAAAATTGCAAGGAACTATTTGTGGTATTTTGCGGTAAATGCCCATGATAACAATTTGTTTGTTAATAGAGTGTTAATGTGTGTGCCCCATGTTAATAGTGAGTGTGTTTGGGTGTGTGTGTGTGTGTGAGTGAGTGAGGGTGTGTGCGTGTATGTGTGTGCGTGTATGTGTGTGAGTGAATAAGTGTGAGTGTGTGTGTGTGTGTGTGTGTGTGTGTGTGTGTGTGTGTGTG
>JAPDVR010000008.1:1389400-1436900 GCA_026230005.1 Gila orcuttii | reverse complement strand
TGGTTTCAATCTTGCTTTTGTGTTTACCATGAAATTTTCAACATCTCTCAGCCAATTTCTTTCAATCTTGTACAGAAATGTACGTGAAAGAAGAGCTTTATGTTTTGAATAACTGTGTGTATATGATATATCCAAAAATATAATATTATGGCAAAGGTGTTTACAACGTAACGAACGTTTGCTTTTGAGATGTTTGTGATATTTTGAATGCAGTGCTTCATTTTGAGGCATTTTGAATTTTGTGTGTGCAATTCTTCGATTTGTGTGTAAAGTTTTGAAAAAAAAAGTGGCAAAGTTTTGAAAATGTGTGCAAGCAGTTGAAAAAACCCCTGTAATAAATCTATTTTGAACTAGTAACACAAAAGTTCCTCTCAGCACATTCAGGACACAAATTTCCCCATTGAAACCCATCAAAACTACAATTAAAAGTTTTGAAAATGTTGAAAGAAATTGTAAGAGAAATGATTAACGAGGCTTGCTGAAGTCCTGTAAATAACACAGAGAGCGCAGGAGTGGAGGATTAACACCGAGAGCGCAGGAGTGGAGGAATAACACCGAGAGCGCAGGAGTGAGTGGAGGAATAACACCGAGAGCGCAGGAGTGGAGGAATAACACCGAGAGCGCAGGAGTGAGTGGAGGAATAACACCGAGAGCGCAGGAGTGAGTGGAGGAATAACACCGAGAGCGCAGGAGTGAGTGGAGGAATAACACAGAGAGCGCAGGAGTGGAGGAATAACACCGAGAGCGCAGGAGTGAGTGGAGGAATAACACCGAGAGCGCAGGAGTGGAGGAATAACACAGAGAGCGCAGGAGTGAGTGGAGGGAAAACACCGAGAGCGCAGGAGTGAGTGGAGGAATAACACCGAGAGCGCAGGAGTGAGTGGAGGAATAACACAGAGAGCGCAGGAGTGGAGGAATAACACCGAGAGCGCAGGAGTGAGTGGAGGAATAACACCGAGAGCGCAGGAGTGGAGGAATAACACAGAGAGCGCAGGAGTGAGTGGAGGGAAAACACCGAGAGCACAGGAGTGGAGGAATAACACCGAGAGCGCAGGAGTGAGTGGAGGAATAACACCGAGAGCGCAGGAGTGGAGGAATAACACAGAGAGCGCAGGAGTGAGTGGAGGAATAACACCGAGAGCGCAGGAGTGAGTGGAGGAATAACACGAGAGCGCAGGAGTGAGTGGAGGAATAACACCGAGAGCGCAGGAGTGGAGGAATAACACAGAGAGCGCAGGAGTGAGTGGAGGAATAACACCGAGAGCGCAGGAGTGGAGGAATAACACCGAGAGCGCAGGAGTGAGTGGAGGAATAACACCGAGAGCGCAGGAGTGAGTGGAGGAATAACACCGAGAGCGCAGGAGTGGAGGAATAACACCGAGAGCGCAGGAGTGAGTGGAGGAATAACACCGAGAGCGCAGGAGTGGAGGAATAACACAGAGAGCGCAGGAGTGGAGGAATAACACAGAGAGCGCAGGAGTGAGTGGAGGAAAAACACCGAGAGCGCAGGAGTGGAGGAATAACACCGAGAGCGCAGGAGTGGAGGAATAACACGAGAGCGCAGGAGTGAGTGGAGGAATAACACCGAGAGCGCAGGAGTGAGTGGAGGAATAACACCGAGAGCGCAGGAGTGGAGGAATAACACCGAGAGCGCAGGAGTGGAGGAATAACACGAGAGCGCAGGAGTGAGTGGAGGAATAACACCGAGAGCGCAGGAGTGGAGGAATAACACAGAGAGCGCAGGAGTGAGTGGAGGAATAACACCGAGAGCGCAGGAGTGGAGGAATAACACAGAGAGCGCAGGAGTGAGTGGAGGAATAACACCGAGAGCGCAGGAGTGAGTGGAGGAATAACACCGAGAGCGCAGGAGTGAGTGGAGGAATAACACCGAGAGCGCAGGAGTGGAGGAATAACACCGAGAGCGCAGGAGTGAGTGGAGGAATAACACCGAGAGCGCAGGAGTGGAGGAATAACACAGAGAGCGCAGGAGTGGAGGAATAACACCGAGAGCGCAGGAGTGAGTGGAGGAATAACACCGAGAGCGCAGGAGTGGAGGAATAACACCGAGAGCGCAGGAGTGGAGGAATAACACAGAGAGCGCAGGAGTGAGTGGAGGAAAAACACCGAGAGCACAGGAGTGGAGGAATAACACCGAGAGCGCAGGAGTGAGTGGAGGAATAACACCGAGAGCGCAGGAGTGAGTGGAGGAATAACACCGAGAGCGCAGGAGTGGAGGAATAACACCGAGAGCGCAGGAGTGGAGGAATAACACGAGAGCGCAGGAGTGAGTGGAGGAATAACACCGAGAGCGCAGGAGTGAGTGGAGGAATAACACCGAGAGCGCAGGAGTGGAGGAATAACACAGAGAGCGCAGGAGTGAGTGGAGGAATAACACCGAGAGCGCAGGAGTGGAGGAATAACACCGAGAGCGCAGGAGTGAGTGGAGGAATAACACCGAGAGCGCAGGAGTGAGTGGAGGAATAACACCGAGAGCGCAGGAGTGGAGGAATAACACCGAGAGCGCAGGAGTGAGTGGAGGAATAACACCGAGAGCGCAGGAGTGGAGGAATAACACCGAGAGCGCAGGAGTGGAGGAATAACACCGAGAGCGCAGGAGTGAGTGGAGGAATAACACCGAGAGCGCAGGAGTGAGTGGAGGAATAACACCGAGAGCGCAGGAGTGGAGGAATAACACAGAGAGCGCAGGAGTGAGTGGAGGGAAAACACCGAGAGCACAGGAGTGGAGGAATAACACCGAGAGCGCAGGAGTGAGTGGAGGAATAACACCGAGAGCGCAGGAGTGGAGGAATAACACAGAGAGCGCAGGAGTGAGTGGAGGAATAACACCGAGAGCGCAGGAGTGAGTGGAGGAATAACACCGAGAGCGCAGGAGTGGAGGAATAACACCGAGAGCGCAGGAGTGGAGGAATAACACGAGAGCGCAGGAGTGAGTGGAGGAATAACACCGAGAGCGCAGGAGTGGAGGAATAACACAGAGAGCGCAGGAGTGAGTGGAGGAATAACACCGAGAGCGCAGGAGTGGAGGAATAACACCGAGAGCGCAGGAGTGAGTGGAGGAATAACACCGAGAGCGCAGGAGTGGAGGAATAACACCGAGAGCGCAGGAGTGAGTGGAGGAATAACACCGAGAGCGCAGGAGTGGAGGAATAACACCGAGAGCGCAGGAGTGAGTGGAGGAATAACACCGAGAGCGCAGGAGTGAGTGGAGGAATAACACCGAGAGCGCAGGAGTGGAGGAATAACACCGAGAGCGCAGGAGTGAGTGGAGGAATAACACCGAGAGCGCAGGAGTGGAGGAATAACACAGAGAGCGCAGGAGTGGAGGAATAACACAGAGAGCGCAGGAGTGAGTGGAGGAAAAACACCGAGAGCGCAGGAGTGAAGGAATAACACCGAGAGCGCAGGAGTGAAGGAATAACACCGAGAGCGCAGGAGTGAGTGGAGGAATAACACCGAGAGCGCAGGAGTGGAGGAATAACACCGAGAGCGCAGGAGTGGAGGAATAACACGAGAGCGCAGGAGTGAGTGGAGGAATAACACCGAGAGCGCAGGAGTGGAGGAATAACACCGAGAGCGCAGGAGTGGAGGAATAACACCGAGAGCGCAGGAGTGGAGGAATAACACCGAGAGCGCAGGAGTGGAGGAATAACACCGAGAGCGCAGGAGTGGAGGAATAACACGAGAGCGCAGGAGTGAGTGGAGGAATAACACCGAGAGCGCAGGAGTGAAGGAATAACACCGAGAGCGCAGGAGTGGAGGAATAACACCGAGAGCGCAGGAGTGAGTGGAGGAATAACACCGAGAGCGCAGGAGTGGAGGAATAACACCGAGAGCGCAGGAGTGAGTGGAGGAATAACACCGAGAGCGCAGGAGTGGAGGAATAACACCGAGAGCGCAGGAGTGGTGGGAAGCGCAGTTTGGCAGCGCTGGCTTTTGCAGCTTGACCTCCGGTGGGCGAACGAGTGATGATCTCGCCAGCGTCGCGTTCCTTTCTTCGTCTGATCGCTCATCGTTTACCGTCTCTGATCCACTGAGATGATGCTGAATCAGCGACTGCAGAACCTGCCAACACTCATGACACATCACGATCTGTTGGAGGGAATGACACAAGCTTTTATTATGATATTTTCATTTTTTGACAATAAACAAGCCAAAATGAGAACATGAAAACACGAATCTCTCCCAAAGGCTTAACCCCGTGGTCTCTTTACAATGGGGTTCATTAATGGATAGATAAGCTAACAGAAAAAGAAAGCCACAGGAATGATAAAACATGAATAAAAAATAATAATAATAAAAAATAAGGAGAGATAAAGTGTTAAGGTATTCAATCTGAGTCCTGGTCATTGCTTTGCACAATATACTTATAGCTATAGTCCAGATTTGTGGGATTTGTGCCGAGTTTACCCAAGCTGTAGATATTTCCAACATTATAATCTCCCGAAGTTGAATCAACCACTTGATATATATATATATATATATATATATATATATATATATATATATATACATACATACATACATACAAACTCAATTCATTTTATTTGTCAATTGAAGTATGAAATATATGGAGAAAGTGGAAGAAGCTGCTTTGCAGCTTGACATAAATTTGGTCTTTTATAAAAAAAAATATTTATGGACTTTTTTGAAAAGACTTTCCTGGTCAAATGTTAGATTTTTTTTTTGTCAGACATTCAAGGGAACCTATTATGCCCCTTTTTAAAAGATGTAATTTAAGTCTTGAAGTAGATGTTGAAATATGTGGAAAAAGTGGAAGACGTTGCTGTGCAGCTCGACATATAATTTGTTCCTTTTTTAAAAATTGTTATTGGACATTATTTGAATTTTTTTTTTTTTTTTCAAATATTAAAGGGAACCTATTATGTCCCATTTTACAAGATGTAATATAAGTCTCAGATGTTTCCAGAATATGTCTGTGAAGTTTAAGCTCAAAACTGAATTTTTGAGTGAAAGGGAATGCATGCTGTTTTCGTGCATGTTTCTTTAAATGCAAATGAGCTGCTGAGTCCCCACCCCCTTTCCAGAAGAGGGCGGAGCCTTTACAGCTCGTGCCTCGTATACTCCGGCAAAAACTAAAACATCTGTTTGGTCTTGATTATCATCTCTATCTCGGTCACGGTCACGTGACATTGCAGTTCTTCATCATCATGAAAGTTTATTATCTGCTGTACTCTGATACTAAACTTCTGATATATGGTTATGCTGAAACACACACAGAAAGCTGGAAGTCAGACGTTAGTGTTAAACTAAGATCTCTTTCACGTCTTATTGAGCTTAAACTGTCAAATACACACAAGGTTATGTCAAAAACTCACAAAGTTCACATAAACACAGTGGGTTATGTCTGTGAATGTAAACAGCAGGGACAGAAATCACATGTGTATATTAGATCTGTGTAATAAAATGAAAGAAGCGTAATATACAGAATCTACTGTTAATATGAATCAAGCAACAAAAGTAAAACAGAAAACACTCACTGCTCTTGACTGAATAACTTTAGTAGCTTCAATAAGAATACATTTCTTACTTGAATGCTCATAAAAAAACGTTCAATTGAGGTGATTTAAATTTTCCGCCACAGGATAAAACATTTTAAAAGATAATTCTGACTTTATTTCTCACTATTGCAAGTTTATAACACACAATTCTGACTTAAAACACACAATTCTGACTTAATAACACACAATTGCGACTTTATATCATGCAGTTCTGATATAAAGTCAGAATTGCGAGATGTAAACTCGCAATTGTGAGAAAAAAAATCAGAATTGTGAGCTAAAAAGTCTCAGTTATCTTTTTTCTTTTTTATTCTGTGGCGGAAACGAGCTTCCCTAGCGTAAACTACGATGGAAACACATTTACTGAATAAATCCCTCAATAATCTCAGGTGACTTTGCTCAGCTCAGCTGTGATTGGATAACTGGAGTAACCAGTGGACCAATGGCGTCGCAGCATCTCTAATGTTGGTTTGGTGTTTCTGAAAGTCAAAGTGTGTGATCAGAATGATTGTGTTTAATGCCCTCCAGAAGCATCTCACACACACACACACACACATACGAGTGTGTTCCCGAACACCAGCATTTGAACATGACAGCGTTTAGTGTGTTTCGTCTGATGCTCGACACACACTCGTTTATGATGGAGGGAAAAACAGTCACATTAAAGCAACTAAGAGTTTTATTACTGATATTCTGCACCGGTTTTGTTCCCTTGAACACATGGGATTGAAACGCTGCTTTATTCACGAATAATAATATTTTTAAAATATTTTAGAAAAGTTTTATGCCATAATCCAATTTTGTGCATAACTTAAATTCACAACTTTCTATGGAAACATGGCTAATGTTTAATGCCATAAACATAAATGTTTTATGCCATAATCCAATTTTGTGCATAACTTAAATTCACAACTTTGCATGGAAACTAATCATGCTGATCATTTCAGAAAAAGAATTTGTCATCACTTCCTCAGCAGCATTAACTTGTTTTCTGTCATTTAATGTAGTGTAACACAAAGTATAGTGTCATAAATGTAAATATTTTGGATGCGATTAATCGTTCCACAGCCCTAATTAATATCTTCAGTTATTTTTGCTTGTTCTCCATTATTAGATATTTGTAGATATTTGTATATTGTAGATATAATTAGATATTTGTGCTGGAAAACAAGACAGAAGACAGACAGACTAAATATAAAAAACTTTTAAAAAAACATCAGTCTGTGAAAAGGGTCAATGAATAGATTTTTTTGTTGCGTTTTTCTAATGCGGTTGAGGTTGTGATGGAAGAGCAGATTGAATGTGCCAGAGTGTGTGTCCTCGTGTGTGTGTCGTCCTCGTCTCGTTGCGTTCGTGTTACAGGTGTGACACAAACCCCATATGAAAATATATCCAGAGGCTAAATTCACCATTACTGTCACTGTGCGTCTGTGTTCGGCACATTAACATTTCTCTCCTGGTTATTAATGCATTAGAGCCGTCGAGTAGGTCACATTAACATTTGTGTGTGTGTGTGTGTGTGTGTGTGTGTGTGTGTGGACTCGATCATTACTGTACGCTTGGAATCAGATCAGCGGTTTAGAGTTTGTGTTTTTACTCAATAGAAGTAGACGTAGATGCATTGAGCAGATCATAAATAATAAACAGACATACAGGGAATTAGATGTAGTGTAGAATGTAAACAAAAAGCACACACAGTAAATGCACATAATTAGAGTAATTACTGTAAATGAGAGTAAACATCACTGTGTTCACTGAAATTATTATGCACATTATATGACACCAGAACATTTGTGATTCATGGTCCTTCGTAGCTTTTCTTTTTCTTCAGATTATTTTCTCTGGAGATTAAAATGTTCCAGATGTTTCATTTTTATGTGGATAAAAACGCTTTTTGCAATGCAATCTTAATTTTACATGTTCCAGAATGTGTCAGAATCAGATTTTTATATATTTATAATCACAACACAAATTGGTTACCTTATTTATTTAAACCAGGAAGTAAACAAAGGATTTAGATGTTTTATGATTTGTTTTTGTTCAAAATGCATAACTGTAAAATAATAATAAAAAAATAGTTAATTATTTATTTAAAATTGTATTAATTAATGTTTTTCACACACAGTATCTGTCAAAAGTTTGGAAAGTCTCTTCTGCTTACCAAACCTGCATTTAATTGATAAAAAATATAGTTAAAATGGTGAAATATAATTGTAATGTAAATCATCTGTTTTCTATGTGAATATATAGTAAAGTGTAATTTATTCCTGTGATCAAAGCTGAATTTTCAGCATCATTACTCCAGTCTTCAGTGTCACATGATCCTTCAGAAATCACTATAATATGATGATTTGATGCTCAACAAACATTTATGATTATTATCAATGTTGAAAACAGTTCATATTTTTGTGGAAACTGTGATACCATTCAAACATTAGTAATAAGATTAAAAAAGGGAGTAATTAATACTTTTATTAAAGGACACATTAAAGTGATCAAAAGTGACAGTAAATACATTTATAATGTTACAAATTATTCTGTTTAACCTACTATTCAAAGAATCAAGTAATGATGCTGAAAATTCAGCGTAGATCACATAAATATATTATATTTTACAAAATATTCACATAGAAAAACAGCTGTTTTACATTGTAATAATATTTTACAATTTTGATCAAATAAATGCAGCCCTGGTGAGCAGAAGTGTGTGTGCGTGGGTGTGTGTGAGTGTGTGTGAGAGCCCTGTTCTGACCGTGTGTTTTGTGTGATGATGCTGAGGGACAGAAGAGTTTGCTGATACTCTGTGAATGAGAATGTATTTTGTGTGTATGTGTGTGTGTGTGTGTGAGTGTGTGAGTGTATGTAGAGTCACGCTGCTGCTCTGTGGACAAACGCTGTGAGCCGACAGTGAATGACCTCTTTATCAGGCAAACCTGCCTGGAATCCATTAAGCGCGGTGAGCGAGAGCGACTGCCGTTCAGCATCTCAATCACCGTCTCATCGCTCTGTGCTCGGCTCCTTCTGTCTGACGTCATCTCTGTGCTCGGCTCCTTCTGTCTGACGTCATCTCTGTTCTGTCTGACGTCATCTCTGTGCTTGGCTCCTATCTGAAACATCTCTGTGCTCGGCTCCTTCTGTCTGACGTCATCTCTGTGCTCGGCTCCTTTTGTCTGACGTCATCTCTGTGCTCAGCTCCTTCTTGTCTGACGTCATCTCTGTGCTCGGCTCCTTCTGTCTGATGTCATCTCTGTTCTGTCTGACGTCATCTCTGTGATTGGCTCCTTCTGTCTGAAACATCTCTGTGCTTGGCTCCTTCTGTCTGACGTCATCTCTGTGCTCGGCTCCTTCTGTCTGACGTCATCTCTGTGCTCGGCTCCTTCTGTCTGACGTCATCTCTGTTCTGTCTGACGTCATCTCTGTGCTTGGCTCCTATCTGAAACATCTCTGTGCTCGGCTCCTTCTGTCTGACGTCATCTCTGTGCTCGGCTCCTTTTGTCTGACGTCATCTCTGTGCTCGGCTCCTTCTGTCTGATGTCATCTCTGTTCTGTCTGACGTCATCTCTGTGATTGGCTCCTTCTGTCTGAAACATCTCTGTGCTTGGCTCCTTCTGTCTGACGTCATCTCTGTGCTCGGCTCCTTTTGTCTGACATCATCTCTGTGCTCGGCTCCTTCTTGTCTGACGTCATCTCTGTGCTCGGCTCCTTCTGTCTGACGTCATCTCTGTTCTGTCTGACGTCATCTCTGTGCTTGGCTCCTTCTGTCTGAAACATCTCTGTGCTCGGCTCCTTCTGTCTGACGTCATCTCTGTGTTCGGCTCCTTCTGTCTGACGTCATCTCTGTGCTCGGCTCCTTCTGCCTGACGTCATCTCTGTGCTCGGCTCCTTCTGTCTGACGTCATCTCTGTGCTCGGCTCCTTCTGCCTGACGTCATCTCTGTGCTCGGCTCCTTCTGTCTGACGTCATCTCTGTGCTCGGCTCATTCTGCCTGACGTCATCTCTGTGCTCGGCTCCTTCTGTCTGACGTCATCTCTGTGCTCGGCTCCTTCTGCCTAATGTCATCTCTGTGCTCGGCTCCTTCTGCCTAATGTCATCTCTGTGCTCGGCTCTTTCTGCCTGACGTCATCGCTGTGCTCGGCTCCTTCTTTCTGACGTCATCTCTGTTCTGTCTGATGTCATCTCTGTGCTTGGCACTTTCTGTCTGAAACATCTCTGTGATTGGCTCCTTCTGTTTGATGTCATCTCTGTGCTCGGCTCCTTCTGTCTGACGTTTTCTCTGTGCTCGGCTCCTTCTGTCTGAAACATCTCTGTGCTTGGCTCCTTCTGTCTGACATCATCTCTGTGCTCGGCTCCTTATGCCTAATGTCATCTCTGTGCTCGGCTCCTTCTGCCTGACGTCATCTCTGTGCTCGGCTCCTTCTGCCTAATGTCATCTCTGTGCTCTGCTCCTTCTGGCTAATGTCATCTCTGTGCTCTGCTCCTTCTTTCTGACGTCATCTCTGTTCTGTCTGACGTCATCTCTGTGCTCGGCACTTTCTGTCTGAAACATCTCTGTGCTTGGCTCCTTCTGTCTGATGTCATCTCTGTGCTTGGCTCCTTCTGTCTGACGTCATTTCTGTGCTCGGCTCCTTCTGTCTGAAACATCTCTGTGCTTGGCTCCTTCTGTCTGACATCATCTCTGTGCTCGGCTCCTTATGCCTAATGTCATCTCTGTGCTCGGCAACTTCTGCCTGACGTCATCTCTGTGCTCGGCTCCTTCTGTCTGAAACATCTCTGTGCCCGGCTCCTTCTGTCTGAAACATCTCTGTGCTTGGCTCCTTATGTCTGACGTCATCTCTGTGCTCGGCTCCTTCTGTCTGAAACATCTCTGTGCTTGACTCCTTCTGTCTGACGTCATCTCTGTGCTCTACTCCTTCTGTCTGACGTCATCTCTGTGCTTGGCTCCTTCTGTCTGACGTCATCTCTGTGCTCGGCTCCTTCTGTCTGACATCATCTCTGTGCTCGGCTCCGTTTGTCTGATGTCATCTCTGTGCTCGGCTCCTTTTGTCTGACATAAGAAGAGCTGTCAACTCACTAACTATGGTCACAAGTTCTGCCGTTATCATCATAATTCGATGAGTCGTATTTCCCGAAAACGTCGTTCTAACAAACATTCGCAAACCATGTGCATAATTATAGCAACCGCGTTAATTCGATCTCATACAGATTCATTAACAGTAGTTATTACTCCAACACCTGCGTGACATCATTAAACAACGTGGTTGAACGACCAATTTGAGACAATACGGTTTCGGGAAACAGTCGTGAGATAGTTGATTTCTTCAACGATGCATCGCACTATAGTAGTTAATCAGTGAGCTACGACGTTAAACGCATCCTTGTATTGGCGGTAACTCATTACAAGTAGCTTGAGTTAAGTAATCAGATTATTTTTTCAAGTAACTAGTAAAGTAACGCATTACTTTTTCAATTTACAACAAAATATCTGAGTTACTTTTCCTTCGTTGTACGAAAAACGCACCCCTGTTTACTTCCTGTCTCTATGAAGCCCCTCCTCCTGAAAAGCACACTGTGCTCTGATTGGTCGGCTGGAGCAGTGTGTTGTGATTGGTCGAGCGCTTCGAGTGTGTTTGGGAAATGTCCCGCCCCTTACCATAACCACCAGTTTAACACACTACTAACTAACTCAACCAGGCCCCGCCCCTTTATTCTGTGCATTCATTATTATAATGAGGAATATTGTGACGTGTTCGTTCCCGGAAGAAACTCAAGATACAATGGAGGCGTTTCAGGAGTTCAGAAACACTGACACTGATATAGAGAAGAACTGGAGCTTTCTCATAATCAAACAGCAACATTACACACTAAACACAGATGAACACTACACACTAAACACAGATGAACACTACACACTAAACACAGATGAACACTACACACTAAACACAGATGAACACTACACACTAAACACAGATGAACACTACACACTAAACACACAGATGAACACTACACACTAAACACAGATGAACACTACACACTAAACACAGATGAACACTACACACTAAACACAGATGAACACTACACACTACACACTAAACACAGATGAACACTACACACTAAACACAGATGAACACTACACACTAAACACAGATGAACACTACACACTAAACACAGATGAACACTACACACTAAACACAGATGAACACTACACACTAAACACAGATGAACACTACACACTACACACAGATGAACACTACACACTAAACACAGATGAACACTACACACTAAACACAGATGAACACTACACACTAAACACAGATGAACACTACACACTAAACACAGATGAACACTACACACTAAACACAGATGAACATTACACACTAAACACAGATGAACACTACACACTAAACACAGATGAACACTACACACTAAACACAGATGAACACTACACACTAAACACAGATGAACACTACACACTAAACACAGATGAACATTACACACTAAACACAGATGAACACTACACACTAAACACAGATGAACACTACACACTAAACACAGATGAACACTACACACTAAACACAGATGAACATTACACACTAAACACAGATGAACACTACACACTAAACACAGATGAACATTACACACTAAACACAGATGAACATTACACACTAAACACAGATGAACACTACACACTAAACACAGATGAACATTACACACTAAACACTGATGAACATGTGGAAAAACACAATAGAAAATGTTCAGGTTTACGTCTCAAGGATTGAACCACCAAACTTTGTTGTTGCAAAGTTCCAAACTGAACAATTTGTCACAACTTAAATTACGTTCAATCCACTGAAATTTGTAACACAGAGGTTTACTTAATGCCTTTGTGTTGGGATTATGTGTTATATTTCTGTTGTATTAACTTGAACTGGAAAGTGTATTTCTAGTTCCCAGCATGCTTTGAAAGGAATGGTATCAGGAGAGTAAATGGGGAACTCTGGGTTTGGAGTTAAAAGAGAATATAATCCATAGAGATGAAGTAGTGCATTAAAAAAGAATTCACTGTATATCAAAATAGCTTTAAACAATTTCTGCATTGCGTTTCCAGCAACATCACTGCAAAAAATGATGATCTTCCTCAGTGTTTCTGCCTCGTTATCTCATTCTTAAATCAAGATACATTTACTGTATTTATATATACAAAATAATTATAAACAGCACACATACTGTATATTATGTAAACACAAACTTTTATTTTGATGTTTCACAGCCCTAATATTAAGTCTTGCTTAAGTTTTATGAAGAATCGATCAAAATAAAGTAAGTTTGTGCTTACAACAAGAACAGGGCCAAAAAAAACAAACAAACAAACACTTAATATATATAATATATTAAATACTGAGAAGATATGAATATGAGTAAGGGTGGATATGTATGCTATGCATAGGTACATATTTTATTTTATTATTATTATTTATTTTTTTGATGTATATTTTTATGTTTGTGGTGGTGTCCTTTGAGCCAAAGACAAATTTCCACTTGTGGACAATAAAGGAACTAAACTAAACTAAACTAAACTAAACTAATATCTTAAGTCATTTTGCATCTCAAGCACACATACCTTGATTTAAGAAAGTCATTTTTTTGCAGTGAACTGAACAGTGTGTTTACTGTGAAGTGATATTCTCTCTTTAGTAAACATGATTCTCAGTACCACAGCTGCACTCAGACTAAAACAGGAAGATATTGACGCGGCTTTGATTCGTTCACGAGCCTGTAATCAGCGGGAGAAATTACAGGGCGGAAAAACACTGAACGCTCGTGTGAAGCGTGTCGAGATGAACATTAATAAGTGTACTTATGTCCAACAGATCGCTGATACACAGAGGAAACATCTCTCACAATCACACTGAGGTTTGGGGAACATCGAGGCTTTTATCATCTGGATTTTTAAGGTTGATTCTCTCTTTACTTAGAGTATTTTTCCCTGCATTAATTTCACATGTCTACTAAAGTTATGTGGTTGTGTTTCATTAATGCAGTGTATACTTGTTTTCTTGATAATAAAGTGAAATGTGACAACATGCCCCATAGGTGGGGTTCATTATAACACGACCATATGGCTGATTAAAATGTACAATATACAAGACTAACTAAAATATTTTCTCAATACAATACAATTATTAACTTTTTCATATAAAATATATAGATTTTTTATTTATTTAAAATAAACTCATTTTTAAGTTTGACAACAAACACACTGGAAAACACAGCTATACAGAATTCATAATTTCTGAACATTGACTCTCAGTCTTTATTCACCTTTTTATCATGGTTTCTCAGTAGAATTCATAAAAGTATAGAATAGAATATCATAGTTCTAATAGGGGCTCATTGTAACGCAGTGTGACAACATGCCCCGGTTTAAAATAGGCGAGTGTTTCTGCTGATCAGATCAGCATTAAACTACTGTTTTATAACTGTTAAATAACATGTAAGATTAAAATAATGTCATATTTATCTAATTTTAAATAAACACAAAAAACAGAGATGAGATGAGACTGGGGCATGTTGTCACAATGAGCCCCTATTAGAACTTTGATATTCTATTCTATACTTTTATGAATTCTATTGAGAAACCATGAGGAAAACGGTGAATAAAGACTGAGAGTCAATGTTCAGAAATTATTAATTATTATTATGTTTTGAACTAAGTTGTATAGCTGTGTTTTCCGGTGTGTTTTTTGTCAAACTCAAACATTATTTTATTTTTAATTATTAAAAAATGCCGCTATATTATATGGAAAAGTTAATAATTGTATTTTATTGAGAAAATATTTTTTTTGATTACATCAGATAACATTTTAATCTGCCATATGGTCGTGTTACAATGAATTACTGCATGTACCTGATTACTACGGGGCATGTTGTCACATTTCACTTCCATTATTTCGGGGTGGCGGGGGGATCAAGTAAAAAGAATACACTGTATTAATAAAACAAAACCACATTCTCTGTCTCTCTCTCATTTATTCTTTTATCAGTCCTGTTCATCTCAGCATCACCTTCACAACAAGCTTGCCTCGCTTCACCTCACTTCAACCTTGTGCGTTAGGCCTGTTATTATCATAAATAAACGTCCGGCCGCATAAATACTGCATGGGATGAAGATGCCGTTTGCGGTGTGTGTGTGTGGTGACGGCTGGGGCTTTTATGCATTCATGTGCCCATGATCTATCTGAACGTACGCTCATAAACCAGCGCTGTGGTGATTTCTGCTGAGCGAGGCAGAACGGCTAATCTGCAGCGTGTAGCGCCTTCGCTAGCGCCCTATTTCCTGCTAGCGCATTCCATATATAACGCTGTTTTTGGATGCACAAAGGATGGGCCGACAGGGATGGGGACGTTTATTTCTCATAAAGATAAAGCACTTTATCTTGTGCTATGGCCTATTTCTTCACACACAACACACACACACACACACACACACCCAGAGGGAGCGTGCTGAGGAGAGATATCCCATTGTGTCATGCACATAAACTTCTGAAGTTCTTTTCTTCTTTCTCCACACATCTGTCTAAAAGGCTTTTTCAAACGCTTTTCACTTAACAAATGCAGTTTGTTCGTTAGAGTTTTTTCAGTTATAACCAACTTCTGGATGGGAAAGCAGAGGAACGCTAGTAGAGATGCTTCAGGAGGCTTTTAATACGCAGATGTTTCTGCCTGAATGATGCTGGTTCTGGAACCGACTTGAGCTTCTAAACTCACTAATGTGCCGCTTTACTTCGGTGGAAACATGCAGAATGATCAGCAGCTTCGTTTGTCAAATATCATTGGGTGTAAATGTCTTTTAATTAATTAAATTAAGTTAAAAGTTAAGCACCCTGACAACCACCCAGAACACCCTAGCAACACACTAACAGCTATTCAGAACACCTTAGCAACCGCATATTGTAGCAGTGCCCTGGCAACCACTCAGAACACCCTAGCAACACACTTACAGCCATTCAGAACACCTTAGTGACCGCATACTGTAACAGCGCCCTGGCTACAAAACACCCTAGCAACACACTAACAACCATTCAGAACACCTTAGCGACTGCATATTGTAACAGTGCCCTGGCAACCACCCAGAACACCCTAGCAACACACTAACAGCCATTCAGAACACCTTAGCAACCACATACTGTAGCAGCGCCCTGGCTACAGAACACCCTAGCAACACACTAACAGCCATTCAGAACACCTTAGCAACTGCATAATGTTGCAGCACTCTGGCAACTACACAGAACACCCTAGCAACACACTAACAGCCATTCAGAACACCTTAGCAACCGCATACTGTAGCAGTGCCCTGGCAACTACACAGAAGACCCTATCAACACAATGACAACCATTCAGAACACCTTAGCGACTGCATATTGTAACAGTGCACTGGCAACCACCCAGAACACCCTAGCAACACACTAACAACCATTCAGAACACCTTAGCAACCGCATACTGTAGCAGTGCCCTGGCAACCACCCAGAACACCCTAGCAACACACTAACAACCATTCAGAACACCTTAGCAACCGCATACTGTTGCAGCACCTTGGCAACTACACAGAAGACCCTAGCAACACACTAACAGCCATTCAGAACACCTTAGCAACCGCATACTGTTGCAGCACCCTGGCAACTACACAGAAGACCCTAGCAACATACTGGAGCAGCGCCCTGGCGACCACCCAGAACACCCTAGCAACACACTAACAACCATTCAGAACACCATAGCGACTGCATATTGTAACAGCGCCCTGGCAACCACCCAGAACACCCTAGCAACACATCAACAGCCATTCAGAACACCTTAGCAACTGCATTCTGTTGCAGCACCCTGGCAACTACACAGAAGACCCTAGCAACATACTGTAGCAGTGCCCTGGCAACCACCCAGAACACCCTAGAGTAGAACTGGAGTGATTATTAGACTCTTAATTTTTTCCAGTCACAGTCAGGACTCTTAGGGACACAGTAGAGCTGCCAATTACAGTGTTTTATAGGACAGAACGAGTCTGTTATCTGTTCCAGGTGCACTGAGACGTCTTTATGTTTCTTTATTGCTGCTCTCTATGATTTCTTTCATCTCTCAAACATTATTACAGTAATTACAGTGCCGGCTCACAAAAACGTCAAACACTTCTGTCCTTCTAACGAAAACAGACCCAAAGTTCCCAGTAGTCCAGAGTGAGACTGTCTAGAGAGTCACAATTCATCCAGTTTATGAGCTGAAACTCCACTCACATTCATCTATCGCTACTTCACCGTTCACTTTCGTCTGCGAAACACCAACGATGCTGTCGTCCATGAAATGAAAGCGGATAGTGACCATAAAGCATCATAATTTACTTCATAAATTGTAGCATTGAAACAAGCATGTTCTGTAAAGCTGCTGAATCAGTACGTATTGTGAAAAAACCTGAACTGAAGTGAATAGTGACGTGAGTTTCTGCTAAACATGTCTATTTGTAAAATAAAAAAGTTTATCAAAGTCATCCTAAGACAAGAATTCAAAATTCATGTATAACTATGATGAAAGGTTTTGATCCACTATAGATGAATCTTGCACCACTTGCAAATCTGATTTTAATATGTTATACTTTTACTGGAGATGCAAAATGACTGAAGATATTAAGTCTTGTTTGATGAAAATTTTTTATCAAAGTTTATGCTTAAAACAAGAACAAATATCTGCGAAAGGGGTCAGAAAAATTATCTTTTATAAATTATTAATCAATTATTATGTTTCTGACCCCATATGCGCATATTATTATATTTTTTTAAGCACAAACTACTATATCCTTAAATTAGTATTAGTGTAAGACTAATAGATGATTTTTGGGGGAAACACTCTTAAACAGCACAAAAATATAAAGGAAGCCTTCGCATGTTTCATAGAGCGCATATGAAGGTTTATAAGCTTTGCTCTGTTGCGTTCAGACTCTGAATGTGTCTTTAGGAACACTGTAAACCCTAACGCTTAAAATAATTAATTGGTTTGAGTTGGATAAACTTAAATTAAACTAATTAGTTCAGTCAAATTAACTTTTATGAGTATTTAGCACCTTCTATTTCTTTCAAGTTCACAGAACTGATATATTTTAAGTAAACTTAACTGTTTCATTGTTTTGAGTTTTATGAAATTATTTCTTTAAATTTAGACGAACTTAAGTTTAACTGAAACGGCTGTGACGTCTATTTCCCAGCATGCTTTGCCGATGGCACTCGAAAGGGAGAGTAAATGCTAAAATTAAGTGTAATAAAAAAAAATGTTGTGCAAGATTAATGTTAAGTGGGTGATTTAGTAATGATTAATGTTTTGTTATGCTAATTTAGGAGAATTTCTGTTAATGTTGGTTTTAGGATAGTGACCATCATGGAGACGAGTGATGCATGAGCTTTATATGAGAGCAAATAAAACCTTTATAATGCTGCAAGTGCTACTGTATAACATACAATTGTTAACATGTTAATAAATTAGTATGTTAGCAAACTAGCTTGTTAAAGTTTATACTTGTAAAAGTGTTCACCTTGAGATTACATGAAAGTTTTAAGTTAAATGTATGAATAAGTGTACTCAAACATTTCAAGTTAAGAACAATTAAAATGAATAAGTACAAAATAAAAATCTGCCAGTTCTGCTTACTTAAACTTTGAATTTTTTGAGTTTTGCCAACTTATTCGGGTTTACAGTGAAGTTTGCATGAGTGTGTGTGTGCAGTTCTGCGGTGTTTCCTCGTAAAGTCTCGGAGAATCTGCACTAGTTTGGATGTAATGTTGCTGAACCAGAGCTTTTTTTAATCTTTAGTTTGTCTTCTATTGTTATAATAACGCATCGGCCTGAATGACTGCGCTATTAAAAGATCTCACACCTCTCTCTTGACCTGCTTTTCTTTGTTCATTCTCTCTTATGTCTCTCTTTTGCTCCATCTTTCTCTCTCACCTGCGCTCTGGATATAATAATAGAGTGATCTAGTTCACCGGCCGAGAGCAGGTCAGGTTTAAATATGCGGTTCAGACTGTAATCACAGACATCTTTCCTCAGCGAGGAAAAGCTGAAATGCGAATTTTTGCAGGGAGTAAAGTCTGCCAATTAATTATCCATCACCCTCCAGAGTATATTGAAGATATCCTTGTGTGAATTGGGACAAAGCCCGTATCTCTCAGTGTCCAAATAATGAGACACTTGGCACACTTTTTTATTGCATTTTTTTTGCTATCACATATTTTAGTAATCATCATAAATTCGGTATCATTGAAACTGTGCTCAGAAAGCGTTAACCGGTTAAAGGCCTCGTGAGGAATAATGTTTCCCTTGATTTTATGAGATATTCTTGACACCATCTAATATTTTATTTCTCTTTTTGTGGGATATAATAGTAGTAAGTGCCTTTGTTAAGGGTTTTAGGGGCTCTATCATTCACACAGAGCAACGCAGCGCCAGACGCGACGGGAGTGTGTTTTGCTAGTTTCAGCCCGACGCAGTTTTCATTTTCACGTCCTGCGACACTTTGTTTAAATAGCAGATGCATTTGTGCCCATCTGTTGCCCATGTGTTGCTGGTCTGAGAACGAGTGTGTGTTCAGGCGCATTGATGGACCGTTGATATTTTGAGGAACTGAAATACACTGAGCCGTTGACCAACTGAACCTCCTCTAAAGTCAATGGCGCAGTATTTTTATTTTTTGTTATTTAAAGAGTGCATTGGTAATGTGTGTGTATAGGCGGGTCCACAACTCTGCTTATTACACACACACACACACACACACACACACACACACACACACACACACACACACACACACACACACACACACACACACACACACTCTGCTTATTACACACACAGGGATATGCACCAGCACACAAACATGCCAAATATTAAAAATGAAAGAATTACAATGTAAAAGCGTTCAGTTTTTCCGTTTGCAAATTCCTCCGTGTAAATAGCGAATCCGCCGCGAGCGCGACTGGCTTTTAAAGGGAATGTGAGATTGGTTTATTGCACGTTACGCCCGAAACACACCCATTACTCATTAAGAGAATAGAAATAAAACACACCCATTACTAATTAAGAGAATGGAGATGACTCTTTTAAACCAGCGCCGGGAGCGCCGACCATTTGTCCTGTCGTTAAACTAGAAAAAGTGGATTGGGACGCGTCTTAAGTGCACTTGCTTTAAACCATGCGCTCAGATCCTTCACACAGGAGACGTTATCTCTGAAGAATCTTGTCTGGGGTGTAAAAGTGCTTCATAGATCCCAAAAAAAGTGCTTGAAGCACATGACATCCGGTTAAACTCCAGCTTTCAGGAAGCATTTTACCCTAAAATCAAACGCTTCTTTCCCTGTGAACTTCCCTCAGCTTTTCATATGCGTTACGCCAGGCAATTTCCCCACAACAAAGAGGGTCAGTATCAGCGGCACACTTTCCCATTCCCGTTTTCTGCCAGAATTATCCGGAATCGAGGAAAGCTATTTTATAAAGGTCTCGGCTAATCACCGTAAGGGGCTTTTTGGGAGGTACGGCTCTCTGTGCATATAGTCATAAAGAAGAGCAGATAACACACACACAACCTTATCTGGAATAATACTCTCACACACTACTGAACTCTCACAATTGCATCGCACGCTGGATTAGCCTCGTGCCTCGCGCGACTCCCGGCTAGCGGATCCTGGGTTTATTAGCTCTGCTCATAAATTATGGTACGCTTTGTAAAAACATTTATCATGCCTAACAAGATGTTTATGTTAGCGAGGAGAACATTATGTAGCCTTGTCTCAAATACATCAATTACGCTCCGTCACCCGATGATTCATTTTTAGGTTTTGGTGATGTAAACAGACCATTTTGAGTGCAAAATATGATTTTACAACTTGTCGTTTTCCATTGCAAAATGTTTTTCTAACTTAGTATTTTTGTCTTGTTTCCAGTCCAAATATCAAAAAATTCTTAAATAAAGATGCATTTACTAGATGAGTAAAATGACCTGAGATATTATGTCCTGTTTTCTGGGGGAATTAATGAAAATGAGTTGATGCTTAAAAAAAGCAAAATTATCTGCCAATGGGGTAAGAGAAATAATGTTAATTAAAACAGAAACAAGATTATTTTTCTTACCCTATTAGGAGATAATTTAGCTTGTTTTAAGCAAAAACTCACTTAATTTTTATTTATTTCCCCAGGAAACAAGACTTAATATCTCATGTCATTTAGTAAATGCATCTTGATTTAAGAAATGTTTGATATTTGGACTAAAAACAAGACAAAAATACTAAGTTAGAAAAGCATTTTTTTGCAGTGTAGAAGTTATTTTACTTGTAAAATAAATGTGTCAAAGAATGTTAGTTTAAAACAAGAACAAATATCTGCCAATGTAATCTTGTTTTCTCTTTGAGTTGCATCTATTTTTCTGACTTTATTCTTGTTTTAAGCACAAACTCACTTCATTTTTATACGTTTTCCATTTTCAGGCATCTTTCTTCTCCAGTAAATGTATCATAATTTAAGAATATTTATATATTTGTGCTGGAAACACTGAGAAAGAACACTGAAACACAGTTTTATTCTTTAGTATTTGTTTTAGGGTGTTATCTAAACAACCTGAAAGCAGCAGGCATTTGATTGAGAAGCAAAATTTGGTGAGACTTTAAGATATTTATGATGTTTTAATAAAAAATGCACGTGAAAGCGATTCTTCCCCATCCATTGTGGGTTTTTTAGGTCCGGAAACATTTTGATTTGAAATGTGAAATGGAAATATTCCGAAGGTACTGTACACAGACAACATATCTCATAATGACTTTATGGATGGCATCCCGTTTTAATGTGGCGTATATCTGAATTGGCGAGTGAAACGTTGATATTTTAAGCTTAATTAATGTTACGGGTGAGTTGCTCCAGTTCTGTCAGTCCACGAACCCAGGAGAAATATTATCATGTGCCGTTAATAAGTTTGTGTCTTTAATTCTCTCTCTCTCTCTCTCTTTGAGTCAGTGTGTAGAGATGCAGGAATATGCGTTTAATCTGCGTGCCGTTTCCGCGCGGTGGGCGTAGTGGATTAGGATTGGGTTTTCATGGCAGCAGATCTTCTGGGAGACTTCATGTTCAACATCAACCCTGTGGCCTATTTTATGTGTTTTCTGTGGAAAGAAGATCCTCACCTCTTCTTCTGTGCCGTGGAGATGTTATAAGATGTTCTTGCTAACGAGAATGAGAGACTCTGTGACCTGGAGATCATTCTCATAGATCACTAATAAACTATTAGATACACACGCCTAAGCCGATTTACCGTGTCCAGTGTTTTTGTGTTTCCTGTCAAATAGTCTAAAAGTGTGGTGTTAATTGATTTAACTTTATTTACTCCATTCATTCATTTAACTTTATTTAACTTTAATTTACTTAATTTGCTTTATTTAACTGTATTACTTTAGTTTTGTTTATTTTAATTTATTTATTTATTTTATTATAATTTATTCTATTTTATTCAACTTCTCATTCAAATACATGAATTAATTTTACTGTATTTATTTATGCAACTTCATTTAATTTGATCACTTTATCGCTTTATTTATTTATTTATTTATTTATTTATTTATTTTAATGAATGTATTTATTTAATTTTATTTTCCATCCAAATACCTGAAACTTTATTTTATTTTATTAAGCTTTTCTTCCAAATATTTGAAACTTTATTTTACTTTATGTAAATTTATTTTTAATTTAATCACTTCAATTATTTATTAATTAATTTATTTTAATTGATGTTTTTTTTAATCTTTTCATCCAAATATTTGAAATTATTTGGAAACTATGGAAAAATATATTGTGTTTAATGTTAATTTTAATACAGTAAAAATATATTGTACTTTTTTTTTTGCATTCTCCTTTTTTGTGTTAAACATTTTTAATCTATGTGGGAAATCTAAGAATTTAAACATTTAAACTGGATGAAATTATGTGGAAAATGTAGCCGAATTAGATTAAACATGTTCACAAAGTGCATTAAATTTAGAATCTATTAGTACGACAACAACTCGAAGTAGTCGTGTAACAGTCCCTGCAGTGTTGTTTTAGTCATTGAGGTATAAATCAGAGATGCTTTTAACACATTTCTGTTCATAATGTTAATAAGTGCACTGGAAAGTGAAGAACGAGACGATAATCAGAATCAGACTCTCAACGAGCGCTCGTTCCGCGCCAGCGAGCATGTGGATGTAATGCTGCTCAATTTGTGGGAATGCTTGGAGACACACACACACAAACACGCACGCACGCACGCACACACACACACACACACACACACGCACGCACGCACGCACGCGCGCACACACACACACACACACGCGTGCGCGCGCGCGCGCACACACACATGCACGCACACGCACACACACATTGACAGCTCTAATCATGTCTGCGATAGATGATCTCCAGTCAGAGAGGATCGACCCGAATCACAGCATAGTGTAGAAATCATCAGTCGCTGATTAATAACATCTAATCAAACACACTCGCTGTGTGAGACACGCATATGAAAGCTAGGCTGGTGTTTGTTTGTGTATTTATTTATATATTTAAATTCAGATGTTTAATAAGCCGTACACTCTCAGTGTCTTGGGCCCTTTCACACCTATATCTTGTTTGGTCCGGATTTCCGGAGTGAAACCTCCCCGGACCAAACAGACGAAATCTCAATTATAATTCACTCAAAAAACATGATTCTCACATACGTAGACCATTTCACATGCATGAAACCTAATTCACGTACACACACAAAAAATTCATGTGCGTGGAAAAAAAAATCACATGTGGGCGGGGCTTGATTGTGTCTGTGAGGAATTGATTGGATGATTGGATGGTTGTGGTTTGCTATTGGCAGATCTCATGTGAGTGACAGGTTATAGCCCCGCCCACATCATCAGAGAAGCGAGAGATGCTGCAAGAGGAATTTATTCTGATTCGAGATTACCAGGAACATGAAGTGCGATTCGCTTTTCTTTATAGTTCTCTTCCTCGGTGGGAACGAGCCTTTAGTCCAGTTTGAGTTTGTGCTCATGATACGAGCGTTCCTGTTCCTGTGGGCAATCGGGTGAAACATCTTTTTAACTGAGGCTGATGGGAGGAGACAGGGAACACATGTGTACATCACACACACACACGCACACACACACACACACACACACACACACACTCAAAGGGCATGCGTCCGACACCTCGCTCAGGCTCTCACTGCCATTTAAAAACAGCTGGTGCCTCGTTCCAATGACATTTCACACACACACACACACACACATACTCCCAGCACACAGTGTCACGTTCACACTGCCTTTAGCACTAAAGCCGATATGTTGGTGAGAGACCATTTGTGTGTGTGTGTGTGTGTTTGATGAATTTTATGTTAAATAGGCCATATTGTGCCTTTTACAGTCTTAATGTTGTTTCAGGCTCTACTAGAACAGGTTTTCCTGCTTGAATGTTGATTATTTTCCTCATATTCTCCATTGTTGCAGCTCCTCTCTTCCCAGTCTGTCAGTAACGCTCTGTTTACTTCCTGTCTCTATGAAGCCCCTCCTCCTGAAAAGCACACTGTGCTCTGATTGGTCGGCTGGATCAGTGTGTTGTGATTGGTCGAGCACTTCGAGTGTGTTTGGGAAATGTCCCGCCCCTTACCATAACCGCCAGTTTAACACACTACTAACTAACTCAACCAGGCCCCGCCCCTTTATTCTGCGCATTAATTATTATAATGAGGAATATTGTGACGTGTTCGTTCCCGGAAGAAACTAAAGATACAATGGAGGCGTTTCAGGAGTTCAGAAACACTGATATAGAGAATAACTGGAGCTTTCTCATGATCAAACAGCAACATTACACACTAAACACAGATGAACACTACACACTAAACACAGATGAACATTACACACTAAACACAGATGAACACTACACACTAAACACAGATGAACACTACACACTAAACACTGATGAACACTACACACTAAACACAGATGAACACTACACACTAAACACAGATGAACACTACACACTAAACACTGATGAACACTACACACTAAACACAGATGAACACTACACACAGATTAACACTACACACTAAACACAGATGAACACTACACACTGAACACTACACACTAAACACAGATGAACATTACACACTAAACACAGATGAACACTACACACTGAACACTACACACTAAACACAGATGAACATTACACACTAAACACAGATGAACACTACACACTGAACACTACACACTAAACACAGATGAACATTACACACTAAACACTGATGAACACTACACACTAAACACAGATGAACACTACACACAGATTAACACTACACACTAAACACAGATGAACACTACACACTAAACACAGATGAACACTACACACTAAACACAGATGAACACTACACACTAAATACAGATGAACACTACACACTAAACACTGATGAACATTACACACTAAACACAGATGAACATTACACACTAAACACAGATGAACATTACACACTAAACACAGATGAACACTACACACTAAACACTGATGAACACTACACACTAAACACAGATGAACATACACACTAAACACAGATGAACACTACACACTAAATACAGATGAACACTACACACTAAACACAGATGAACACTACACACTAAACACAGATGAACATTACACACTAAACACAGATGAACACTACACACTAAACACTGATGAACACTACACACTAAACACAGATGAACACTACACACTAAACACAGATGAACACTACACACTAAACACAGATGAACACTACACACTAAACACAGATGAACACTACACACTAAACACAGATGAACACTACACACTAAACACTGATGAACACTACACACTAAACACAGATGAACACTACACACTAAACACAGATGAACACTACACACTAAACACAGATGAACATTACACACTAAACACAGATGAACACTACACACTGAACACTACACACTAAACACAGATGAACATTACACACTAAACACAGATGAACACTACACACTGAACACTACACACTAAACACAGATGAACATTACACACTAAACACTGATGAACACTACACACTAAACACAGATGAACACTACACACAGATTAACACTACACACTAAACACAGATGAACACTACACACTAAACACAGATGAACACTACACACTATACACAGATGAACACTACACACTAAATACAGATGAACACTACACACTAAACACTGATGAACATTACACACTAAACACAGATGAACATTACACACTAAACACAGATGAACATTACACACTAAACACAGATGAACACTACACACTAAACACTGATGAACACTACACACTAAACACAGATGAACATACACACTAAACACAGATGAACACTACACACTAAATACAGATGAACACTACACACTAAACACAGATGAACACTACACACTAAACACAGATGAACATTACACACTAAACACAGATGAACACTACACACTAAACACTGATGAACACTACACACTAAACACAGATGAACACTACACACTAAACACAGATGAACACTACACACTAAACACAGATGAACACTACACACTAAACACAGATGAACACTACACACTAAACACAGATGAACACTACACACTAAACACTGATGAACACTACACACTAAACACAGATGAACACTACACACTAAACACAGATGAACACTACACACTAAACACAGATGAACACTACACACTAAACACAGATGAACACTACACACTAAACACAGATGAACACTACACACTAAACACAGATGAACATGAGGAAAGCAGAATAGATGCTGTTTAAATGTTAAACTCTGGTTGAGGTCTATAGTTTCTGGAGTGTCTTTATTCCGATGATTCTCCTGGGAGAAAGAAAGACCCACCTGTCAACAGTATGGAATAATTAATAATTAAGATTTTGTAGTGTGTGTGTGTGTGTTTTTTTTTTTTTTTTTTGAGTGTGTGTGTGTGTGTGTGTGTGTGAGACAGTGTGGATGTGTCTAGATTTTGTAGTGTGTGTGTGTGTGTGTGTGTGTGTTTGTGTCTAAGTGTGTGTGTGTGTGTGTGTGTCTAAGTATGTGTGTGTGTGTGTGTGTGTGTGTGTGTGTGTCTTTAGGGCAAAACAAACTTCACTGGAAGATTGAGAGCAGAATTGTAAGATCGCTCCTCCATCATCTTGTCACGTAATCATGTTTACTTTCAAATAAATAGCGTTAGCGCCGAATCCTTGATTAGGAGAATATGAATGCCAACATCCATCTTTATGTCGATTCGCAATCGAGCCTCACGTCAGGGTGTTAGCATTCAAATAAATCCCTATATTGGATAAAATAGTGTTTTATTGACATTTTCCTGACTTTTTTTAACGTTTTTTAAATTTACATATATATATATATATATATGTTTAAATGTTGTATAAGTACAACGATAATGTTTTGAGAATGTTTATCTAGATAATTTGACAGGATAAGAAAACAAAAATGCATAATATAAAATATGTGTATTTTATTGTAATCACACAGATTATTTCCACAGACCTTGTCACAATGAATTCTGGGAGTGTGATCTGGAATATCTGTTGGTGAAGAGTGTGTCTGATCTCCCCCCTCCACACACACACACACACACACACAAAATGGTCCGATCCCAGGTGTCTCTCTCTGAACACAAGCTTTGTTCGTCTCTCTCTCTCTCTCTCTCTCTCTCTCTCTCTCTCTCTCTCTCTCTCTCTCTCTCTCTCTCTCTCTCTCTCTCTCTCTCTCTCTCTCTCTCTCTGTGTGTGCCAGCGGAAGCTCTATTGCCAGAGCCTCTGGAACGACCGCCAATCCCCAACATGCAGATTATTCTAATAGTAGATCTTGCTTCCAGAACCTCCAGCACGCTGGCGTAATGAATGCCGAGCCTTGTGGGCCTCCAACATAAAGCCGTGTTTGCTGTTCCTATGAATTATTCAAACACGCCTCAAGGCTGCAGATCATCCAGGCAACAGCTAAGAAAATTAGCCACCAATTAGTGTTTATTTACAGCGAGAGAGTGTTGCCTTCGTTCTCTACCGCTGGTTCCTTGACCTTACAATTCAGCCTAAAACATCATTTACTCACACTGAAATGCAGAAAATGATTTTCCCTTTAAATTATGATTATTTTTCTGACCTTATTGAAAGATATTTGTTGTTGTTTAAAGGCATAAACTCGTTTCATTTTGATACATCTTCAGTTATTTTGCTTCTTCTCCAGTAAATGAATCTTGATTTAAGAATGTTTAGATATTTGTGCTGGAAAACAAGACAGAAACACTGAGGAAAAACATGATTTTTTTTGCAGTGTGTAAAAACACTAACTTACATCCTACAAAAATAAATCATCACTTCAGCGCTCAGTTGAATAACTTACATTTACTTACTTACATTTATCAGCTACTTTGTCTATTTTTGCTCCATTAACGAAGTTCCAAACGAAGCCACAGAATCCGAATGAGTTTCTACGAGCAACACAGAACTGAATCATTCAGTGTTGAACAAACCAGTCGAGTGAATCATACAACGACTCACAGTTTTACACGATTATTGCATTACGTTTTACAATATAAATACTATTTCAGTCTTTCCACTTCAAAACTTACTTAACATTTCTTTTTGTGAAATTTACTAGCAATTTCTGAGTGAAAGTTTTTTCAGAGTATAAAGACATTTTATCAATCTAATATGACTTATTCTGCTATAACTTTCAAATTCAGTGACTGTCTTTAAAAGTCATTTTGCTTCTTCTCCAGTAAATGTATCTTGATTTAAGAATTTTTAGATGTTTGTGCTGGAAAACAAGACAGAAACACTGAGGAAGATCATCATTTTTTGCAGTGTGTAAAATTGCTCACGCCGTTTTAAGATTGTGGTCAAAGCGGCCGCCTGAAGAGTGAAGCGTCCCTGCGCTCGGCTGATCTGTGCTGTATGGATCCTGCCCGCGGTGAAATGTTCCTTCTTGGCATGAAGTAAAGGATACCAACATCACAACATGAAACACACACACACACACACACACAGCGGAGCAGCAGGGATTTGGGTGGGAACAAACAGGGATCAGACGGTGGGCTTTAGGGATCTGGACGTTCCTCTCTGAAGAAACATCAAACTGCCGTCAGATCCCTTCAGTCAACAATCATTTAGTGGCTGATCTGATCCGGCGACGCACACACACACACACACACACACACACACACGCACACACACACCTGATTCCAAATGCCTTCTCATCTTTCTTCCATTTCAAAGGAATCTTCCTCCCAAAAAGTGACATTCATACAAAATCTGTGAAACTTTAAATGATCTACAGGACCACTTGCATTTTTACAGATTTTTTACAGTAAAACAACTGTAATAAATCTAATGGGACATTTTATGTAACATTTGAGTTCCCCGAGGGAAAAAAGACACTTCATAAACTACTGTCAAACCTCCAATTTCGATTTTGATTCATAATGCTTCCTCATGTTGTTTCTTCTATTTTCTCCACCATCTTTTTAACGTGTTAATTGGTTAACGGTAAGCCCCTTTACTATATATAAGATGAAAAACTGTAATAAATCTAATGGGACATTTTATGTAACATTTGAGTTTCCAGAGGGAAAAAAATGAGGTTTGACAGTAATTTATGATTGAAAATGCTTCCTCATGTTGTTTCTTTTCCAGTTTCTTCCATTTTAAAGGAATCTTCCACCATCTTTTAACATAAATTTCACTGATTTATTTTTTACAGTGTTCTCGTGCATTATATATCAAGTCTTCTAAGCTCATACCATTATGCTTGCTTTGCATAAGAAATAAACACAAAATACATTCAAGTTATTCAATGAAAGTCTTAATACACACTCGATCTCTCCTCGTCAAAATAACACAAGAGTGCAAAACATCATCACTGCAAAAAAATGATGATCTTCCTCAATGTTTCTGTCTTATTTTCCAGCACAAATATCTAAACATTCTTAAATCATGATTCATTTGGAGAAGTAAAATTACTTAATAAAGACAGTCACTGAATTCAGAAGTTATAACAGAATAAATCCTTTTAGTTTGATAATACTATATGTCACTTGGAAATTGCTAGTAAATTTCAAATGTTAAGTAAGTTTTGAAGTGGAAAGACTGAAATAGTATTTATATTGTAAAACGTAATGCAATAATCGTGTAAAACTGTGAGTCGTTGTATGATTCACTCGACTGGTTTGTTCAACACTGAATGATTCAGTTCTGTGTTGCTCGTAGAAACTCATTCGGATTCTGTGGCTTCGTTTGGAACTTCGTTAATGGAGCAAAAATAGACAAAGTAGCTGATAATATTGTGTCTAAATGTAAGTTATTCAACTGAGCGCTGAAGTGATGATGTATTTTTGTAGGATGTAAGTTAGTGTTTTTACACACTGCAAAAAAAATCATGTTTTTCCTCAGTGTTTCTGTCTTGTTTTCCAGCACAAATATCTAAACAGTCTTAAATCAAGATTCATTTACTGGAGAAGAAGCAAAATAACTGAAGATATTAAGTCTTGTTTACTGGAAAAAAATTCTGAAATTGAAGTGAGTTTTTAAAACAAAAAAGGACAAATATTTGCCAATGGAGTCAGACAAATAAACTTATAATAAAAGTTTTTGCAGTCAATTGGCTTTTGGATCACTGCTGAAATTAAGCTCTGTGACCAACATATTAGTTTCATTGAGATAACCTTCACAACAGGAACACAACCTTTATAAACTTTAAGCCTAAATACAATCGGCAAAATGAAATGTTTAGCGTATAGGCTATAAACGAACTTCACCACGGTCACATGACTTCAAAATCATCAACAATTAGCTTCAACAACTCTTTTTTTTAGTCTTTATTTAAAAACGTTTTCTTGAAAGATTGAGTTAGAATACTTTGCAAAAGCACGATTATAAACTTTAAAAGCAAATAGTCAGTAGACGGGTTTACCAGTTACCGTTTAATGTCAATAGTTCAACATAATTCGGTTCAGTGTTGATTCACTTCTGTTTTATAATATTGTCAGTTGCAAAGTTCATCAATTATGAATTTAATTTTATCTGTAAAGCAGCTCTAAAATTAAAAGTGTCAGTATTCAAATCAATTCAGTTCAGTGTCGATTCAGTTCAGCTCAATAACTCTCAATGGTGCAAATTTCATCAATTATGAAACGAATCAATTATGAAACAAAGAAATTATGAAACAAGTTCAATTTCAGCTGTAAAGCAGCTCTGAAAAGACAATAAAGTCATTATTCAGATCAATTCAGTTGTGTCGATTCAATTCAGCTCAATAACTCTCAATGGTGCAAATTTCATCAATTATGAAACAAAGAAATTATGAGACAAGTTCAATTTCAGCTGTAAAGCAGCTCTGAAAAGACAATAGTGTCATTATTCAGATCAATTCAGTTCAATTCAATAAGTGCCAATGTTGCAAAGTTCATCAATTATGACATGAATCAATTATAAAACATTACAACCATTATTCAGTTCAGTGTTGATTCAGTTCAGTTCAATAACTGTGTAACATTAATCAATTATGAAACAAATTCAATGTAATCTCTACAGAAGACAATATAGTGTCATTATTCACCGCCTAAGTTTTCCTCTCATCCAATAGTGTCAGTGCTGTACAATCAATAATACCACTGAATATTAATTATTTTAAACCCCATAAAGCACAGATAATGTGGGGAAAATTCAACACTGTGTATAAAGAGAGTGTGTGTCTCTATGGAAATGGAAAATAATTGGCTTGCACGTCCACTTTCATACACAGTTCGTTTATTTGGACGAATGTGTCGCCGAAAGAGCTGAAATCTACACCGGCGGGGAACGGCTTTTCTTCTCGAGGCTTCAGTCTGGCTTTGTGTTCGTCTGACTGATAAGTTGTCCTGACCGATTGAATTTGTCTTTCTCCTGTGATGCGCTCTCTCTCTCTCTCTCTCTCTCTCTCTCGCGCCCTCTCTCTCTCGCGCGCGCGCGCGCCCCCTCTCTCTCTCTCTCTCTCTCTCGCGCTCTCTCTCTCTCTCTCTCTCTCTCTCTCTCTCTCTCTCTCTCTCTCTCTCTCTCTCGCGCCCTCTCTCTCTCGCGAGCGCGCGCCCCCTCTCTCTCTCTCTCTCTCTCTCTCGCGCTCTCTCTCTCTCTCTCTCTCTCTCTCTCTCTCTCTCTCTCTCTCGCGCGCCTCATTCAGGAGAATGTCAGTCAGCCGGTGTGTGTCGATGAATAGAGGCGAGAGAATAGAGGCCGTTATGCCATTGCTGGATTCTGGCGACCGTCACCACGTCTTTCTCTTTTGTTTGACCTCTTTCTCGTCCTCGCTCATCCTTCAGGTAAACAGCTTTGAATACGCTGACGTCATCCGGACCCGTCTCCCAATCCTCCAGCCAATTAAATGATAAGGCGTTCGGGAGGGTCCAAAAGCCTCCCAGATTCCCATTAAATGGTGAGTGGCGGCGTTGGGATTAACAAAGCTATTGGTGCTGTTAAATTCGGGGTTCACGGGTGAGAGAACGGCGTCGCGATCGATCACGCTGGTCTGGACCACAATGCGCATCAGTAAACCACAGTGGCAGGTTTCCCAGACACACAATACACTTTGTGTGCAGCCTAAAAGGATTTTTAATGAAAACGCACGGATCGTAGGCCGATATTATGCTTTTGACCGGTTCTTGACATTTGAGAACATGATCACACCAGTAACGTGCGGTGAAATCTTGTCATGGGTAGGCTGTGACCTATCAATGTGGCATATATGTTCATATATTCATTCATTCAATTAATGTAGCAACCCAAGTTCATATCAGGCATCATCACATCGCTGCCTGCATACAGCAAAGTCAGTCATATGTGAGGCTAATGCACAATCAAATCTAATAATCAAATTAATGGACACATCTATCTTATGACTTATACAACAAACAAATGTTTTGTGCGGGACACAGTAAGAGAGGGAGGCGGCGCGTTGTCAGTGAACCGACAAGCAGCCTATACTCCTTCAAAATGCGCAAACGCGCACAGACAGCCACACACACACTATTGGTCTGGTCACTCTGGTGACGGCGCACCGGGATTTGAATAGGCTACAGTCAGAAAACATTGTGTCAGCAGTACAGCTTTAAAGTACAAAAACAGCTTATTCGCTCCTACAAACTGCGCTATAGGCGCACACACCGACACGCAATGAGCGTCTGGTGACGGCGCACCAGGATTAAAAAAAGAGAACTACAAAACAGCATTTTAACCCTTACGAAATGCACCATAATCGCACAGATAGACCTACAGTACAAATGTGGCAGAGGTGACGGCGCACCAGGGTATGGAAGAGAGAAGGTTTTGGTGTCAGCGCACAGCAGGCCTGACAACACACACAAGCCAATATAAGGGTTTTAAAAATACTAAATAAATGAATAATTTACGTTTAAAAGGGGGTGCTTTTATTTGTAGACGAAACTCCTTTTCCTCGATTTACTGAAGCGTATATGTAAAACGCATTTGCAGCTGCACAGCTAACGTTAGCACAGTGAGCGTATGGCTCGCTCATAGGCTGTGCTGCGGCAACTGCACATCCAATGGCGCGGGCGCCTCTGACGGGAATGGAGCAGACTTTCCTCCTTGGCTCTTATTTCCATTGAAAAGGAGAGACTCATGAAATTGAGAAATACACCCAACAAAGAGGACTTTTACAACAAAGTAATTGACATCTTTGTCCAGAGGGATAGACGCATGGACTTCGTCTACAACGGTTTCCCGTTAACGACCACAACTCTTTTTCTTCATAGAACGCTTTCAACGCTAGGCGCCGCTAGATGCTAAGTAGCTTGAAGCGCGGAGTGAGTGAGAGCGTGTGGATCACGTGACATGAAGCACGCTCGGTCTCTGCCTCAATGTTGATAATTCGAGACAGCACGAGAACTGACTGCGCATGCGCAAATCTACGTAAACTACGTTCTATGGACCAAAGAGGCACAGCTAACCTCTGCTTCAATGGCCATGGCCTTGGATTTTCTGCATGAAACAATGATTTTTAGGAGCAAACAATGGCAAAAGGAGTATATTATATGTGTATTCCTGAAAAATTTTGTTACAAAAAATAATATTTGGAATAAAATAAATGCAATTAATAATGTGGTGAATTAATAAAGCTCTTGTAATTAATAAATGTAATGTCAACATTTCCTTTGGTGAGGCACTGCCTACCCTGACCGCACGTCCCTGGATCACACGCCTCTCGTATGATGTTTCAAACCCGTATGTCGTTCTCATTTATAATCAGTTCAGCATTTTAAACAGTTAGTTAGTTTTATTTAGAGTTTGACTGCAAAAAAATGCTTTTCTAACTTAGTCTCGTTTCCAGTCCAAATATCAAACATTTCCTAAATCAAGACATTTACTAAAGTAGTATAATGACATAAGATATTAAGTCTTGTTTTCTGGGGAAATAAATAAAAATTAAGTGAGTTTTTGCTCAAAACAAGCTAAATTATCTGCCAATAGGGTGAGAAAAATAATCTTGTTTCTGTTTGAATTAACATTATTTTTCTTTCCCCATTGACAGATAATTTAGCTTTTTTTAAGCGTCAACTCACTTAATTTTTATTAATTCCCCCAGAAAACAGGACATAATATCTCATGTCATTTTACTCATCTAGTAAATGTGTCTCGATTTATGAATTTTTTGATATTTGGACTGGAAACAAGACAAAAATACTAAGTTAGAAAAGCATTTTTTGCAGTGAGGCAGAATATTGAAGAACAAAACCCTGTAATGTTTAAAACAACACATACTCAAGAAAACCTTATGTACCTAATTAAAAAATATGTTAAAACAAAAACAAAAAACAAACAGATGGAGTAAAACAGATAAAAAAAAAACCTGAAATACAATAAAACCTGTAAGTTATTTATAAAACAATTTAAGAGCACATGGAATAAAAGAAAATTCGTTCAGAATGTGTTTTTTGTTTATTATGAATGCTTTATCAGTGCACAAATCACATCGTTATTATTGTTTTAACTTCATGTTCCTGGTAATCTTGAATCAGAATAAGTTCCGCTTGCAGCTTCTCTTCTCTGATGATGTGGGCGGGGCTATAACCTGTCACTCACATGAGATCAGCCAATAGCAAACCACAACCATCCAATCAATTCCTCACAGACACACTCAAGCCCCGCCCACATTTGTTCTCGTTCCAGAAGCGTTTCACTCGATATACAGACACAATAGAGAAGAAATGACGAGTGCAACTTACATTTCATGATGAGTTTAAGATTTAGGTTTAGTTTAGTGGAGGTTTAGTGTCTTGAGGTGTTTCAATGTAAAATACAACATTTAAAGTTAAACAATAAAGCTCTGGACTTTTGCAACTATTTAATTTCAGATTTCTCAGAACTTTTACTAGAGTTTCAGAAGAGTTGAGATCAGATGATCAAAGTCTTTTCTTTTGCAGGTTGCAGGTGAAATATTATTATAATGTAAATCATCTGTTTTCTATGTGAATATATAGTAAAGTGTAATTTATTCCTGTGATCAAAGCTGAATTTTCAGCATCATTACTCCAGTCTTCAGTGTCACATGATCCTTCAGAAATCACTATAATATGAAACATTTATGATTATTATCAGTTGAACTTTGATACATTTTATTTTAAAAAGTGCAATTTTGCTTCACAATCTTTCCTGCTTTGAAGATTTGTATATATTTGTGATGGAAAACAAGACATAAAATACAGATGAAGAATATTATTTTGAATATAATATCCAGAATCGATCAGTTTGTTTCTTGCTTTCTCATTTAACAAACATCTTGATTTGTTTATTTATTTTTTCGTGATTATTCCGCTCACATCCACTCATTTCTTCTGTAATCTAGAACTCAGAATCCCAATCCATCATTCCTTCAGTGTCGGGATCCTGGTTTAATTAACGCACGCTGCCGTTAAATAATGGAGGTATTTCTGCGGGCTTTGACTGTGCCGTTCTCCTTCAGACTAATTATTAATCAAGCGCTCGGGCTTCAGTGTCGCCGACAGATGCTGTGAATAATGCGGTAAACAAGCGGATGTTGAGATGATATCCATGCAACTTCACACACAAACAGAGTTTGGTTACAAATGCTTTATCGAGAAGGTCTGAGTGAATTTAATCTTATTTCTCTGTTATAAATGTGACGTGTTTCCATGTCTGTAACTTGCATTCTTAATTTGTTCATTCTTTGCTTGAGAAGCAACTTACGGTAACACTTTAGTTTAGAGTCCAATTCTCACTGTTAACTAGTTGCTTATTATAATGCATATAATTAAGATATTGGCAACATTAGCCAAGTCGAGTCTCCTTCATTTATACAGCGCTTTTAACAATATAGATTGTTTTAAAGCAGCTTTACAGCGATAATAGGAGATTACAGTAACAAACTTTTTGAATAAAGTTAGAATAAAGTTATTGTCCAGCTTAGAAACACTTTACACATTAGGAATAAACACTTTAGTTTATAGAGTTCACTTCACTTGCAGTTCTCACTTGCTTATTATCATGCATATTATTAAGATATTGGCAATATTAGCCAAGTCAAGTCTCCTTCATTTATACAGCGCTTTAACAATATAGAGTTTCACAGCAGCTTTACAGTGATAATAGGAGATTACAGTAACAGAGATTGTTTAGGCTTTACAGCAGATCTAGAATAAAGTTAGTTAGAAACACTTTACACATTAGGAAGAAACACTTTAGTTTAGAGTCCAATTCTCACTTGCTTATTATCATGCATATTATTAAGATATTGCAGACCTGCCAACCTGTACGCATTTTGCGTAGGGGATACGCGTTTTGACCTCAAAGTACGCTGGAACGATTTGTCACTCTAAACTACGCAAAAACCCGGTGACGCGCCTCTGTGCACGCGCAGTCCTCAAATCAAGCAAGAGCAAAAGAAGAAGAGTTCGACCAATCATAGCGCTGAGTTCATTCCCCAAATAGCAAGGGAGGAAGATTGACAGATGCGTAAGACCTATCATTAAAAAGAGAATGAAAATCTACAGCAATAAAGTAATCTCGCTCGATCCCTCTTCCGCCGTCTGACTGAGTTCGTCAGCGAGGACAGTACAGTAGTCACAGTACTTCTGACTCCTGAAGGTAAACGGGCTGGGGTGGATGTGGAAAGTTGAAATATTGTCTGGATTCGATGATCACATGAGTGATCGCAATCGCATGTATTATCTTAAAATACTCCGTAATTCATCATGGTCACTCAGATAAGAGGAAAACATAATTCATCCATGCAAATTATAAAATGCTTAAGTAATGCTTAACAGTAAATCTGAATAAAATTTAAATCGCTATGGCTTAGTGATTATGACAGTTCTGTTATTTGTGGATTACTGATAAAACGCGAGTCTGGAGAAACAGGCGTTTATTTATTCATTCTCAGTGTTGAGAAACGTAGCCTGCATGTGTTACGTTATTGCGTTAATAATAACTAAACTAATGTTACATATTTATTTTGTATGAAAACTAGCGCGTTAGTTACTTATGGATTAAAAAGTATGTTGTATCAGTGCTGCGCGAGCTCTCTCACAAACACTGACGCGCGCACGCAGAGAGAGATAAGATGATTGTAAAATGAAAATTGACGGGCTAAGTTTAAATTTTGTTCTTGGTTGTGTTTTTTTTTCTGACAAAATGTCAGAAACCATTTTCTTTGATCCATCCGTGTTTTTTAAATTCGTTAAATGACGAACGTTTTACTGTCAACACAGCCCTCGGTATATGTCGGATTCGTCTAACTTATTGTCTACTTGATATTCTCTTTAGAATAAGTGGTTCGTTTTGCTATTATTGGACTCCTGTCTATTCATTGTCAACTATTTTCTATAAATATGTTTGTATTGGCTAACGTTTATTCAGCTAATGCGTGTTAGCTGAATAACCCCCCCCCCCCCCCCCATAGTACTCAAAAAATAATGTCAAGGTTGGCAGGTCTGATATTGGCTGTTTATTAGCACTTATAAAACACATATTAATGCCTCACCATATTCTACATCCATTAATCCTAATACCTAAACTTGAAATGAACAAGAAGAATCAGAATTGAGTTATGAATTCCTCACGATGCTTTGCTTCTGATTAAACATCTGCATCCGTCCTTTCTGAAGCGCAGCAGAGAAGCGTAAAACTCAGATGTAATAATTAAATATTCTGCCGTAGATGTGTGTTCATCCTCCAATGCTCGGAGCAGATGGAGACGCTACCTGAATATTCATAATCAGCCTTTTAAAAGGAGAGATGCTGCTCATTGCAATGCGTTGTTATCATTTGTCAGGCAAGTTGCTTGTTATTTAGGAGACGTATGTAAACCTGCGGGTCCCGTTGCAGACGTGAATGATGTTCTAAAGCGAATGATGTTCTAGAAGTTTGGAGATCTCTGGAGCCGAATGCTTCATCAATGCAAAGAAAGTTCCCGTTTGTGTTCTCAGAGAAGCTCATTAGCGGAGGAACAGTTGGTTGGCAGCTGTCAGACTGTCCCCGAACGTCAAGTAGATCTGGACTAAAACATATAATTCAGAGTGATTTACTGTGTTCAGAATCAGCTTTATAACTGCAAAAAATTATGTTTCTGTCTTGTTTTCCAGCACAAATATCTAAACATTCTTAAATCAAGATTTTAGAACTTTTTTTTTTAAATTGCCGTGTGTAAAAACGCTAAATAACCGAATTATGTTGAACTATTGACATTAAACGGTAACTGGTAAACCCGTCTACTGACTATTTGCTTTTAAAGTTTATAATCGTGCTTTTGCAAAGTATTCTAACTCAATCTTTCAAGAAAACGTTTTTAAATAAAGACTAAAAAAAAGAGTTGTTGAAGCTAATTGTTGATGATGTTGAAGTCACGTGGTGAAGTTCGTTTATAGCCTATACGCTAAACATTTCATTTTGCCGATTGTATTTAGGCTTAAAGTTTATAAAGGTTGTGAAGGTTATCTCAATTAACCTAATATGTTGGTCACAGAGCTTAATTTCAGCAGTGATCCAAAACTTTTATTATAAGTTTATTTGTCTGACTCCATTGGCAAATATTTGTCCTTTCTTGTTTTAAAAACTCACTTCAATTTCATAAATTTTTTTCAGTAAACAAGACTTAATATCTTCAGTTATTTTGCTTCTTCTCCAGTAAATTAATCTTGATTTAAGAATGTTTAGATATTTGTGCTGGAAAACAAGACAGAAACACTGAGGAAAAACATGATTTTTTTTGCAGTGTGTAAAAACACTAACTTACATCCTACAAAAATACATCATCACTTCAGCGCTCAGTTGAATAACTTACATTTAGACACAATATTATCAGCTACTTTGTCTATTTTTGCTCCATTAACGAAGTTCCAAACGAAGCCACAGAATCCGAATGAGTTTCTACGAGCAACACAGAACTGAATCATTCAGTGTTGAACAAACCAGTCGAGTGAATCATACAACGACTCACAGTTTTACACGATTATTGCATTACGTTTTACAATAAAAATACTATTTCAGTCTTTCCACTTCAAAACTTACTTGCCATTTCTTTGTGAAATTTACTAGCAATTTCTGAGTGAAAGTTTTTTTCAGTGTATAAAGACATTTTACCAAACTAATATGACTTATTCTGCTATAACTTGAAATATGAATCAAAAAGAAAGTGTAAAATGTTACAGAAGTTTAGATTTACTGGAAAGCAACTGTACTAAACCTTACTGTATTTTACTAAATAATTTGGACTCAGAGTTACGTATAACTAAGTTGTTCCAAATTTGAAGTTGATATCACACAGATTGAGCTTGTTCTAAAAGGTTTTAAAATGGTTTTCACATGTTGAATTCTGAGTGTTTAAGCTTTCCAATGAAATTATGAAATATGTGATGGAGGGGAAAAAGGCAATAAAAATTGTCTCACTATCTGGACACAGAGTTAAGAAGTTAAAGGACTCCGTCTTCATTAGAGAAGCTGCTGAAATCAGTGTGTTGAGATCTGCCCACATCACTTCTGTAAAACATGTCTTTTCTCTTCATTATCACCGTAACCCTAACCCTTCTCTCAGCTCCTCCAAACTCGTAATACATAACTGGTTTTTTCAAGATTTCTATAAGTTTCTCTGAAAACAGGTTGTTTGGTATTGTTTTCTGTCTCAAATGAGTGTTTTCATGTATGACGTGTCCCGTTATGATGGAATAGTTCATGGAAAAATAGGTCAAAAGTCTTCACACAGCAATGGGATTTAATAATTCACAGTATTAATGAGGCTGTGGGACGGCTGGGCAGCTTTCCTTTGTTTAAGACACAATTAATTCATGCCACCGACTGTTTAAATTTGAAACAACTCAGGTGCGGTGCGACTATTTGTCATGTTTCCTTCCGCCATCAATTAATCGCTCGACAAACCTCCGAAGTCCACAAAACACTGGCTGGAAAAACAGAGAAGAAATCCTCTAAATGCTTCTGCGGTTCATCATTTATGAAGCGACGCACCAAGAGTTGATGGGATGAAGTTGTTGAGCTTTAAAGAAATAAAGGAGCATGACTTGGGTTTAGAGTTTGATGTGTGACGTTTACAGCGATGCACTGATTGTGTGTTGTAATGAAAGAAACATTAAGTTTTACACCATATCGTATGGGATCATGGACTGTCTCTTAGGACAGTATAAAATGTATATAAAAGATTTATGGCTCATTTCATATCAAATCAACCAAATTTCAGAAACTTCCACAGCAAATTTTTTTTCATTTTAGTGGTATTTTTGCTCATTTCAGTGGGTTTTTAGTTCATTTCAGGGGCATCTTTGTTCATTTTGTTGGCCCTTTTGTTCATTTTGTGGGCATTTTTGTTGATTTCAGTGGCATTTTTGTTTATTTTGTTGGCATTTTTATTAATTTTAGTTAATTTTGTTGGCATTTTTATTCATTTTAGTGGCGTTGTGGTTCATTTTGTACATTACAGTGGCATTTTTGTTCATTTTTAGGTGCATTTTTGTTGATTTTGTTGGCTTTTTTGTTAATGTTAGTGACATTTTTGTTTATTTTCAAAAACATGACTTGGGTTTAGAGTTTGATGTGTGATATATGAAACATATAAAAGATGTGTGAGATATGAAACATATAAAACATTTATGGCTCATTCCATGTCTAATCAACAAAATTTCAGGAACTTCCACTGCAAATTATTATTATTTTTTTAAGAAAGACTAACATAAAAAGTGACGAAAGCCTAAATATTAAATGTCATGGATGTATATTATTTACTGAACAATACACTATTTTGTGGAGAAAGATTTTTACCTGAGATTTGGAGCCAAATTACTGGGGGTAAAATATGACTTTTTTTTTACTCACAGATTAGTAGATCTATTAGTGTAATCTGCTGACTTTAACAATCTTTGTTGCACTATAGTCCAATGATGATAGTTAAAAAATGGGAAAAGCGCCAAATTGTTAAATTGTACATGGAAAATTTACTCATGGAGCCACATTGGGATGCCGATATCTCTAGAACTGAACCATATAGGGCCTTACAAATTAAGATACCATAAGAAAGGTTTGTTATGAACCAGAATATAAAAGGATATTAAAATATGTTTAATACTTATTGAGTTACAGGAATGCAAACTTTGGGGGGAAGAACATGAAAAGTGCTTTTTCCCAATATTTGAACTGTCACCGTTGGCATTAAATGAAACAGAGATTAATAAAGTAAAACAGATTTCCCTAATAGATCTATCAATTGTGTAAAACTAAAATAATGATGCTGCCATCTTTCTAATGTAATTTTTAGCCCTCTGTAATTTGGCTTTTAAAGATAATTTTTTTGCAGTGTATCATGTTCTAGAGTGGGATATTTACCAGTGGAATCAGGTAACTCGGGATAAATGGACTTTTGGTTTTTAAACACATAACTTTTTCTGCTTCACTCGTTCGTGATAAATTACACCAGCTTTTTATTTTCTACCCACTCATTTCATAATTCTCCAAAGTGTGTGTCGGAATGCTCAACCTTGAATTATTCCCTTTCTCTCACGGCGCGGAAAAAGAAAGAAAACAACAGAAATTTGTTACAGATCTTAGAAACAACAAGGCGTGTTAATGGTCTTGTTTATTGCGATGATCAAACATAATGAGCGTCCCAGCTGAAGATCAACCCTCAGCGGACTAGTTTCTTCCATTGTAGCCATTTACAAATTAGACTTATGGAGATTGTATAGTGAGAGAGAGAGAAAGAAAGTGGAAACAAATGTGAGGAGAAATATCCCTGTTGTCTTCCTTTTTCTCTTTTTATTGTGTTTTCTGGGCAGATTAGTTTCTTTGAACTGTAGTTTGTCAAGCTAATGACTACTCAGAACACTTTTTCTTGCATAGTTTGACTGTAGTTGAACTACTTAATATTCTATGTAGTTAACATTCAAGTAAATGTCTATGGATTTATTTTAGAGTGTGTGTGTGAACAGCACAAAAGAGTCAGAGCCAATCACAGGCACAAAGTCTGTCACTCATTTTGCATGTTCAGTTTTACTGGTTTTGGATTGGCTGGTGTGTCTTTGGAGGGCGGGGTTTCACAGAGAGGGGGTGTGGTTGAAATGAGCAACAGAATTTAATCAGAGCTGTATTTTTTATTATCAATTAGTGCGACTACAGTTGAAATATATAAATTAACGGCAGAATGTTATTAAATATGGTGTGTTTTTAAGTAGATTCACCCAAAATAATCATTTACTCAAAACATGTATGACTTTTTTTCTGTGGAATACAAAAGATTTTTTTTTTTTTAAGATCATTGGGATACAAACAACATTGGGTCCCATTTAGTTTTATTAAAATATTTTTAAAAATATCTTTCTTTATTGTTCCACAGAAGAAAGAAAGTCATACAGGTTTGTTCATTCAATGCTCGTTTTTATGTCTCTTTTAGTCATTACCGGTATTTTATTTGGCTAGAATGAATCTATTGAAATAAGACAGTTGCTGAGCACGTTTGATTATTGACATAAAGCTGCATATCCAAGTTACAATATAAAGTGAATTCCTGGGCCATATTTTACCTTATTAAATGTCAAATATTGACATTTTTAACTTCATACTACCTCAGACTGTAAACCTTCTAACTTTCTGGTTCATTTTGGGGGCAATTTTGTTGGCATTTTAGTTCATTTTGTTGGCAGTTTAGTTCATTTCATTGACATTTTTGTTCATTTCAGTGGCATTTTTGTTCATTTCAGTGGCATTTTCGTTCATTTTGTTGGCGTTTTTGTTTATTTTGGTGGCTTTTTTGTTTATTTCAGTGGCTTTTTAGTTCATTTTGGTGGCATTTTCGTTCATTTCAGTGGGTTTTTAGTTCATTTTGGGGACATTTGTTGTTCATTTTACTGGCGTTTCTATTCATTTTGGTGGCAATTTAGTTTATTTTGGTGGCATTTATGTTGATTTCAGTGGCTTTTTAATTCATTTTGGTGGCATTTTTGTTCATTTCAGTGGCATTTTTGTTAAATTTAGTGGCATTTTAGTTCATTTCACGGGCATTTTTATTCATTTTGGTGGCATTTTTGTTCATTTCGTTGGCATTTTGCCCCAGTCCACTATTAATGATCTACCCTGAATGAAGCACTTGAAACCCTCTTGTAAACCTCCCCTTACCTGGTTAGTAGTGGCAGTAGTTTTAGTTATTGACTCTTTCGCACTGGTCTGAAGCCTTGGCCTTCACTGAACCGGAGAAGGTTTGTTAACCGAGGAACGGATCCTTGCATTTGTTTTTTCCATAGCGTATTTTTCTGCGGTCGGTCAGTCCAGATCGAAGCGCAGGGGGACGTGGAGGAGGGCAACTTCTGAAGCAAAGCCGTATCGAACAGAGACCCCTCATAGAGAATCAATCCACATCCAGATCCACACACACATATCAACCAGAACATAACACAACACAAGCCATCAGCTAAAACCAAAACGTCCCTCATCAGAGAGCCAAACGAACATAGTTATTATGTCATGAGCTGTCATGAGTGATTCCCAGACGCTCTATTGTTGTTTTCCTCGGGGAAGTGTTCTGGAAGATTTCATTGTCCGCGCTCGGGAGAGATTCGATCTCCCCTCCTGCTTGTTTTTATTGTCCAAATGAAAGCTGCACCCCAGCGACTGCGACTCTCATGCATTCACATGAGCGTATCTCCGGCCCGCATCAACATTCTGGACCCGTAAACCGGGAGAGATTGAAATAATGACCAGACGGATCCTCCCCATCAGACGTCCACTTAACCAAGCTGTTCAGAGCCACAAAACATCGCATTTTCTCCTTTGAGAAATTGTCACAATTTTCTCTCCATTTTTCAAATGATACCACTCTTGCTTCTTTTTTTAGACGCCGCTTGCTCAACTTTATTCACTTGATGCTCAATTTCAGGGTTGCTGACGGCAAATAAAACATTCTCAAAAGCAGAAAGTTTAGAAATACTTTAAAAATGCAATAAGCTTTAGCAATTGTAAAAACCTATCAGTTAATTTTACTAAAATATAACTGAAAGTTTCAATTGAAAAAGTCATGTAAACTCAATAACTGATTATATTAAGTATAACTCAAAGCAGATTTAAATTTCCCAGCATGCTTTGCTTCAGAAAATGAATGAATTACTTGGAAATGAATATAAGTTGTTGGTGTTTTAGTTTCAGCTGTAAGATGAGGTATGTTGGTTTTGCATAAATGTACGGGAACCTTTACTAATGAGCCTGTGATGATTGATATCTAAATATGCGACTCTTCAATGATAGATTGTAAATGTCCATTAATCAGCTTCTAAACAACCGTCTGCATGAATTTAGCGTCTGATGTTATTGGGCTCCTAACTGTTTTATGTTAGTAGCCAGTGACCTTTATTCATTCCCTTAAAGTCGGGCTAGTCTTTTCTTCTCTATTTTGACGTATACGAGTATAAACTGTTTCTGGAACAAGAACAAATGTAGGGCGAGGCTTGATTTTGACATTTTTAACTTCAAACTACTTCAAACGATAAACCTTTAAACGTTCTGGTTCCTTTTGGTGGCATTTTTGTTAATTTCAGTGGCATTTTTTATCATTTTGGAGCCAATTTTTTATCATTTTGTTTGAATCTATGTTCATTTCGGTGGCATTTTTGGGGCATTTTTGTTCATTTTGTTATAATTCATGTTCATTTTGTTGCCATTTTTGTTCATTTTGTTGCCATTTTTGTTCATTTTAGGGGCATTTTTGTTTATTTTATAGGCATTTTTGTTAATTTTAAGGGCTTTTTTGTTTATTTTGTTGGGATTTTTGTTTATTTTGTTGCCATTTTTGCTCATATCAGGGGCATTTTTGCTCATATCAGGGGCATTTTTGTTCATATCAGGGGCATTTTTGTTCATATCAGGGGCATTTTTGTTAATTTTCTTTTAAATCATGTTCATTTTGTTGGCATTTTTGTTCCTTTTGTTGGCATTTTTGTTCCTTTTAAGGGCGTTTTTGTTTATTTTGTTGCCATTTTTGTTCATATCAGGGGCATTTTTGTTCATTTTGTTGGCATTTTTGGCTTTTTTTGTGGCTTTTCAGAGGCATTCTGGTTCATTCTGATTCAAGATTACGGGCACATGAATTTAAAACAATGTGTGATAAATCACTGTAGTATTCCTGCAATTTTTAGCAGAGAATATCTCTCTCTCTCTCTCTCTCTCTCTCTCTCTCTGTCTCTCTCTCTCTGTCTCTCTCTCTCTCTCTCTCTCTCTCTTGACATGTATCAGCTGAAAGGAGAAACGCACGGCTCAGATTATCCGTCCAGATCTGTGGGTCGACTGCTCCATTTCACCGTCCGATCGATCGCAGCGAGAGCGACGGCTTGATTGATGATGATATAGCGATTGATTGGTTAAATCCTCTCAACTTTAAAGTGCCCAAACAGACAGTATATATATATATATACACATGCGATTCAGAGCGAGAGCTGCTCGCCAGGAGCTGCCGACGGAGAGCTGAAATAAGAGGACGAGAGAGGAGAGTCACGGGCCCCTGAGGGCCGATCGCACCGAGTGACTTTAAATTACCTGAGATTGGCTGGTGGCGTTGTCTTTAGGGAGAAAGACGAGGCGTTTGTCAGAGCGATCCAAACGGGTCTGTCCTGGTGGAGGTTGAACACCAGTAATTGCTGAATTGGCAGAGAGAGACAGAAGTGAACTGTCTGCTGTCCACATAGGAGAAACTATAAGAGAAACTGAGGGTTTGAAATGAACACCGGCCAAATGCGTGTATAAATCAGCAGTGGCGGGAAACGCTGTCAAATTAATTGCCAATTTGGTGTGTTACTTATTATATTTACTCACTTTTCTGGGGAAGTTCGTGTGAGACAAATCTGCACAGATTTAGCACAAATACTCGTGAGTCATCATGATATATTAAATACAGTGTATTGCGCAGAATCTGCTCCTATCTGGCTTACTTGAACACACACGTCACACAACCCGAATAAGTTGGCAAAACTCAAAAAATTTAAGGCAATCAATTGCCACAAATTTTTTAAGTTAAATTCAAAGTTTAAGTAAGCAGAACTGGCAGATTTTTATTTTGTACTTATACATTTTAATTGTTCTTAACTTGAAATGTTTGAGTACACTAATTCATACATTTAACTTAATTTCATGTAATCTCAATGTGAACACTTTTATTAGTATAAACTTTAACAAGCTAGTTTGCTAACATACTAATTTATTAACGTTAACAATAGTATATTATACAGTAGCACTTGCAGCATTATAAACGTTGTATTTGCTCTCATATAAAGCTCATGCATCACTCGTCTCCATGATGGTAACTATCCTAAAACCAACATTAACAGAAATTCGTTTAAATTAGCATAACAAAACATTAATCATTACTAAATCACCCACTTAACATTAATCTTGCACAAAGAAAAACATTTTATTACATTTAATTTTAGCATTCACTCTCTCTTTCGAGTGCCATCGGCAAAGCATGCTGGGAAATAGACGTCCCAGCCGTTTCAGTTAAAGGTCCCATATTGTACAACTTTCTGAAGTTTTATTTTAGGTTTTGATGTCCTTAAGAATATATATTTGTGGTATAAGTACCAAAAACCATGTCAATATATTTTTACAGCTCCTTTCTCAGGAGCTCTGCCAAGAACAGCTCGATTTTGGCCTGTCTACTTAATATTCAAGAGCCTCTCTTCTGATTGGCCAGTTGTTTTTTGAGTGAGCCACCATTGGTGGGGGTGGAGACTCAAGGCGGGGACTGAGTAGTTCAGACATCACAAATATACGTAAGTCGCAACAGCTCGTGAAAAGGCACAGCTACTTTATGCAGGCTGTGTGCATTTGTCTGTGGATCGACTGTTTTGAAACTTATATGGTAGTTTCATAGACCTTAGAATTGAAAGAAAAAGAAAGTGCTAAATACTCATAAAAGTTAATTTTGACTGAACTAATTAGTTTAATTTAAGTTTGTCCTACTCAAACCAATTAATTATTTTGAGCGGTAGGGTTTACAGTGAACAAATAACGGCGCGCTTGTTCATTTACATAGCAATAGCGAAGATTAAAAAGCATTCGGTTAACAGAAAAGACATTATTTTACTGTATTGATTTGTCCACATAAAACACATTTTTGGGTGAGAAAGGGAGGAGATGCTGGATGACAGGATTTTGTCCTTAATGTATGAAATCTAAATTCTATATTTGTTTGGGCTAGTAGAAGTTCTGAAAGGCCGGTAACTTAAAAATTTAGTAGCCAAAAGTAAATTTCAAACCCTGCTCGTCATGTGAAGATTCAACTAGACAACGTGTGTTGCTAAGCTAATGATACCATATTCATATAAATACACATCACACAGAAAAACAAACC